>JBCNYH010000001.1:14496209-14510115 GCA_039654325.1 Tandanus tandanus
TATATATTGAATTGAGTATTAAAAGGTAGCAGCTGGGAAGGAGATGTTGTTTTATTGGATTGGTTAGTTTTTCAGGGTTGAACTGTACCACATGCAATTGTCCCACTTTATGTGGAGTGACCCATTTACATTTAGGGCATATGGCAGATGCCCTTACCCAGAATGGCTTACATTTTTAATTTCATTCATACAACTGAGGAGCTGAGGGTTAAGGGCCTTGCTCAGGGACCCAACAGTGGCAGCCCTGATGTTCTGATCAGTGACCGCTGCCCCTTCACCTTATGCAGACATCTCAAAAAAGGTTGTCTTGTTCCTCATCTAGTGTAATTCCCGTCTGTCCCCGTACCTTCCTAAATGAACCATATAAAGGGGAGAACCACTCAAGGGTTCAATTTAAGCAGCTTATCACTGCATATATGAAAGCAACCTGAGTGTCCAAAAGCAGTCTCTAAATTGCTCTGAGGCAGGGAGCTAAAGCCAATAGAGCGCAACCTGACACCATGACTTTGGACTACTCAGTGTATATACTGTGTCTTCCACCTTGATGGTATTACTTTCCCGTAGCACTGACACCACTAACAGATCCTGCTGTAATAGCTAATGCAATAAAGATGGCTGATAACCTTCCTCACTACCAGCTCAGCAAATGCATCCCCAGCAATACCCATTCTATGCATTGTGGAAGGTTTTGTTGTGCATTATCATCCCACAGGTCCTGCTGGCTAGGGTGTTCTTTTATGAGCGTCTTGTCTTCTGCAAGGACACAAGCTATAAAAGTAATATTGGGTAATTTGACCCTGTGCCTGCAATTCTTCCCTCTTCAGGTAAAACTGTGTGGAGATGACAGGCCTATTCCCTACTCCAAGATCCATCAGATTACTGATCAACACCTAAGTACAAGGGGTTTCACACAAGCCTTGAGGGCTTGGCTTTTTATTTCTGAGCACTAAGCAGTGTTTCAGATCCAGGGTCAGTGACTTTCTCAAGGACTGCACTCTGCACACCTGCACTACTACCCCAATCCTATATCGGAGGGAAAAATAAATTGTATGACCAGGGCAACGCTGTCATGGCTAATCTGTATCGGTAAAATGAAATGCCAGCCGTATACACGCTCGCAAGAGATAACGGAGCAAGTCAGGAAATGAGAAAACACACAAATGCCCAGGAGGAAATTAGATCTCTCAATCTTAGTATTGATGTATTTATGACTCCTTAGTCTAAGCGATAAACAAGCACGCAAACCCCCCGTTCACTCACTAAATAAAGTTATAACGCTCCCCGAGACAAACAAGAAACAAGCTCTCGCTGCTACATCGGTCCGCGTTAACACCTCATGATTATGTGTGCTGGCAACTGAACAAGACATTACTGGAAAACTGATGCCTTCTCAACTGGCCAACTAGGTCTGCAGTGTAGTGCATGTTTTGAGTCAAATCTTCTGGAAGGTAAACTGGAAGGCAAGTCATGTATTCACAGTGTATTTCTCAACTCCAACACTCAGGACAATTATAGTTTCACTAACACATCTAAAATAACTTACAAATACAGGTGCAAAGGGGTGGAGAACGTTCGATAAGTTCCATTGGTAAGTGAGATGGGGAATTTTAAAACTATTTCAAACTGGAAATGAGATTTTCCATAGAAATTAACATGAAATCTAAGGTTATTTGTGCAAACTGTATCATACAAACATAAATATAAACCTTTTGTTTTGTTATAAACAGATATACATGCAAATAATTCTCATACAGTTTTTTAAAAACAATTTTGACTTCAATTAATTTATTTTTTAATTTACCAATGCACAGTTCAAGGCAGTTGAAATTCAACTGAATTTGCATTTAATCTGTATATTTTAACCAAGATTATGCTGCAATTTTTTTCAACTACATTTAGTTATACGCTAATCTGCAATTTAGCAGATTTTAATTTTTTCCTGTTAATTCCTCTATATTCCTCTTTATTATCTTGATTCTATTAGTCTTAACTATTATTTATTATTAAGTATACCATATTTTTTGCTTCACAGTGAATACTGTATTATGTGGGTGTACATATATGAGGTGTACATATTATATTTATGGTAGTACATGATATGTTGCATTTAAGTTTAATTGGTGGCATGGTGGTGTAGTGGTTATGTCCGCCTCACAGTAAAAAGGTCCTGGGCTCAACGAGCATTTTTATATGGAGTTCTATGTGTAACGGTGTACCCCACCTTCGCTCAGAGGTAGCTGAGGCAGGCTCCGGCCTGCCCGTGAGCCTGGTAGCATTAAGCAATTAATGAATTAATTAAAGTTTTATTAATGTTAAAGACATTGACTGAAGAGATCTAAAAGTTTAGCAGTGTCTTGACTATAGGGCCTAAGGATCTTTTTCTCTGTTGGCTCTGTTAGTCACTGTTGTTTTCTGCCTTGCAAAGCATGTTGATTAGCTATAAATAACCATTTAGAGAATTATTCTTGAATGGATAAATATGTGAGAATGAAAACAGGCAGTGTGTAAAAATAAATAAATAAATAAACGTGGCAGTAAGCTCATAGGATTGTATACTAACACTCTGAATGTTTAACTGTGGCATATTAAGTGGGATAAAAAAATAACATTTTTATTAACCAGTTAACAAAAATGCATAGATATACTAAAAAAAGTCTACTGATGTATAGCACAGAGCCATCTTTCCAGTCTAGTTTGCTAGATCGCATTAGCGCCTAGTTAGTAAAAGATACGCTGAAAGTATAGAGGAATTTGGATTCAGTTATTGTGATAATTTTTATAATGCATGTTAGATTAAACTTGATACATTATCATTACATATCCAGTATACTAGAATGGAGACAATCAGACGTCATGTACAATGATCTTGGCTGAAACTCTTAACCCAACTGTACTTATTTTGGATTGTAATTTTGATACTAGTTTTGTGAAAAGAAATACTATTTATTATCTTTGTTATTATATTCTGACAGCTTAAGCATGAACAATAAAGATATCCTTGACCCTCTTCAGCAGACTGTAATGTGTTTGGGAAAAACAAGACCATTTTGAGCATACTACAAGCAGAATGCAAATTCTTGGCATTTCTTTCTGATATTTCATCAGAAAATAAGCTCTTTCTTATAATACTAAAGCCTCAAAACAACACACAGAGCCTCAGGAACATGCACTGACCCTTTCACTCACATCTACACAGTTAATTGCCCCCATGACCAACCCTTGCTACTCATCACTCATGACTGCAGAATACCTGTGGGAAAAACTATCTTTGAGTCATCGACAAGACCGCACGGCTATTCACAAGTCAGTTATATATTTGTCAATAAGGGCACATAACGCTAGGTTTCATTCCAGGATATGTTTAGGCACTGACCCTTAAAAAATGCTAAATTAATCACATCTAACCCATACTGAGTGCACATCACCTCATTTTCATCCATTTATGAATGGAACAGCACAGCACCGCTTGCATTCTTTCTTCATTGTCCCTCCTGGGTGCCATAACGGTCATGCCGTCATTTCACTAATTAGACCAGATACACCTATGGAAGTGTGAAGTTAAAGAGGTGTAGTAGTTGATGTCATGAGTGAATTTGTAAGTGGGACTGTCAGAAATAGGGATACAGTAAGGCTCCATTTCTGTATAATGTACACTGATGTACCGTCTGAAGCTAATCATTGGACCTCAACGTAATGGTGCCCCACCGAACTGTTTCCTACCAATATGGTGCCAATATGGCTTGTGACATTAACTACTACATTTCTACACACTCTGAATGTGTATCTTTGTAGGGGTCCCTACACCCCAAAGTGTACCCTTGAATGATCAATGATCCTTGAAGTGCACCCTCTGAGACTGAATAATTCTCTATCATACGAAAGCCGAACTCCATGAATGTTTTATTATTCATTCAAAATACTTTTAAAGTAGAGTCACATTGCGGTGCTGCACGTCCCTTAAGAAATGGACAATATTCAGGCATTATCGTGATACTCCTCAAACCGGCAGCATTATCAAATTATATATTGTGATAGATACCAACATCGATCAATATAATTAAGCCCTGATTTAAACCAAAATCACCTTATGATATCCACACATTGCACTTAGAATTACATCAGAACTTTAAGCTTGGCAGAAACAGTAATTTTGTTTATATTGTGATACATACCAAGATCAACTGATACAAAAAAAATAATTGTGGTAAGATTTTTTTCTCACATCACCCAGCCCAAATTGGGGGGGGTGTATCATCTGACAACCCATGTGTTGTAGGAACCATTGCATTAAGCCTAAGGGTGCAATTGTGGCAGAACTAGGTTCCTTCTGTTAAAAGTCAGGTGATACAAAAAGGTGTTGGGGTGAAGAAAAGAACCCTTTTGTTTCCTTATTAAAGTGGCATTCAACAACACTGTTTAAGAGGTTAACCAAAAATATTATTAGAATAGTTTTTTATATGGTTATAGAATTTATTATCTGCTGACTATATAACACACTCAAACTGTCAGGACACCTGGAAGAGAAAAAAAAACTAAGGATGCTTTAGTGTCAGACACAAGTCAGATAACAGCCCTATTGAATTTGAGTTGTTACCTCGCAGGTTATTACTACAGCCAGATTATCAGACAATCTGATAAAAAGCCGAAGTATGATACGAAGCCGGAAAATGTGTGAGGCTCAGTACGTGATCATGTCAGCTTTCTGAAAGCACCTAAGAAGTTTTGAGAGATGGCAACCCATCTTTCCAGCCTTACCGTTAAATGATGATGGATGAAAGTGGGTGCTACCACTGAGCTCGCCATGTTTCCCCGCTCCCTGTTCCCTGACACTCATGAAGCACTTCCACCTCATAATTATGCCAGATCCATCTCCATTTGTACAACCTGACACTGTACAATTAGGATGAATCTGGGCCTCATTGGTGTGGCTCAGAGCGCCAGCGTGAAGCCAGGCATGAGCGCTCAAAGCTGCACACAGACACAGCTGTGCAGCAGGCAGGGACAGGCCTGGGACAGAGACTAATTAGATTACGCCGAGAAGCGAGGTTTCTAAGTGAATAGTGAATATGGGAGGCATGTTCAGGCAGTATATCATAAAGCTGCTCTCCAGCTGAGGTGATGCTGTGAACACCAGGGAGCCATTCTCACAGGCTTTAATGTACCGAATGCTTAAATCTGCATATTTTACACATTAAATGGCACTAACAACATTTAGAAGCCAGTACTATACAAGTAGAATTTAATTATACAGTTTCCAGACCAGGTTTATTT
The DNA here is from genome assembly GCA_039654325.1 of Tandanus tandanus. Lineage (NCBI taxonomy): Eukaryota > Metazoa > Chordata > Actinopteri > Siluriformes > Plotosidae > Tandanus > Tandanus tandanus. The sequence goes on from JBCNYH010000001.1 coordinate 14,501,481, forward strand.
TTTTATTTTTTTTGTGTGTGTTAGGAATAATTTAGCCAATATTGGTTAAATGCAGTTGCAGTACTGTTGATTTCTCTTATCTGATTGGTCAGAAGGTCACTATATGTTTATTTTCTGTGACAGAAGCGAACAAATGTGTCAGCTGTCAATTATATTCCAAAGTTTCACAGCATTACTGCGTTCAGTATTACTGATTAAGTAACAACCTATTCGCAGGAATGGCATACACTCCACATAAGCTTAATAATAAATGGATTACTAGCCTATAAATAAATAACATGCTGTTATTTAACAGAGAAAATCCTTTACATATTTTTGGTCTGGGAAAAGGAGAGAGAGTTTTTTCATATTTAGGGAATAAGTCTTCAGTGTCAGCGCTTCAGTATGTTTGTGGTGTACTGGATGGAAGCGTTTCCAAAACAGATGATTTTGCCACTTGTGCATTCTCTGTAACAGGACAAATTACATTTTCTGTCTTATAAACTTCAAGAAAAACAAAAAAAGATAGGCTGGTGAGAGAAGCAGAAAGACTCGTTCATTAGTAAGTGAACAACTGTGATTTTTGAAAACTCGCTTTGGGATCAGAGGAATAAAACACTTCCAAGGTAATTTGATTAAAAATCAATGTGTGCTACACACAAACGGTGTGAACTGATTGGTCAGCTATCTCTGGAATAGAAAACATTATCCTGAGTGGATAATGCTTGAATTTGTCGTGGTCACTTAGAGCAGATAGCATCATCACTTTAAAATGGAAAAAGCAACCATACAACTATAAAAATCATATTTCAGTTTGTTCTTCTTGTGTTTCTCTGTAGTATCTACTAAAACCCCTTTACGTAGTGTCGCGTAGTATGTAGTAACCTCTGAACGGACAGGCTAAACAGATACCGTTTGCTACACAGCATTTAAATCTGTTCAAAACAAAAAGTTCACTTGACTTGCCTCAGTCAAATATTATTCAAATATGAATACTATTCAAATATGTAAATATAAAATATAAAAATCGTATTTTAGTTTGCATTACCTTTTGTTTCCGAGTAGTATATACTAAAACTCTTAGAGTTAAAGAGACACCGGTACATAGCTCTGAACCTGCTCACATGTGCACCTGTGTCTGTCTTGATTTTAAAAAATAAACCATAACAATCTAATTTTGGTGGGGGTTTTTTTTTTACTTGTGTTCCCATGAAGTATACACTAGACAATTACTAAAGACTTGGTGGATGTCTGTAATTCCACCTTCCTTCTGTGCATAATAGGTAAATAATCAATATTGTGGTGGTAAGACCTTGTTTCATATCAAAACACACCACAAATCATTATTTTCCTATGACATCACTTCTCATGATGCTTTACTCCTGACGTATGCCTATTTCTTTGTACTATATATGAATATATGAAACTAATATACAGTATGAGACGTTCAGAAAGGCTTCCTCATCTCTAAATGTCTAGAGTAGTGTCAGGTGCAACCTCTTTTCCCTTTCCCAATGTGCTTCAACAAAGTGTATCTGACTTTCATGTGCTTCTATGTATATTAATAAACGCTGCTCTGATTGCCCACTGGGTTGTTTCGTTTGCCAGCACATCTGTGCACCGCTAACATGCCAGGCTGTGTGATACAGACTAATTCTCAGAGCTTCTATAAGGCAGCAGTACAGAGACGCCATGAAAATATGACCTTGCACCTCGTATAGTGCAAATTATACCCTAAGCGCTCAGCACATGAAAGATAGAGGATGTGATGCTATTTAATGTTAATTTAGAATATGTTTTTTTCTATTTGATTTGATGTATCCATTACACACAGGCTCTGGCATTAAAATAAACTTAGTCATGAACAGATATTGAATTAGTGGTTTACCAAAACTATGAAAAACAGGAGTTTAGCTGCTGCACTTTTACAAAGGGCACAATTGTTGATCCCACTACCCCAACCCCAAAGTGCTTGAGGCATTTTTGTAAATACAATCAAAATACAGTTCTATCAAAGTGAGACAAGGGGTCAAAAAAAGTACCCAAATTAATACAAATTAGGCTCCAGCATGCTTATTATGATTTAACATATTTTACACAAAAATATAATACCAGAGAAGTGGATAATGTACACAGAATATATGATTTATAAAAAAAGAAAAAATATAAATAAAAAAGATTAAATGCAAATCCTTGATGCAATCCACAGCTCAACAATACAAGCAGGGCTTAAAGAAAAAGCCTGACAAAGGCAGTCTATCTGCTCTGGCTCTTAATTTTAGTATAACACAGCAGTTCAATGACCTTATAATGGACTAATATTCCTGAGATGTGAGTGCAGTGCACCAGCCTTGAGTTCCATTAATGCTCTTGAGTTCACATAGGTACATGTGTATTCTTGTACAAGCTCCCTGCAGTGTCAGAAAGATGGGAAAATAACCCTTAATTCTTCATAAATTCTCTTACAGGATATGCAATGTGCTATGAACCTCAGAAATTAGGCCAGATCAAATAGGGAACAGAAAGCATGCAAAGTGCTACTTGACCACTACTTCTCCTGAAGAATATTTTAAAATTATCTGTGCAATTTGTTGTGTTCTCTTATTTCTGTTCACCAAGTACCAGCCAGACTCTAGCCCACTGATGTGCTTTCCTGGCTTGTTTTCTGAACGAAAGTCCAACGGACTCATAAATTGCTATTCTTCAGTAAGCAATGCAGCTTGGTTAGTGGAATCTACCCCAGGAACATCTGGCATTAGTTGGGAATACATACTGGGTAGGGTGGCAGTTGGTGAAGGGAACCATGTGCGTACACATTCACACCCTACTACCTACTACAGACCTCAGTTCTCCAACTGATATGTTTTTGGGCGGTGGGAGAAAACCAAAGAACATGGAGGAAACCCATGTGGACATCGGGAGAACTTGTGGAACGCCAGTAACCTGATCTCAGAAACACCACAGGGAACCCTGTAGCTGTCATTACTCTTAAATGGGCAGATTAGCATTTAATTTTCCAATATCCAGTGTGTCCACCATTCATTATGTTTCTCCTGTATTACTGTGCCATACTTTGGCACAGTGCTGCAGTGATTATCACTTTTGGCTCACATCTAGAAGGTCTTGGGTTCGGGGCCTGTGCCCGGCGAGGCCGTCTCTGTATGGAGTTTGCACGTTCTCATGGGTTTCCTCTGGGTGCTCAGGTTTCCTCCCTCAGACCAAAGACATTCTCATTAGGCTAATTCAAATTGCCCCCAGCTGTGAACGTGCAGGTTGGAAGAGAATTCGAAACTCACAGAAGAGAGTTGTGAATACACAGCAGCAGCAGAAAGCAGTGGAGAGCTCTGGTGTATCCAATCATGACCCCCAACCCTCAACCATGAGGATGGGAGAAGACAATGATGACTTTGCATGGTCTGCTTGAAAGCAGTATAGTATAAAATGAATGGTTCTGTGTACCAGGTAGCATGGGTCTGGATCCTGGTCTCAAGTTTCTGTCTGTGTGGGCTTGTCTCCTTGTCCCCGACCCTGAGCAGTGACTGAAGAATGACTGAATTATTTAAGAATAAAGGTCTTTGCTCATTTTCTCATGCCTCATGTTGAACAATGCACAGTCAAGCATATAAGCCATGTCAACAAATATTAAAAACTCAACTGCTCAAACAGCAGCAACCTTGACGAACAAACATGAACAAAAGCCTCACAGCACACACACACAGTTGTGCACCAGATACCGTCTGTTACATTCCTCTTGTCCTGTAGTGCATCTTCCACTGCGCAGTGTAACAAACAGGCCCAAACAAATCAAACATCCCACCAACGCAGCTACACTTCCTGTTGCCCCGGCCTCCCCGTGGCTCTGGCAGCCGGGAGCATGATGGATGGTTATTTTTGTCGGGGCTGATTCACTCGGCGGTGACGGCTCAATATCAGGAAGCTCCCAAGATGATTTATTCCCGGCCCGCTCCTATTCGATTAGCCGTAGGCTGTCGTGGGGCCGCCGGGGCCATGGTGCTCCGAATAAGAAGAGGGCACAGCATACGACGAGGAAGAGGGGACTGGGATGGCACCTCACTGACCCTCCCTCCTCTGCCTGGCGAGTAAAACTGAAATCTCATCCCTCCCACCTGGAGGCAATGAGGCCTCCCGTTGCTGCAAAACCCACACAAAGTCGCAAAGACAGGCAGAGCATACCAAGTTGAAAGGAGGGGGAAGGTGGCTGCCGCTGTGTTTACACATCTCTCCATTTACCCCTCGCTACGCCAGGCCTAATTTGTCCAATTCTGTGTGTTACTCTGCCAAGAATGACTCTGAGGAATAAAGCTTTTCAGATAAGCAGTGCGTTATATTTGATCTCATAATCAAGAAGGTAAACAACAACACTGAAGGGCTTTTTTGCATTTCGAAACTGAGCCGACTAAAACTTTCACATAAAATCCACAAGGTTCTCCACCCTGATAAGACTACGAGTTAAAAGAAAAAAAAGCACAACTCATAAACCTGACTGTAACATCTTCTGAAATGTCAGAGATAAATGCCACAGTGCTGTTTAATTCCCATTTCAGGGAAGCAGTATAAACGTGAGTCTTGTTTCATTCTTGTTTAATATGGAGCTAATCTGTTTACAAGGTAAGATTTTTCTTATACAAAGCAGAACCTGCTCCATCATTCCTACCTGTATTTTCTAAAGGAGGGTTAATAGAACTACATTGTGTTAAATATTTTCTAAAAGAGTGTTAATAGAACTACATTGTGTTAAATTACCCTTTTACTAAAACACAGTTTGTTTTTTTCCAGGCAATTTCATTAAAGCTAGCTTCAAATTAACACCTGCATCAGTTTGACTCATCATAAATCTGAGCCATAAAGCTTCTTCTCCAACATCCTTTTAGTATTCTGCTTATTTTCATTCACATTCATTTCCTGATGCTCTAAACATGGATAGCAATTCCATTTCTAATAACAATTCCTTCTCTATTAAATTATGGTTTGACTTTGAGTTTGGTCCCATGTAGGCCTATTTAATCTTTTCTTTTGAGGGAAACAATCCTACTTTTCCACTTTGTTTGGGCTTTGAGTATTGATCAATACCCAATCCTGACCTTAAACTGACGGCAGCTTAGAAACTGAACCTGCAGCAATTTTAAACAAAACATTTACTGCTTTAAAAATTGCTTTTAAGGAATAAATGTGTGATGGAGCGGCATGGAGGCGAAGGTCCTGGGTTCGAGCCCCATGATGGCATAATCAAGATGGTGTTTCCATCTGGAATTTGCGTGTTCTCCCAAGCTTGCATGGGTTTCCTCTGGGTGGTCGGGTTTCCTCCCCCAGTCCAAAGACATGCACTATAGGCTAATTGGATATTAGCCCACGATGGCCTAGTAGCCTGCAATGGTCTGGTGGGTTGTTAGGGTGCACCCGTGCCTTTGCCCAGAGTTGGCTGGGACGGGCTCCACCTTACCCATGACCTAATAATGGATAAAATATTTTTGGGGAAAAAATTATAAATAAATAAAAATGCTTGGGGCTCCAGCAACAACAGAAAGCATAGTTTGGTTTAAAAAAAATCAGTTATCAAAATCTCTTGATGTGTACAAAAAAAGAAGAAGAAGAAGAAGAAGAGGAAGAAGAGGAAGAAGAAGAAGGGAATCTAAAATTTACATTTTTGACCAAAGTGTCTGGTTTTGCCGGGAAATGTGTTCACGGAAGGAATAAATTAACTTGTTACATTATTCTTAAACCCACCATAAATCAGCAGAAACAAAAGCTCACTCTCTAGTGGAGTACATAGCATCCATCTAAGCTGAATGTCCTGATAAATTTAAAAACTAAAAGGACAGCCATTATGAAATGAAAAAAAAAAAGTACTCACAAAAACTTCTTTTTCGCATTTTACATTAATTCAAACATTAAAACATAGACTCTCATTCATCAGTCATGCAGTAACAAGGTTATTAATTGAGTCTGATTTGTCCTTAAGACTCTAAAACTGCTTAAGGTCATAACTGAGAGCCATCGCTTGACCCAATTTTATCTGATGAACTGACAGTCCATTCTTCATTGAACCCCTCCTACTAGCCATCTGCTTTTACCGGGAGAATTTTAATAGATTCGAGCACATTGCCCTCACTGCTCAATCAAGAGTTTAAGCTCCGGGCACCATCTTGGCGATCCTTAGGGATTATAACAGAGGATTTATGGAGAGAAAGCAGCTCTCTGTGAAATATCATTATGGCTAGAGAGCTGTCTTGTAAATTGCTGCATTGGTGAAGTTTAGTGTCAGTCACATTGCCAGGCGGCCTGATTTATTCATGTGTAAAAAGAAATGCCAGCTCTCAATCTCAGGGATGACTAGACTTCTGGGTAATCCTTTGGAATCGAGCCTTGACTGTACCATGTGGTAAATATGGCACATGTCGTTTTAATGGGCTCAGTGTCAGTTTTCATGGCATCATAATTAAAATATTAAGCTTTATTACATTATTACCATGAATGGAACAGATTAGTACACAAAAGATCTGTCAGCAAATTTTGTTGTTTCTCATTAATTGCATTAATTCCTTTCTCATGTGAAGTGTAAAATTGCCTTGGATGGTCTGAAAGTAAACTGGTGATGAAAAATAAAAGCAAGTTTCACGACATACATACTCACTCCTACTTCTCTAAACTTGTATAAAGGGTTTTATTTATTTTACGATACCAGATCGCCCTTATTATTATACATAATAAAGTAGAATCCATCAGTTCCTATTAAGCAATAGCATTCAGAGAGCATAAACCACTACCAAGCCCTGCAATCCCCCAAATGAACCAAAATATCCAATATCTCCCGAGATACACTCACATTGTTAACCAATCTTTAAAAAAATTCCTTGATCCGGATCATCTCCAAAATCTAATACACAGGTCCTTGTCCAAAGCCTCACCATTGGTGGAAATTTCATTAAAATTCACGTATGGTAATCCTGCAAACAAACACACAAACAAAGAAACAAACACACAAACTGAAGGTGAACCATCACTTCCTTGGCATAGGTAAAAATTATTGGGTTGTCGATAAACCATTAGGTAACCATGTCAGCAGCCATCTTGCTGGATGAATGATTTGTTTGATTATCTGTCCTGCAGTCAACACAATTAATAAGCAATTATTTAACAAGGCAATGTATGATATGGAGAATTATTCGAGTGGTAGGGAGTTATCTCCATATCATACAAAGGGTGAATTCAACAACTGTTTTACTATTCATTCCAAATATTTTTTTATAGTTGACAGAGTGACATTTCTATGCTAGCGGTGAGTGAGTTTTCAGTGCGGTATGGCCTAACAAGTGTCTTTGGAAGAAAGCACATCATAGTCATTTCTAATTGATTCTAGTCAAATTCCATGAAAAGCAACAAAATATGAAATTGAAGTATATGAGGGTGTTTTTTTTTTTTTTGCATTGTTTTTTCTTTCTTTTTCTCAGAATTAGATTTTTTTTTTTACTAACTGCACCTTTACCACTATAAGGCCTCAAGACTTGAAACCAGGCAGCCATTTTCTGGCTTGCTTTCTCTTGGAGGACAGAGAGAGCGGGATATTTACCTTTTCCAGTGTCAATGATGGTATACGTCAGCACAATGAAGAAGACCAAGAATTACGAGTAGTTAGTGGCTTTCCACCAATCAGAAAGGAGAAAGTACTTTGAATAAATAATAATGGCTAATATTTATTCTTAATACATATTCATTCTCACTAATACTAGAGTCTGTTTTATGTACTGTCTGCAAGCACTGAACAGGCTTCTTAAACTGAGATATCAGTGTCTGGGATCTTCTGTCTGAAAGACTTCCTTAAATCTGTGAGATCACCCCTCCTCCCTCGCCCTGCCGTATATGTGGGAGTAAGTTGCGTAGGCTTTTTCTTTGAGGGTTTTTCCTGCTGGATGTTGGAAATGGTAAGTTATGAACTTGGGTCAGGCTCAGCATATAACTTATCTATATCTATATACTGTGTAGTATATGTTGATGGGATTGGAAAATCTGACAGATTTGTCCATGTTGGGACATTGTTTTGGTCAATATTTACAGTGAACTACAGGTGTCAACCTCAAGGCCCGCAGGGCAAATCCAGCCCACCAACCCATTTTATGTGGCCTGCAAGAGCTTTCAAAGAATATGATTATCGTACATTCTTTGCATCAACCATTACCATGAAACCTAATTCATTATCCTTCCACTAGGTGGCAGCAGCCTATTTCAAGTAAATGGCTAGTCATTCATGACTCAAAAAAGACTGCATGCTAGCTTGTCGCTGTTAAGTGTTGTCAGAAAATGCGAGGGAATAAAGAACAAAAGGACAAATGCCTAAACGAATAGTTTTGCCAGGCAGATTTCATGGTTGCCCAATCACAAGGGACGTTCAGTGACTATTCAGCACTCAATCACCTTACATTTTGTGATGTGGCCTTCAGTGAAAATGAATTTGTCACCCCTGAAGCAGACATATATAGGGTGGCGCAGTGACACAGTGCTTAGCACATCCACCTTACAACAAGAAGGCCTGGGTTTGATTCCCGGGCTCGGGCATTTCTGTGTAGAGTTTGCATGTTCTCCCTGTGCTTGTGTGGGTTTCCTCTGGGTACTCCGGTTTCCTCCCACAGTCCAAAAACAT
>JBCNYH010000001.1:14633582-14675485 GCA_039654325.1 Tandanus tandanus
TGTGTGTGTGTGTGTGTGTATGTGTGTGTGTGTGTGTGTGTGTGTGTGTGTGTGTGTGTGTGTGTGTGTGTGTGTGGCCCCGTAAACCCATGCCACCTTTTCTGTGTGGTCACGTTTCAGTAACACTGACCAGTTAATGTTTAAAAGAAGGAGTGTAGTAATCTCACCTAAAAGCAGCCACTACATCCTTTTTAGTGAGTTATAGTATAGTGTAATATTTACGGTTCTTTATTGTATTTATGGATCTTTATAGTATTTCTTTTTTTTCTAAGCATTGTTTAGACTCGCCATGGTATTTCATTTTTTAGTCACTCAGTGTTTAAGGTTTGTTAGTTGAATCCCTAGTTTTGCCCAGCTGCCACTGTTGGGCCCTTAAGCATGGCCCTTACCCCTCTAAACTTCACTGGCATTGGCTCAGGGTTCACTTTGTTCTCTGCCTCTAGCATGTTAATAACCTGGGATATGTGACAATAATAATTAACAGTGAGGGAGAAAAAACATTTTTATTATATTAATCAAATTATTGAAAATTAAAAATAGTAATTCTTAACAGGGCGGCACAGTGGTGTAGCGATTAGCTCAGGCGTTTCTGTGTAGAGTTTGCGTGTTCTACCCGTGCTTGCGTGGGTTTCCTCGGGGTACTCCGGTTTCCTCCCACAGTCCGAAAACATGCACAATAGGCTGTTCCAAATCTCCCCCAGGTGTGAGTGTGAGTGTGAATGGTTGTGTGTATGTTGGCCCTGTGATGGCCTGATGAGCTACCCAGGGTGTACCCCGCCCTCATCCAGAGTCAGCTGAGATGGGCACCAGCCTCCCCACGACCCTAATTAGGATTAAGTGACATAGAAAATTAACGTATTAATAATTCTTACCATAAAATACAAAACTGAAGAGTCAGTTAGTACAGAGGTAGCATGGAGCTAGCATAGTCTCACTGCACTTCCAGTCACTGTTATCTGGAGGCCTGATCCTTGCTGCCAGCAAATCAAGCCAAGGTTTGGTATATAAAAAAACAAAGAAAAAAGAAAAGTAAGTTCTTACTATCAAATACAAGGGTGGGATGAAAAGGTCAAAAGGAGACTAAATGCCGGAGCAATGAAACTTGAGAGTTTCTATACCAAGGGGATCCAAGCGCTGTAGCACCGATGGAAGGAGTGTGTAGGCCGCAGGGAAGACTCCTGAAAATTTTGCTAAAATTCGACCACTGCATCATGGCCAGCCTCTGAACTTTTCAACCCATCTTACATTCATACATGTAGTTTCATTCCAAATGGTGTTGCTTTTTTTGCAGTTAGTAGTTATAGCTTAGCACAAGCTGCTTCTATATTTGTATTTTTTTTTTCTCTGGTGATGTACGTACTAACGGGTGATATCCTAGTAGTAGATTAGTCACTTAGAATGCACGATTGCTCATATCCAGTGGGTATGGATGTGAATAATATATTGTAGCTCTACTGTATATGAGAAGTCCACTTGTAAAACCTGCTAAGTCAAGTTTTGTAAAAAAAAAAAAAAAAAAAAAAAATAATAATAATAATAATAATAATAATTATAAATAATAATAAAATAAAATCCTGCACCTGCACATGTCCCACTGATAGCTCCACTTTCAAAACATGCCAACTCGTGTTACAAATTGAAGCAGTAGAAGCGAAAATCAGATTTTTCTTAAAAACTGACCAACTTGACTTAGCAGGTTTTGCAAGTGGACTCCAAGGGACAATAAGGGACAGTTTAACAGTCTTCCAGTTACACAAATAAAAATATTGAATGGATTATTTGTTTCTTTATGCCCTGGTTGTTAGGTGTCTCCGTATGCTGATAAGCCCTGTGTGGACTGTAACTGTGATATGAGAGGCTCAGTCAGCTATGTCTGTGTGAAAGATGAAGACCAGGCGAATCCTGGAAAAGGTAAGTAACTGAAGTGCACAGTACATACAAACACACATACACACACGAAGAAAGTTCTCCTGATAATGAAATAGGAAACAACTGAACGATGAAATACTGAAACAGTCCTGTAAATGATCTGACAACAATGCATTAGAGTTGCACTTCGTTTTCATTTACAGCATTTGGCAGACGCTCTTATCCAGAGAGACTTGCAATTATCATTTTTATACTGAGCAACTGAGGGTTAAGGGCCTTGCTTAAGGGCCCAACAGTGGTGACAGTGGGGATTGAATCGCTGACCTTCGGATCAGTAACCCATCGCCTTAACCACTAAGCCACCTCTGCCCTAAAGTTTTCAGTCACGCTGGTAATTGGCTCAGCGTCTTGTGTTGTTTTACAGGTGTTTTTCCAGGTCAGTGTGTTTGTAAAGAGGGTTTCGCAGGAGAGAAGTGTGATCGCTGTGCATTCGGCTACAGGGACTTTCCCTCATGTACACGCTGTGAGTGCAGCCTCGAAGGAAGCCATAACATCGACCCCTGTAGAGAGTGTGTCTGTAAGGTAAGGATCAATCACAATTCCTGTGTTTAGCCTCACAGGTTTAAATTAGTAAAGACTATCCTACATGTTTGATTGGATCAAAGTTGCATTCATATTGCTTTTCTGTTTTGCTCCAGGGTAATTTTTTAATTTTGATTGAGCTATCTTATGACATATTTACAACTTATTAGAGCAGGATTTTCTGTATATTAAGCATTTCTCATGTTTGTTCTGGGTGAATTTGTTTCAACTGAGCGTCTCGTGTCTGTACTCCTTCAGGCCAATGTAATGGGGGCCAACTGTGACCTGTGTAAGCAGGGCTTCTATAACCTGCAGGCCAGTAACCCAGAGGGCTGCACTGAATGTTTCTGTTTTGGTGTCTCTGATGTTTGTGAAGGCTCCACCTGGAACACTTCCTCGGTAGAGTTACTTACACACACACACACACACACACATACACACACACAATGTACTTTGTGTAATTAGCATGCGCTACGCTTCATTCGACTTGAATTCTTGAGTAACGCAACATCTTAAGTAATGAGTGTCATTTCTTTCCAGATAGTACATAAAGATGGGTGGCTCCGTCCCTCAACTCACAGCACCTCAGTCTACACAGCCTCTATCATAGAGGACAACCTCATCATCGCTGATAACGTTACTGCTGCTAGGACCCACCTCTCTGTGTCTACCTGGGCTGCTCCAGAACCCTTCCTCGGCAACAAGGTCTTTCCTTCTGTCCATTTTTTCTCTCTCTCTCTCTTTTATATACTCCTTCTACCATCTTTACTGCCTTCTAATTACACCTAATCACTGACAGACTCATTACTGCATGTGAAAATAATGAGCTTATACATGACCAGGGTGACACTTAATATTTGAAGCCGGTTGATCCCCTGGGTGATTAATTAAATTGAAATACGTAATTATTCCTCTCGGCATCACCAGCTCTTAGCGAAGAGGAAGGTAATTAGCATTAGAAACCAATCTTATTGAGGGGTCCTGCTTCCATGTTAATATACATGAGAAAAATCCAACATAATGTCCAGCAGTTATTATCGTTGATTGGTTTTCATCTAATGAATTGTTTGTTGAACAAGGTTGGCGGTTGAGTTGATGTTTGCATGATTATTTTTTCCCTGCAGCTGACGGCATATGGAAACTTTCTAAACTTCAGCGTGGCATACGATGTATCAGTTGACAACAATGTGGACAAAACGCTCCCATCACATTTTGATGTGATTATTGAGGTAAGTTAAATGCATTTTTAGTAATATAACTTACATTCTTGGCAATCCTAGCACAATACCACTACAACCATAACTATTGCTCAAACATATATTTTATTACTGATTTTAAGAATGATTAAGATTAAAGTCATTTGGATAATTTTGCTAAATGTGACTAATAGCGTATGGCTCTCTACACTAAGCTACGTAGTTAAAACTCACCGTGTTATGTAGAGCAAGCTATTCATCGCCAGATGTCTGAGAGAAAAAAATTGGTCAGGGTTGACATGCTATTACCTTCTCTCCTATCAATCCTGGAGGCAGTAGCCAATCATGGGTGTCTGTGAGCATGTACATGCAAAAGTGGGCGGATGGCACTTCTGTACACGTGTTATACCGCCCTGAAATTGCATCATGGAAATGATGTGGCCTGAGAAAGAGAAAAAAAGCACATTACGGTCTTTATTCTCCCTGGGTGGTCGCCGTCTTGTGAATGGTGCGAGCCGACTGATGGTTGGGAATTAGAGAGAAAATGCAGGCAAAACCCTAAAAAGGGTAATAGTAATAAAAAAATCTCTGACATCGTATGGTTAATCTTTGTCTCTCCGCATGTCATCACCAGGGAAACGGGAAGGCGCTGCGCCAGCTTATTCCAAGCCATGTGCTCCTGAATCCTCACAGAGAGCAGCAGGTGGCGCTGGAGCTCCTGCCACATGTTTTCATTGACTTACACACAGAGCGAAGGGTGCAGAAAGATGAGCTGATGAGTGTCCTGGCTGATGTGGCCAGTCTCAGGATCAGAGCTCACCTCAACACCAGTGTGGATGGAGTGCTAAGGTGAGAACCATTCATATAAACATCTACCAGCCTAATCTGTTTATCGTAGCACACAGCTTGGTTTTTTTCAGTCTCTGAAATAAATGAGGATGGCTGTGTTTATCTTTAAAGAACGAAATGAGTTGAATGATAAATGCTCTTCCCCATGAGTCAGACCCCCGGAGAGCCCGGTGTCTACATTCAAATTCTGTTTAGATAAGATTTTAACCACATGCCTACTTTTAATCACAGGTAAATTTATTGAAATTTCTGTATCCTGTGTCATATGCAAATCAACTCATGATAAAAAAAAAGTGATGTTGTTTTGCTGTTTTTCATTTCCTAAACAATGCCAACTACATTCATGAATGGTGTGTGTTATTATGTACAGTCTTGGTGAGATATTTAATTGTCAAAAAGAGGGATACATTTATCAAAACAAATTGACTTAAAGCTGGGGTTGGTAATCTGGAAAGCTAGCAAAATTTGAAAGTAGCATTTCTTCAGGGCTTGGGCTAAACCCTACCCTGCCCTCAGAGGTCCTTAAAAAGCCACACTCCCCATCTACACATGTACAAACTGAGCTCTGACTGCTGGTTTGTGCATGGCAGGGTCACGTACGAGCATTGAGACACGGGGGTATTTGATTGGATATTTCCCAATGGCCCATGAGGCAGTGATTGGCCGGCGTTTTTACCGGATTACAGTAGCCGCAGATAATAGATTCTTTTGGTCCTTTTTTAGATCTCATAAGTAATCAATTGCTGTCGGGGTGTGAAGACCATTTCAGTCGATATAACAGCTAAAGAGTTACCAACCCCAGCTTTAAATGTTTAGATATAAATTGCATATGTGACCTGCTCCAGCATAATATGGATTAAGTCTCAATGTAGTGTTTTGAGTGAGAGCAAAAGTAAGTTGAAAATGGCTTAGCTGTAAGAAAATGCGTCTTTCAAAGCATAAACTTCGAGATGACCAAGTTCAAATATCCACTAACACTCTATCCATGCTAAAATGCTTATTTAAGAAATGGTTCCTTGTCCAAGTTGTAAATTAATGGAAAAATCCGCCGATTTTGCCGATTTTCAAACCGCTATTGTGATTGCTCAGGATCAATCCCTATTATCCATATCAGTACCAGAATACTCTACCTACTTACAGAATCCCAGAAGGAATCCCCGAATCATATAACGTAAACCAATGAGAAGCCCCAAAACAGACATGACTTTGTGTAAATACAACTCATCTGTTGCTAGGAAGATTGCGCTGATTGGTTGAGAGCCGGATTCATTTAGTGTATGGATGTTAGGGAGTTTCAAATGCGGACATTCAGAAACTTATTCTGTAACTGTAATTGCTGTTTTCTGAAAAGTAGCATTTCCTGATTTGCGACATACAAAGTGATGTAACTCAGTCAATTTTCATGCAATAATCATGTATTATACCACATTTTAAAGCATATGAAATTTTCTTTCCAGCTATTTGAATATCTCAATATGTCAAATTTCCTACTTAATCCGTATTATGCGGGAGTGGGTCACATATAAATATGTTTACATTCTTTGGTTTCACTTTTACATCTGCATTTTTCACTAAATAATCTCTACACAGATATAATCCTGATATTCAAGACACTTCAAACAACTCAAATGCACTTAATCCTAGTCCTAATATAAACATGTCTTGTTTTTCACAGGTTGAACACTGTGCAGATGGCCATAGCTGATCCCAACTCCAAAAGCTCTGATATATCTCCAGATGTGGAGCAGTGTGAGTGCCCTTGGGGATACTCCGGGACTTCCTGTGAGGTACGAGTACACTTACCCCTGCCATGAGACTTTGTTCTCTCGTCCAATTTGGCCAAATACTTTTTATCAGATTTAATTTGTTAGAATATTCAAGAGTTTCATTTGATCCTCCTTTTTCTCTTCCTCTGTATTTCTATGTCCTCCTGCTTTCGGTGTTCTCTAGACCTGTACTTCTGGGTTTTATCGAGTTGGAGGCATCCTGTTTGGAGGGAATTGTCTGCAGTGTGAATGTAACGATCATGCCACCGAGTGTGATATCAATGGAGTGTGTCTGGTGAGTGAAAGTTGTATAAAAAAATCCCCTTTATTTAGCCATTTTACTGTATGTAATGTCTGACACTTATATGAATGTGAAAATTATGTAAATCATATGCTTTGTATATTTAACAATAATTTACTGAAGACAAGGTGGATATCACTGAATAGTTCCCCATACAGGACGTTAAGGGGACTATTTCGGGATATTCACCGAGCTTGAGGTGAATAATTGTTTTATTCTATTATATATAGTATATACTACACACGAATATAGAAAAAGCTAATTAAAACAAACTTTTTATGGTTTATTTTTATATTTTTAATAGACTCAAGCATTTTATCATTTGTGGGGTGGATAATTGTATTTATTATATTCAATTCAGCAATACCACCGTACCTGAGACTACAATTTCTTTAGTGTATACTACATAAGCACAAAAAAGCACACTAAAACTATATATATAAATATGTAGTTTTAGTGTGCTTTTTTGAGTATATAACTTTATCGACCTGCTCCAAAGAACAGGCCTCGGGAAGAAGCCATCATAAGCTGAGGTGTAACCGGTTAGGGTTAGTGTACCATACAAAAACCAAGAAAAACAAATTAGATTTTTTTATGGTTACTTTTCCATTTTTAAATTGTAATATAATGACGAAGCCACCTGCTCCAAGTAACAGTAACAAACTATGATTCAAGGATTATCCACTCAGAGTGGATTAATAAAATTGAGCTGTTTCTCTGTATTATATATTAATATCTACTATCCAGAGATAGCGAACCAATCCGATCTCACCATTCGTATGGAATTTACTGTATATCCTGATTCTTCCTCAGGACTGCTCTCACAAAACAACAGGACCCCTATGTGACCAGTGCCTGCCAGGTTACTATGGTGACCCCACAGAAGGCACAGAAGAAGACTGTCAGCGATGTGCCTGCCCGCTGACACTGGCGTCCAACAAGTGAGTTAGTTAGTGTGTGTGTGTGTGTTTGTGTGTGCGTGTGTGTGCGTGCTTCTTGGCACTCAGTCATCAACTGCCTTTGGTAGCCTAGGAGTCAGGGAGTTTGTCAGAGCGCTGGGATAACTGACTTTAAGAATCGTGAAACTGAAGCAATCAGTGAAAGAATGTCAGTATGTTTAATTTTTTGTTTTACAGCTTTAGTCCCACTTGTACTCTACGAGGTCCTGGAGAGGTCACATGTGATGAGTGTGAGCAAGGATACACAGGATCCAAGTGTGAGAGGTAAATCAAGCCCGGAAGAATTATGAAGAATATATTCATGTACATTATCAGTCATGAGCTGTATTTAATTGATGCCAATCAATCTTCAGAATTCAACTGATAAATGATATCAAATTGGATATGAACTAATGCATTAATGCAGTTTATTCTTGTAAATTCACACCCTTTTTTTTGCACATGCTGAAATTTATGCTTTGTACCAGCTGTATATTTCATTATAATGGAGAACTCAACTGTGGATTAGGATTTTCTCTTCACTGAGTTTCTTTTCTCTTCTAATATATTTTCCATGAAGATTTTACGGAGACAAAGTGATCTGACTCACAGCAACTAGACAAGTTTTGAGACAGTTTTTCCGAAACGTTTATGAAGTTAAAGTATAAAGATAACCCCATGTTAAACCAGTGCCACTTAGCACCTCTCCATTCCCAGGTGTGCTAATGGTTATTATGGTACCCCCACCATCCCTGGTCAGAAATGCTCAACGTGTGAGTGTAACGGGAATGTGGATCCATCTGAGCCAGACTACTGTGACTCTCTGACTGGCGAATGTTTAAAGTGTGTGAGACACACAGCAGGACGACACTGTGAACGCTGTGCAGATGGTTACTACGGAGATGCTGTTATAGCGAAGAACTGCCAGGGTATGTGCATAAGAGAGAAATATTTAATAAAGTTTATTAAAAGTTTATTTGAAGAAAGTTTAAAATGACTTTTTAATAAGAAGAGTCTAAACACAGAGATATGATAATGTTTCATTTATTCTGTGTACAAACTTTCTAAATGAAAAATAAATGACTGGTTGGAAATAACTTTTGAAAATGACTATTTAGTGCCATCCAGAGGACAATAAGTGAATTGCATCTCATTGCACTCTTTCTATAATTTAATATTTGCATTATGGTGTTTTCTATGTTTGTGTGTGTGTGTGTGTGTGTGTGTGTGTGTGTGTGTGTGTGTGTGTGTGTGTGTGTTGCTTTAGTCTGTGGCTGTCATGCTAACAGCTCAGTTTCCGCTGTGTGCAACATTATAACCGGCCAGTGTGAGTGTAAAGTCAATGTGGTGGGAGACAAGTGTGACCGCTGTCAGGTATGTTTAAGCTCTTCTGATAAAGGGATTTCTTTTTTTCTTGATTATTTATTTACATTCTGTAGTAAACACTAAGTATGATATTCAGTTAGATTCCATAGAATTATCATTTTAGCATATTTGGCCTTTACATATTTCCCCCCATTAATTTCTATATCTAAGATTTAGAGCTCTTTATAGGTACTGTAAATAGCACTCGCTGGTCTTTGGCACTGAAAAAAAGGGCCTTGAAATGTGCATGAGATGAATCATATGTTCTTGCACCCTTATTTGGATGGATGGAGGGAGATGCCAGTGAAAGAGGGCAGAGATTTTTGGCGAGAAATCAGGCGTAAAAGGAGCGCAGCTGCTCCTCAAGCCCAGTGTCAGATGTTTGGGTGAGGGTAAATGGTGACAATCGAGTCCCAGGCAGTTTGAAGCTCAGGCTTTGTCCCTGCTGGATGGGATGCCTGACATTTGGCCAAAACGAATTTAATCAAGATGAATGACAGAGCTCACATTTGTTATTTGGGTAATAATTGCCAACAGTGTTATGGCAGGCTGTTCTGTACAGTTTTTGTAAGCGCTCTCTTTCTCTTTCTCTCTCTCTCTCTCTCTCTCTCTCTCTCTCTCTCTCTCTCTCTCTCTCTCTCTCTCTCGCTTGCATTCTCCATCGCTCTTTCTCATGTAATATCCGAACAAACCCCAAGCATTTATTTTATATTTTTATCACTGAATATATGTGACCTGGGAGGCATGGTGGTGTAGTGGTTAGCATGTCCACCTCACAGTAAGAAGGTCCTTGATTCAAGTCCTGGGCTCGGTGAAGGTGTTTCTGTGTGGAGTACATGTTGTGCCTGTGATTACGTGGGCTTCCTCCGGGTACTTCGGATTCCTTCCACAGTCCAAAGACATGCACATTAGGCTAATTGGCTGTTCCAAATTGCCCCTAGGTGTGAGTGTAAATGGCTGCATGTGTTACCCTGCAATGGACTGGCGAGTTGTTTAGGGTGCACCAAGACAAGACACACAACAAGACACACAACATTAGGGTTTGGGTTTTAGGAGGCTGTGGCGGCACATGATCCGTGTCAAAAATAGGTCATTTCTATTTATTGCTCCAAACGAAAGTAATATAATTCAGCCCTATCCTAGACAATTCTAATGTTTTCAATAAAAACTGTCAAAGGCCCAAAATGATGACTACTAAAGCAAGGAATCCACAAAGTCGGAGAAAATGTACTGGAAATTGGTTTCTTAACTGAAACCGAAAACTTACCTGCGTTTGCTTCTCCGTCAGAGGATTCCATTGTTGTTTGATGGTATTCGGTCTGTGAAATACTTTTCAACAGTGTTCTGATGTACAGGACTTCACATCTATCCTCACAATGTAAACAGGTCAGATTCCTGCCGGGATCAGGTTTCAGTGTTTATTTCTCTGAGATAATGACATGTTTTGACAAACTGTTGATTATTTCTGATAGATAATGACTTTGTAACTTTAGTCCTCAGCTTTTAAAAATGTCAAATTCCAGATAGTATTGGAAATAATCAGCTGGAATCCGGACCTGAAGTTCCGTGGGCTACAATGCTACTCAAAAATGCAGACGATTTAAAAAGTCAAATTTCCAACTTAGTCTAGGTTTTCCTTTAATTGTAATTTCTTTTGCAGGCTTTTTTATGAGTTGAGAAATCTTGGTAATATGTAGCTGTTGTTTATGTCCATCAGGTCGGTTTCTTTGGCATTACCAGTGGCGATGGCTGCAGGGAGTGCAAATGCAACCAGTCAGGCTCAGTATCAGAAGCATGTGATGAAGATGGCCATTGCCAGTGTACTGTTGGTGTAGCCGGTGATAAATGTGACCAGTGCCAGCACGGCTACTACAATTTCACAAACAGCGGCTGCACACGTGAGACTTCTGTGTGAGATCATTTAGGATCAGATTTGATTGAAATGTTTACTTATTCATTAAACTGTCTTCTTTTATATACAGCTTGTAACTGTGCTCACACACACGGTAACTGCAATGCTGAGACAGGCGAGTGTATCTGCCCACCAAACACCAGGGGAGAGAAATGTGAAATGTGTGATGATGATCACTGGGGTCATGATGGAGTGACTGGATGCAAGGTAACATACAAAATACATACACAGTCATTTTCTCGGTATGTGTTTGGCAGTTTAAGTTTTAAGTTTTAAGCAGTCCTGTAAAACTGCATACTAGGATTCACTTATATGGGATTGATGAAGCTGTCACATTTAAGGAAATTTAATAAAGACGTCTCAATTTTAACCCACTAATTGGATTGTTCAGTGCATAAGAATATAAAAGAAGAGCACTTGGAGCGCACAAATCTCCGCCGAGCCCAGCAATCCCCATATGAACCAAAATGTTAAATGTCAAATAATAAAGAATATATTTAAAAATTTATGCATCCAGAATTTGATCTGGATCATCTCCAAAATTAATTGGCGTCTTCCTTGTCCAAATCTCCACGTCTGGTTGAGATTTCATGCAAATCCACACATAACTTTGCTACCAACAAATAAACCAAAGGTAAAACGTGACCCCTGGCAGAGATAGATATGTCATCTTTAATTAACACCGTGGAGTTACAAGCGTGAACAAGGAAATTATTCCATGCAACCAAATGCACTAAATAAAAATATCTGCCAGTAGAGTTATTTTATCTTTACTTCCACCGTAATGATTTCACCTGTGCTGGTTTGTTAGTTAGTTTTTTGTCTGTCTGTTTGTTTGTTTGTGTGCAAGATAACTCAAAATATTTATGTACAAATTTAAATGAATGTTTTGTTCTAGAGTAGGGTGTGGTACAAGTAACAAACTATTTTAGAAGGTAATCCGTGCATGGGATCATGTTAAAAAAAAAAAATCCTCGAAATCCTGAAAGATGCCCATTTTATAATATGCGCCAAACTGTTCATCAGATGTCCATTAGGGGGAGACATTTCATTATAACTTTGCCAAGTTATAATAATCCATTTCTGCCTAGTCGAGGTACCAAGCACAGTGCCTTTCGTGGGAGCTACACGGAAGGTACTGTGATGCGATGATTTTCGTTCTGCAGGTGTGTTTGTCTGTCCGCAGTCCACAAGTGCACGCTCTGTTCTAGTAAGTTATTATCTTTCGCGTGAGCTGTATATTGTACATGTTATTATTAGTAGACATTTGAGAGCTTACGGAAATTGTACTAAAGTAATATTATGATAGTCATTACATTTACATAGACATGCGTGTGTCCGAGTACAGATAACACGCGAAAGGTCAGTGAATGCGTGTGTTCGCTCCACCAGTCTTTTTTTTATTGGCAAATTGCAATGCATTCAGTATGTATTTAGGAATTCATGTAGACCAGCAGTGGATACATGTTAATGTAATTATTTTCAAGATATTTAATTTAATTTTTTTTAGTTCTGTATTTATAACTGAATATTTTCTACTTCTGTCTGTCTCCCCAGCCATGTGAATGCAATGCACTTGGCTCAAACTCATCTCATTGTGACCTACTCACTGGCCAGTGTGTGTGTAGGCTGCACTTCACCTCTGAGAAATGTGACCGTTGCACTATAGGTTTTAGGAATTTCCCAGAGTGCACGGCGTGTAACTGTAATTCCGATGGCACGCGTGAGGAGTTTTGTGATGCAGAACTGGGAATATGTGGATGTGAGGATGACGGACAGTGTGTGTGCAAGGTAGTGTTACAGCACCCTCTTGTGTTAGCACTGCTATATATTTCTCTTTTTTTAAAGGAATGTATGCGGAGCACGAATGTTTTATTTCTTGTCATGCAAGGAATATTCTGTTGTTTGCTGTGAATGGTTTTTATTTATTTATTTATTTATTGTATAGAAAATAGATTTAAAAAAAATAATAATTAAGTAAAAATTAACCCAATAAAATATTGTAAATGTAAAAACAATTGATTGCTGTCAGATCTAATTTTACCTGTGTATTTCCTGATATACTGCTTTTTCCAAATATTCTTATTATCATTGTCACTGATGAACCCTTTTTTTTTTCAGGAAAATTTTTTATTAACTGTCCAAAAAGCTTCACTAAAATCAAATGGCTATCCCACTTGATGGTTCTCTTTATGGTTTATCCTGATCCCTATTTCTCTTCTCTCTCTTTCTCGCTTGCTCAGGAGAATGTAGGTGCTGGTGGTTGTGATGAGTGCAAGAGCGGGACATTTGGTCTCTGGAAGGAAAATCCAGCTGGTTGCAGCCCCTGCTTCTGTTTCGGAGTCTCCTCCGTCTGTGAAGAGCTTGGTGGACTGGTCCGAGTCCCAGTGAGTACACGCTCCTTTTCAGAAAAGAGCACTTTGAGCATATCGATATTCTTTCATGTAATTAACATAAAAAAAAGTTCTTGAATTAGAGCAAAGCTATGCTGTATAATGGTGCAGCTGTTCTGTGGGAATCAGAAACATTATTTGAGGAGCTGCTGATGAAAAGAAGCACTGAATAGAAATTCGCAGTATTTTCAAATAAGGCAAGAAAGAAAACTGTGAATCAAATGCAGTCTAATGAGCTGAGAGTATGGAGAAAGGGATGTTTAAAGGGTGTAAATACAAGCTAGTTGTTGGAATGAAGGATGGGTCCCAAGCTTGGAATTCTTAGTCAACACAAATAACATGATTTTCTTATACACAGGGATGTCAAACCCACCTAGCTTATTCATGAATCCAATCATCGTTTAATCCTCATTGCATAAATTTTAATTTCACTGCTCTGAAAGAGGTCATATCTCAGATATGCATAGAAAGTTATTACATCATAATGTTACATGAAATGGGCTGAAAGTGAATTTGAAAATGCCAGATCTGTCATGCTTTCTCCTGTTCACCCAGTTATGAATAAAACAAAAGAGCCACATATGAGTAGGTAAACTGATCTGAGTCTGTTTTAACTACAGAATAAGAGTAATCGTGTGCATTATGGGAAACAGGAAACGTTAGATTTGTGAGAAGGTAAGTCTGTTGGGCTTTTACACCCGAGCCTAGTGGCTCATCAGTCCGGTGCTTATCCCCGGTTTCTGTAGCGTGAAGCGACTAGGAGTTCAACTCCTCCTGAATGGGACGCTAGTCCATCGCAGGTTACCTTCCCAGTATTTTTTACTGGTACCCATTTATACTGCTGGGTGGACAGAGGCACACTTGTGGTTAAGACCTTGCCCAGGGATCTTAGCACGGTGGGGGTCCAACGGGGATTCGAACCCAATCGTGAGCCCAGCACCCTAACTGCTGCGCCACCGGCCCCAAGATTTGTGAGAAAGTTGAAAAAAAAAAAAATAGCAAAATAGAAGCACATTTCCTCATCTCTAAGCTGATTTACTCTTCAGCTGGTAATGATTTATTGCTATCTTTATTGCCATTGATGTATCTGAACACAATTCTTTCTGTTTCTGTCTCAATTAGATCACTGTGGGTCCTACAACTGAGCAGCTACATGTAGTGAGCCAGAGTGACCTGCAGGGGACACTAGAGGGTGTTTATAACATTGAGGGAGAAATTCTGCTGGATGTGGCTCAGCTCCAGACTGGTTCAACTCTCACCGGACCTTATTACTGGCGACTGCCCCAATCCTTTCAGGGCAGCAAGGTATAACACCACACACTAGGACTGATATTTAAAATGCATTAAAATATTAAATAGCATATAAATTGTTCAGTATTGTTCTTAATTTGGACAACATTCTCCTCTCCAACACCATCGTCAAAGTGTCCACCTCTCATCATAGAGTGTATTACAACATGTATCAAATAAAAGGTTACTGCATTCCTAAAAGAAATAATCTAAATTTAAAGCTACAGTGTGTAACATTTTGGAGGCCCTGTTGGCAGAAATTAAGAATAACATTAAAATTACTTTTCATTAATCTATAATTATTAAAAAAGTTGTGGAGATTTCGGAACCTTAGAATAAGCTGTTTATATCTACATGGGGAGTGGGTCTCCTGTCATGGAGGACGCCATCTTGCACCGCCATGTTTTCACAGTAAACCAAAACTATACAGCAAGGGTGTCATTTTCACTGAGATCCTCTTCATGAAATGTCTAGGTCATCAATGGCCAAATAATCACTTCATATTCATTCAAAAAGGGCAACCATGAAATCTGCAATGAAAAATGATTAGTTTATTCTTTTCAATCAATAAAATAACTACTAGGCTAATTTCTCATTCATTTCATTTCAATACATTTCCAATAGAGAATCATGAAAATCAGTGCAGTCACCAATTTGCATTCAATATGTCAATACGCTATAAATTGGGTAATTTCCACTCAAAAATAATTAAAATCTTTTTTTTAAAACCCATCAATCAATCACGCAATCAATTATTTAATTCACAGTGTACTCCGGTATATTGCAGTGTATTCTGTGTAGTGTGTATTTTGGCAGTACATCGTGTTTTTAACTGAGAGTGGAACACAATATTTGATTTGAAACAGCAATTTGCTCTGAGCAAACTAAACAAACTGTCTTTCTATAAGCAGGCATTTGTGCACTTTTTCTGGAAGTTTTGAGACTCTTTTCTAAGACTAGCTGTTTACTTGAAATAGGTTTCTGCCACCTAGGGGACAGATGATTAATTAAATTTAATGGTAATGTTTGATGCAAAGAATCTACAATTTTCTTTTAAGGCTTTTGCAGCCACATAAAATGAGTTGGTGGGCTGGATTTGGCCTGCTGGCCTTGAGTTTGACACCTGTGACATATAGGCCTCGAAAGGGAGGGATCAGGAGTGAAATGTCAGTTGGTTGCAATCTGGAACCTGACCACTAGACGCCACTAAATCTTATACACTGTACCTTTAAAACACAAGCTGTGATGCATATGAAGGGCTGGAAACCAGAGTGGTCTAACCAAGAGAAAGCTGCTTTTGAGAAAAATGACATGAACGTTTTTGTAAAATAAAAAAAAATCAGGGATAATGCTAACAATATGATTCAAGGTCATGAGGAAGATGCATTCTGGCACGCATAGACCATATTCCCCATCTGTCAAAATATGACCGTATCTAATTTTTTAGTTTTTGTGGGTTAGACCACTGTGGCTCTCAGCCCTTCATATAGAAATATACACAGTTAGGCCAAATCCAGCATACCTTTATATTCCTATATTTGAATACTACAATGAAATTTAATAAACCTCATTGAGTACTATATATTTTCAATAGAACACAATTTTTTAATTATTATATGCTAATGCGTCTATCTTGTAGCCTTTTCATTCAAATGCAGATTGAAATATATGATGAAAATAAGAAGTTTTTAAACAGTATGCCTACCAGAATCCTACAGGACTAAAGTAAATCTTTCATTGTTTCTTTCAAAGGAAATATAACTCCACTATTTGAGATCTGATTTGTGTAGCACATTGAGCTGACGTCTTATATTTCTCTGCAGCTGCTGTCCTATGGAGGTGAACTCTCTTATACTGTAAGCTATGCTGCTATGGATGGATCAGGTCTGTCTAATCATGAGCCTCAAGTGCTGATCAGGGGAGGGCAGCTGAGGAAGCTGGTGATTTATATTGACATGCCTGCTCCGGAGAATGGCAACCGCACCACACAGCGTGCCCCTCTCACAGAGGTGAGCTTCAGTCCCACACCCACACAGCACGCAGAATACATATAGCTGATGGGGTAATTAGACAAATTAGAGGTTGTTGATAAAGTATTTATCTGATTTTGACTGGACAGCACAAGTGGAAGTACTTCAATGCAGTGTCCGAGAAAGCTGTGAGTCATGAAGACTTCATGTCCATCCTGAGTAATGTGGAGTACATCGTCATTAAGGCCTCATATGGGACAGGACTTCAGCAAAGCAGGTCAGCATCACAGGATTTTTAATTTTGCTATATATCAAGTGCATTTTTAGGATATCTCAGTTCTGCCTTTAAAATAATAATAAATTGCAGTATGAATTTCATTGATATGGCACATTTATCTTTGTGGATTATATTTCCTCTTTTGGATTTTGCATGTCTGATTGTCTTATTTCTCTGTTTCTCCAGGATCTCAAATATCTCCATGGAGACAGCAGTAGATGTAGATGAAGCACCTGAGGGCATGGAGGTGGCCAGGCTGGTGGAGATGTGTGAATGCCCTGCAGGTTATGCAGGCCTGTCCTGCCAGGTAACTCTTAGACTCCTGATCTCTTCACTACTAACAGCAGACCCTCATAGTGCACAACTATGTAACTTTACTGTACATCAGGAAAATGATTAATGCAAAGGAACTGGTTAGAAACCGGAATCAGATGATTATCATTGCTCACATAATTCCGATTCTGAATCGGTCCCTATGATTCCGGCGCAGGTGTTTACACCCACACTTAAAGTCACATTCTAAAATCATTAATATGGATTGTTTTCACCAAGAGTCAAGATATAAACACTGAGGAAACTTTTGGAACAACAAACCTGATTAGAAAGTTAAAACACCATCACCCAGCTGAACAGGCCCAGTTTAAAGAAGCTAACAGAAGAAAGCTGCCGAGTTAGCGCTTTTTGTACTAGACATGAGCAGAGTGGGCACTGCTAAAACCACATTGTTTGTATATGCTGTCAATTATAGCTGTTCAAATGAAAATCGTAATTGGCAAAAATCGGTATCGGCAAGTCACGCTTACAGAAAAATCAGAAATCAAAATCGGACAGGAAAATTGCTATCAGTGCGTCTCTATATTACAGTGTAAGTAAGGGGCAGCCGTGGCCTAATGATCAGAGAAGCGGGTTTGGGACCGAAAAGGTCACTGGTTCGATTCCCGAACCAGCAGGAAAAATGTGTGGTGGTTGGGGAGTGAGCTGCACCTTCCCTTCCTCCACCTTCATGGCTGAAGTCCCCTTGAGCAAGGCACCTAACCCCCAACTGCTCTCCAGGCGCCACACTGTGTGGCAGCCCACTGCTCCGAGTGCGCGCGTGTGTGTGTGCTCACTGTTTATGTGTGTGCGCACTCACTGTGAATGGGTTAAATGCAGAGGCAATAATTTCCATTGTGGTATTAATACAGTATAAATAAGAATTAAAAAAGTACTGAAATTTTTGACTGAATTAGATTTATAATGTATAGAAAGAGAGAGAGAGAGAGAGAGAGAGAGAGAGAGAGATAGATTGGTAACAGAAAAATAAATCCCATAGTGAAACATTTAAAACACACACACTCTCTTTCTATACACTGTAAATATAATCCAGTCATTATTTACAGTACTTACCACACTTTAAAGGTGCTACTCTACTAGTATCACCAGAAAATGTAGGTGATCAAGCCTGGCATAAGAAGCAAGTAAATACACTCTTAAGTTCACTTACTCAAGCATCCGCTTAATCCTACTAAGGTCTGGAGCCTATCTCAACCAACACTGGGCGAAGGTGCTCGCCAGACCACCACAGAGCCAACACACTCAAAACCACTCACATTCACGAGTTGGGGCAATTTGGAACATTCAATTAGCCTAAGTCTTTGGACTATGGGAGGAAACCAGAGTACCCGGAGGAATCCCACGCAAGCACAGGGAGAACTTCACACAGAAACTTCACACTGAGTCCAGTAATTGAACGCGGGACCTTCTTGCTAACCACTACACCACCCGAAATCCATGACTTAATAATTATTAAGGCAATCTTAAAAATATATATTTAGCATAAGCCTTCACTGACTGATTTTACCAAGTGCTATTATGCTTCCATCAGCAGTGAGCCTCAGTAAACAGGTTTTTGTTTTTGTCCTCAGTACTCAATGTTGTTCCTTTATGAATATTTTCATGAGTGTGTTTTTCTGTGTCAGATTGTACATGCCCTGTATATGCAATGTTTGTTTGTTTTCGTAGGAATGTGCTCCAGGTTACTATAGGCAGACAATATCTGAGCTCAATATGAAGGGCAAGAATAGGCCTCTGATTCAGCCCTGTGTGCCCTGTCAGTGTAATAACCATAGTCTGGCATGCGACCTGGACACGGGCGAGTGCCTGGTAAGACAGCCTGCATTCTATTTGATCACCTCTGGTTCTCAAACTGATTGTATTACCTCT
The DNA here is from genome assembly GCA_039654325.1 of Tandanus tandanus. Classification (NCBI taxonomy): domain Eukaryota; kingdom Metazoa; phylum Chordata; class Actinopteri; order Siluriformes; family Plotosidae; genus Tandanus; species Tandanus tandanus. Next base: position 14,652,493 of record JBCNYH010000001.1, read on the forward strand.
ATACATATTATAACACCGCTCACACAATTTTAGAGACTTTATACAGTGGCTGGGTGTACAGCATTTGCTTTATTTTATTTTTTATTGTTGTAATGTTAGAGAAAGGTACAGAGCTGTTTTTCCTAATTATTCTCTATTTAACCAGGGCTGTCAGCACCACACTGCAGGGGAGCACTGTAATAAATGTGCCCCAGGGTATTATGGCCAGGTGAAGGGATCCATCAGTGACTGCTCACTTTGTGCTTGTCCACTACCAAGTAACAGGTAACAGCTCTCTGTCCTAGACCTGAAACCCAACAGTATTTTGGTATTGTAATGTCAATGGGTACATATTTCTTTAAATTTCTATTAAAGTGGAATGCTCTTTGCATGTGAAATGCATTAATAATGCAGAAAGGGCAGTGGTGGCTTAGTGGTTAAGGTGATGGGTTACTGATCCGAAGGTCAGAGGTTCAAGCCCCACTATCACCCCTTTTGGGTCCTTGAGCAAGGCCCTTAACCCCTAATTGCTCAGTTGTATAAAAATGATAATTGTAAGTCGCTCTGGATAAGAGCGTCTGCCAAATGCTGTAAATGAAAATAAGTGTAATCAAGGACAAGTGCACTAACTGGTGGTGTATTTGTGCAGTTTCAGCCCCACATGTGTGTTGGATGGTGTTGGCGATTTCCGCTGTAACGCCTGTAAACCTGGCTACGAGGGACGCTATTGTGAGAGGTGTTCACTGGGTTACTATGGTAACCCCTCACAGCCAGGTGGGAAGTGTGAGGAGTGTGTGTGCAGTGAGACCGGCTCTCTTCACAATATGTGTGACGCACAAACAGGGAGGTGCGAGTGCAAGACTGGGTTCAGAGGTCATCTGTGTGACCAGTGTGAAGACAGACACGTCCTCACTGATGACCAGTGCGTGTGTGAGTATCCTGAGCCACACACAGACACACACGCACACACACACAAACACACACACACACACACCTTAACCATCAGAACTAAAAACCGTACCCCAACCTTAGCCTTATGCTAACTTAAAACTAATTGTAATCTGAACCCTAAACCCAGTCTTAAAACCTTAACCCTTAAACAGCCCTTTGAAGAACTGAGGACCAGTCTAAATGCCCTCACTTCCAAAAAAAATTTAATGACTATGTTGGTTAAAAACGTATTCCTGTCCTCAATATGTAGCAAGTACAAGCACACACACACACACACACACACACGCACACACACATGCACGCATGCACGCACGCACGCACACATAACTATGAGGACGTTTCATTAACATAATGATTAATACAGCTTATTAATGCAATTCTTTCACGCATGCACGCACACACACACACACACACACACACACACACACACACACACACACACACACACACAGTTAGACCACTATACTTTAGTGTATGTATACCACATTATTTTAGTTTATATTTATTAGCCTTGTCATAATATTGTTTTTGTTTTATGTTGTTAATAAAATTAGCTACATTAGTTAGCCAGTGTGAGTTACCACTTCACCCAATAATAACATGGTCATAATAGCTTTTAACTGCAAACTGAGCTTACTCTCCGCTCTCCAAATAACTTTTATACTGAGATTTATTTTTTTTTAACAAACCTATAATTTAGCACTGAGTTAATGAATCTGAACTTTACCCAATTGGAAAACATTAAAGAAGATTTAACCATTTAAAAATCACATTTTTGGGTTCAGGAGAACTTGGTCATTTGGAAAATTAGTTTAGAAAATGAAAAAGTCCTGAAAAAGCCCTTAATGTTTAATGATGTGAATAAATTATGCACCCTTAATGCTAACTAATGATTCTCGCTTTCATCAGCATGTGATGATGAATGCACTGGAGTGCTACTGGATGATGTAGATGCTATAGACTCCTCTATACAGCTCATGAATCTCAGTGGAGTTATCCTAGCTCCATACAGCCTGTTGGTCAGCCTGGATAACCAGACCCAAGAGCTTCAGGTGGGTGCACAGTCAGGATCACTTTACCGATTATTCACCAATCAGAAATATATATACACACACACAGTACAGTTATTTGTTAGCTTTAATGTGGGCTAAATGAGTTCCATACTCAAGAAACTGCTGACTTAATTTTGGATGGCTTGTACGTCCATCTGTCTGGTGTCTGTATGCATTGCCATGCTGATTGGCTGATGTGTACAGACATCCAGTTTCTATTTTTGAAAACCTTTTTATTTACTTTATTTTTTTAAACCAACACAACATCCAAATCCCAACAAATTAAAATAATTTTATAGAGCTTTTTATTTATTTATTTATTTATTTTTTTACCAATGCCTCTACTGATATTTTTGAAAAACCTGAATACATTTTTTACAAATATGAACAGAATAATTAATTATCAACAGAATAATTAGTGCTTAAACATGTATAGTGTTTAAATTTGTGCGGGATAAAAACTGTACCATAATATTTTAAAACACTTCATTCTGTTCAAATAAACTAATCACTGCATTGAATATTACTGTTCCTATAGATCAAGTTGTTAGAACAGAACTCAAGCTATCAGTTGTACCGGGGAGAAGAAGATGCAACACATCTCACTAAACAAGTGGATCAGCTGCAACAAAAGGTTTTCCGACCACATCTTATCTCATGTCTAATAGATGAGTGAAATATACTAAGCAGCTCACCTCCTTTTTAAAATTTAATTTTAGTTCATGGGTGTATCTGCTTTTGCGGAAGATGTTTTGGGGGCTTCTGAAGAGAGCGTTAATCAAGGAAAGGACCTTCTGCATCTGATTTCTAACATTCATACTACCATCCAAGGTACGTGATTCCTGTGTTCGTAAATTGATTTTATAACAGTTTACTATTTATATGAGTAAACATGACATTGCATAAAGCTACTGCTGTGAGAGTAAACTTTATAGAGTCCTGGACCTTTCAGAGAGGGGTATATGATGAAGCAGTTCTCTTTACAAATAGCCAGTTAAAATGACCCATAATTCATATGGCCTGCTTTTGCTTGGTCTAGTCGTGGCAGAGGAAGTGAATGGTCTCAATGAGACAGCCAGAGTGGAGATGGAGGAAGGACACAGTGCCATTCTGCTGGAGCAGATGGAGGCCATGTTGGAGAGGATTAGGGCCATTGACTTGTTCAACAGTAAGAGCATTGCTGTAGAGGAACTCAGGTAAGCTCTACCAAGGCATTGCATTTTGTTGATTCGCTAATTTTAGTCGGTTGGTTAAAGGTGCCCATTCACTTCCCAGGTGTATTTAAAACATGAAATACAGTGGTGGCACAGTGGTCAGCATGTCCGCCTCGCAGCAAGAAGGCCTGGGTTCAATTCCCAGGCTCGGGCGTTTCTGTGTGCAGTTTGCATGTACTCCCCGTGCTTGCATGGGTTTCCTCTGGATACTCCGGTTTCCTCCCACAGTTCAAAACATGCATAGTAGGCTATGGCTGTTCCAAATAGCCCCTAGGTGTGAGTGTAAATGGTTGTGTGTGTGTGTGTGTGTGTGTGTGTGTGTGTGTGTGTGTGTTGGCCCTGCGATGGCCTGGCGAGCTGTCCAGGGTGTACCCCGCCCTCGCCCAGAGTCGGCTGAGATGGAGCCAGGCTCCCCGCGACCCTAATTAGGATAAACCGGCTTAGAAAATTAATGAATAAAATAGTGTTATCTCTTGGAAATAAAATGTCTTTTTTAAAACTGTTTGTTTACTCTTGTCCACAAGCATCAATGACTCCTGTAACAGGCACAATGATATTAATAAACATTGCTATCTTTTTTATTTCTCTTGAAATCATATGCTTTCTTTTGTCTTTTAACACTTGACCTCAGACTTTTCCACTCTCTGCAAATCATAGTTGCACTGCTAAGTCATCGCACATGCACAAGATCGTTCCAGTCACAAGGTCTTACTGTTATTGTCATTATAAACAGATACAGAACCCAACCAAGATGTAAAACAGGTGAATAAGAGATACTAAGCTCGTGAGCTGGGGTGTTTTTAACCAGGAAATCTGTGTATTCAGCCAAAATTAATTTATAATGGTAGAAAAAATACATACACTATTCACTAATGCATGGGCACCTTTAAACAGCTAACGTAGCATGTAGATTAGAATACTATGAGAAGTTAGTGCATTGAATTAAATAAATGCATGCCATGTTTATGTGTACAGTGCTGCAGTGGTGGTGCTTGATGCTGTGCAAGAGGAGATCGTGGAACCCTCGGGTCAAACTGAGAATCTGAAGCACAACATCTCCACTAACCTTGCCCGATATCAGCAGCATCTCCAGGATGCCCAGGAGCTTCTGAATACAGCCGAGAATCGCAATAATCACACAGAACATCTTCTCATGATTATCCACACCAATCTGGAAGAGTACACGGTGAGTTTTTTTCCAGTTGAGCTGATGGTTAGGTGTTTGTTCTGATGCTTGGCCGTTCATTAAGTTCCTCAATAGGGATGTGGAAAATATTTAATCTTCATGGTAATTAATGGTACATTGATGTTTCAACAGACATTGAGTGATAATGTCAGCAGTCTGAATCAGTCACTGGAAGCACATCTGGACGAAGCGCAGGCTTTCTTGTCTGATGCACTCAACGTCTCTGAAGACACGTGCAATCTTACAGCGGTGAGGCCTGATATTTATTTGTTATTCAACTGCTAAATCTTTATGCAGAAACTCTGGTAGAAAAATAAATAAATAAAAAATCATGGTGCTACATCATGAAAACGACAGTCATGGCTCAGTGGTTTAGGCCCTAGGTTGGTGATCCGAAGATCAGTGGTTCAAGCCTCAGTACCACCAAGCTGCCATTGTTGAGCCTTTGAGCAAGGCCCTTAACCCTCGATTGCTAAGTTGTATATAGATAAATGTAAGCCGCTCTGGGTAAGGGCGTCTGCCAAATGCCATAAATGTAAATTAAAATGTTTTTGTTTTTATGATACAGAAAATGTATAAAGTTTTATAGAATTTAATGCTGATGTCTGGTGAATTCGATGGGGTTTATTTGTGCGTGAAGTCACATGATGAAGGTTGAATATTAGTGTATTAGGCTGGTGTGATCATATATATGTGTGTGTGTGTGTGTGTGTGTGTGTGTGTGTGTGTGTGTGTGTGTGTGTTGTTTGGTATTTATCACTAATCAGAATCTGGAGGAGTCCAAGGACGAGCTGCTGCAGTGGAGCCTCACTGTGAGGAAGCATGTGGATACTTTAGTGATGGAGCTGACTAAAAGAGATGCACTACAGTTAGTTTACAGCGCAGAGGACCACGCCCAAGCACTCAGGATAGAAGCACAGGCAATCCACAGGTATGTATCTATGTGTGTTTGATGTTTGATAAGATAAAGTACAGAGCTAGATTTATCACTCACTGTGCCATATAGAAGATGATGATGCAGTTGGTGTGATATGTTTTTTGTTGTTGCTGTGCAGTACCATGTCTGGAGTTAGAGAAGCATCTCTGAATGCCACCACCATTTCTCAGGGAATCTCCGACATTGGTGCCACCATCCACCAGGCTGAGGATGTGGCGCTCTCAGTTGATCGGAATGCTAGTTATGTCCTGACCCTGGTGAGTCAATTTACTGATTACTGAGGAAATGTAGGAATAAATCTTAAACATTGGGAATGATATCTTGATTGTTAATCTAGTATATATAAAATAAAGTTTTATTTGACTTAGGGTTTGTTTGTTTGTTTGTTTGTTTGTTTGTTTGTTCTACCACTTTTCCTAAAAGGCTCTGCATTCAAACGAGTCCTTAACTGAACTGGGCAAACAGGCTGTGCAGAGAAGCTTAAAGATTCTAAGTGAAAGTGCAGATTTGAATAACTACTCCGAAGGTAAACGCACATACACATACATACATATATATATAGTGGGTTGTAAAAGTATTCACATTAAACTGAATGAAGTTAAATAGTTCTAAAATGTAGCTAATCAAAACACTCACTCACTCATTTGCAGCACCACTTAATCTCGTTAGGGTCACGGGGGGGCTGGAGCCTCTTTCAGTCAACACTGGGCAAAGGCTGGGTACACCCTGAACAGCTCGCCAGACCATTGCAAGGCAGCACACACAACCATTCACACTCACATCCACACTTAGTGGCAGTTTGAAACAGAAAATTAGCCCGATGTACATGTCTTTGGACTGCGGGAGGAAACCGTAGTACCCGGAAGAAATCCACGCAAGCACGGGAAGAACATGCAAACTCCACACAGAAAAGCCTGAGCCTGGGACTCGAACTCACGTCTGTTAGGCTTTTACACCCGAGTCAATGGCTCATCAGAGCCTGAGCTTATCCCCGGTTCCTGTAGCGTGAAGAGACTAAGAGTTAAACTCCTCCTGGATGGGACGCTAGCCAGTAACAGGATACCTTACCAAACCTTGCCCAGGGAGCCTAGCATGGTGGTGTTCTAACAGGGATTCGAACCCCCGACCTCTCAATCATGAGCCCAGCACCCTAACCACACTACTGTGCCACCCCTAATTAAAACAGCATTTTAAAAATAATGTCAAAATTTGGGTAATATGTTGTGTAAGTATTCATACCTCCTGCGTGAAACATCTAAATGCCACTCACAGAAAACAAGTTTGTTACTTTACATTGTTAGAAGATTTTTTGTCATGTTTAACCTGGTTAGGAAAATCTGCCATAGGTTTTATTATAAAGAGTAGATACACAACAGGTGTCCTGCAGTGCCACACTGCGAATCATCTGAGCAAGAAGTCCACAAGAGCATGTCCAAGGTGTTGCAAGAGGGCCTCATAGAGAAGCACAGTGGGAATGAAAGTTAAAAATCAACTAGTCAATCTATTTGTTTAGGATTTTCCATGATGGTGTGACTACTTTTGCAACCCAGTGTCAGTGATTATACAACAGAATATCTAAACGAATCGGTATATTCTGCTTATATCTTTATTTTATTTATTATCTTATTTGCCAGGACTTGTGCTGAATGTCAGTGCTGTAAATAGCAAGCTGAGTAAAATCAGAGTGAGTGTGCACAACCTCTCCCTGCTGCTCCCTGAAGCCTTGATCAAACTGGAGAACCTGCCCAGTGGTGAGTCTCCAGACACATTTCAAACATAACCACAATGTCAGGGCCTGTTTCTCTGATTAGCACTGGATCTATTTCTGCTCTCTAATGATGCTTCTGTTAGTGCAAACTTGAAAGTGCTAATTCATCACTCACTTACTCATTTGCCGAATCGCTTAATCCTCCCATTAGGGCCTCAAGCCTATCTAAGCCGACACTGGGCAAAGGTGGGGTACACCCTGAACGGCTCACCAGACCGTCACAGGGCAACACCCACACAAACATTCATGCTTACACTCACACTAAGGGGTAATTTGGAACAGCCAAATTAGTTTAATGTACATGTCTTTGGACTGTGGGAGGAAACCGGAGTACCCAGAGGAGACTCACACAAACCCAGGGAGAACATGCAAACGCCACACAGAAACACCAGAGCCCAGGACTCAAACACAAGACCTTTTTGCTGTGAGCACCACCGTGCCACCCACATGCTAACTTAATTAATCCAATTCCACATTCAGCAGCCTGATTATTATTATTTTAAATCTGATCATGGACATACTGTTTCATATTTGGAATATGTTATCAGAATCAGTGCTCCTCTTTATACAGGAAATAGAGAGCAGGTTCTGAAGTCAAAACGGCAAGCAGCCGAAGCCAATGCTTCATTACAGAAAGCTCTGGAGCATTTGGAGGACTACCGAATAAAGCTAGAGGCATCATCTTCAGCTGTGAGCTCAGCCAACAGCAGCGCCAGCACTGTTATTGCCATGGCTAAAGACTCTGAGGAAACTGGTGGGTTCCTAAATCATTTTTAGATTATACAAGCCTAAGTATAAAACTGTTCAGTATTAATTCAGCGTTACTTATTATTCTGTCTTTTTTAGCCAGTGCAGCTGAATCTAAGCTAAAAGAGGCTCAGTTGCGGACAGAGAGACTCTTTGACAGGTTGCAACCCCTGAAGTTGCTGGGGGAGAACTTGAGCAGGAACCTGTCTGAGATAAAGGAGCTGATCAACCAGGCCAGAAAGCAAGCAGCTTCGGTCAGTGTTCCAATAACATATTGTATAATAGTTATGATTATTTCACTTAATGTAAATAAATGATGCACTTGAAATTCCCATGATGTTGGATCGCTCTTTGGTGCAGATTAAAGTTGCTGTATCAGCAAACCAGGACTGTGTACGTGCATACAAACCAGAAATCACCTCCAGCAATTTTAACACCTTCACACTTACAGTGAAAACTACTGAACCAGACAACCTGCTCTTCTACATGGGCAGCAGCTCCAGTGTAAGCCTTTATGCTCCCGTTAACCTTCTTTGTTCCTTCAGCTGTTTTTGAGTTTGGGTTATTAATTGAGTTGTTATGTCACCGTCAGGTGGATTTCATGGCTCTGGAGATGAGGCATGGAAAAGTGGCCTTTCTATGGGATTCAGGCTCAGGTCATACTAAACTGGAGTACCCCAACATGCAGATAAACAACAACAAATGGCACAGAATTAATGCCACAAGGTACGTTTTGTACTCTGTATTAGCTACAGTAGTAACACTGTTCTTCTACCTCATACAACTGGAGTTAAAGTGACTCATAAAGGTGAGATAATCTGACAAACAAAATCATATCACAATACATTTCTCCATTTTTATGATACAGCATAATGTAACTCACAAAATGTTGGCAATAGAGTAGTGCTTCCTTAAAACTATTAAAATTAGCAACGTTAAAGAAATTATTTTTTACATTTTTATTATTATTATTATTATTTAGTATTGATATTATCTCATCACATCACACAGCCTTAATGAATCACACACTCAAGGCTAACTTACTCATTTTCACTCCTGGGAAGTAGTTTGAACCAGGGAAGCTGGGAAGTAGTTTGATTCAGAGCACACTCTTCTGACATTGTGTCTTGAAACTTAGGTAACTGATGAAGTCGAAGGATTTAAATGTCATTTGATACCACATTGGGTTTCACTAGTTTTGGTGTTAAATAAATAAATAATTCATGTCTATTATGCCAAGTAGATTTATTGCAGGGTATTCACTGAACACGTGTTCTCAAAATTAAAATAACGGCACATCAGGCCTTTTTTATGGCTGCAATTATTTCCAAAACCCCCATCAAATGTCATTATTCTCTTTTGGGTCAGTGTGGAAAGCTCAAAAGTTTCATGAGGCTTCATCTATCTGTTACTATTAACCATTGTTTTTGGATTTCTTTACCTCAATCATAGCTCATCAGATAATTATTTAATTGTGATTAGCCCTCACATGTAAATGTGCAGAGCTATAAGGATCTACATGCCAAAAGTGAAGCTGCCTGTTCTGTTGTCGGCACCTTTTTAGCTCCTGCCGTCTGTCATATGAATTGTTAATGCGTTAGTTTTATAAGGAAATGACCTGGGATCAGCAAATTTGGTGTATGGGTCCCCCTCAGGAAGGGCTTGGGTGGGATTGTATATGGGTGCCCTTGCCTTTGTTTCAAGGTTACGACAGTCAAGTTTGGACTCCTATGGTCTATTTTCTTCTTACAACAATTGCACAAAAGCCACTACCAATTTCTTTCTATTTTTGCATGCAAGTTGCCTGCATCAGAACATGTGCTGAAAAGCTTTTGTTGAAATTCCATAAATTTGCTAAATTAAAATTTTTTAATTTTATTTGCAAAAAATTACCATTATGACAATTCTGCAACAACGGCTGCTCAGAATTTGCTCAAATCACCATGTTTTATTCTTTGGTCAAATATATGTGATTGTGACAGAATATACACATGTGAGAGCTACACCCTGGTTTACAATTCGGACATACACTATTTTCTGTGTGTTGGAATGACAGATACCATGAGGCTGTGCTTGTCAGAGGGTTACCATGACTGGATTACTGCAAACATAGCTTAATTGTTTAAAAACAATTGCAAGAGTTATTTATCTGCTTATTGTGCTGCTACTTTGTAGATTTGGAAGGCATGGCTCCCTCACCATCCAGCAGTTGGACTCCGAGCCGATGCCCTCAGTAAAGACCACAGCTCCAGGTTCATCCACAGTTATGGAAGTCAACAAGTCCACATGGGTGTTTGTGGGAGGCCTCGGTGGACAGGTTAAGGTAGGCAGAGTTGCTTTAACCTTAATTTGCACAGGATGCATGTGGGTTATGTAGTCATTCAGCTTTGTAAAATTTTGTTCAATATCTTCCCAGAAATCTCCAGCAGTGAAGATGACACAGTTTACTGGATGTATCGGTGAAGCTTCTCTGAATGAGAAGAACATTGGATTGTGGAATTACGCTGAAAGGGAAGGAACCTGCGGTGGTTGCTTCATGAGGTAATGTAGTCTGATTACTTGACTGTACAGTCATATGAAAGTCAATATATAGAATCTTTTAGACAGCTTAATGGTGCTTATGCTTACTATTCTACGGTTGTGGTTGTGGTTGTGACTGTATCATGACTTTTAGGGCACAGACAGAGGAGACCTCCTTCTACTTTGATGGTAGTGGATATGCAGTGGTAGAGAAGACGATGCGTCCCATATCCACAAGCATCGTCATGTTCTTCAAAACTCTCTCACCTAATGGCGTACTGCTCTACCTGGCTTCCAATGCCACCGTATGTTCTTCGTAATGCTTAATACGCAATAATAATACCCGTTTAATAGTGTTTGTGGTTTTTTGTTTGAGCCTGTCTTTTTAACATCTAAAATTATTGTTTTATAACAGAGAGACTTCTTGTCGATTGAATTGGTGGAGGGAAAAGTGCACCTGACCTTTGAACTGGGCTCTGGACCACTTACACTGACATCCACAAAAGTCTACAATACAGGAGTGTGGTACAAGATTGCCTTGCAACGCAACAAACGCAAAGGTATGAGAACGCTTTAGTTCATTGCTAATGCTAACACCTGTGCTCCCCTGTGACTAAAGTACCATGAATACTTTATTAAGGGTTTTTCCTCTTCCTGTTTTCTTCCTAACAGAGATTTAATCAATTCTGTTTGCAGGTTATTTATCAATAATGACCGCTGACACCCCGTCAGAGAGAGAGGTCATAGAGGCAGAGGCTCCCGGAACTGCCTCTGACCTCAACCGCTCAGATCTGGACCCTATCTACATAGGTGGGCTGCCTGCATCCAGGCCAATCAGGTAAGCTCTGTCAACATCAAGTTCTTCATACAGTATAATGTATGATATGATATAATCTGGTACATTTGATCCATTCTTTTATTCACTCGTAAAAATAAACTGCTTACTTTCCGACTCTTTCAGAAGGCAGGTTGTTGCACGCTCATATGTAGGCTGCATTAAGAATGTGGAAATTGCACGCACAAACTTTGACCTACTGAAAGAGGCCTACAGTGTAAAGAAAGGATGTATCCTAAAGGTAAGAGCCCAGCTGGAATAATAGAATTCTTAGAAAGTTGGTGTTTTACACTAGAGGGATTAATTTTATCACTTCCTTGCTATCAGGCATGGGTCTGGTAATTAACTGAAATTAAACCAGATGTTACAGGAATTATAGAGACTTCCTGCAGTGCTCACCACCAGAGGGCAGACTGGGGCTGTTGAATAATGTGGTAAAACTGCAAAAAGTACTGCATGGGAAATTGATATAGGTGGATGCATTAGTAAATATGGCAAAACTATCATATCATGATCTTTCAAGATATTTTCACAGGATACTATACACATCACAGTATACTATGCAGTGAGTTTAGGGCAGTCGTAGCCTAATGGTTAGAGAAGCGGCTTTTGGGACTGAAAGGTCGTTGGTTCGATCCCCAAACCAGCAGGAAAAATGTGTGGCGGTGGGGGAGTGAGCTGCACCTTCCCTTCCTCCACCTTCATGGCTGAAGTGTCCTTGAGCAAGGCACCTAACCCCCAACTGCTCTCCGGGCGCCCCACTGTGTGTGGCAGCCCACTGCTCCGAGTGTGTGTGTGCGCTCACTGTTTATTGCCCAGTCCAACTGGGTCTTTTTTGCCTCGGGGATATACTCCCGATGGGAATCAGTCTCAGGAGGGATCTTGAGCACGTTCCCAGAAGTATCTGCAAATATTCGGGAGCTTCGCGAGCCATGCTGAAGCATCGGGTGTCCTCGGGATAACCGCGACAAATTTCAATGTCCAAATGTCCGATGTATTCCCGACACGGAAAAACAGGACGCGGAGGCTTCCAGGGAGCTTCCCAGACCCATGGTTCAGGGATGCATTCCCGTATATTCCTCTAACTACAGTGCCCTCCAGAATTATTGGCACCTTCAGTGAATATGAGCAAAACAGGCTATGAAAAAATGCCTTTGCTGTTTATCCTCCTGGTCTTTCACTCAAAATATTCACAAAAATCTTACGTTTTCATTGAAGTAGAATTATTGAAAAAAAAAAAGTTGACATTAAATAAATATTTTTCTCCAAAACATGCATGTCACAATTATTGGCACCCCTAGAAAATCTTATAATTAAAATGTAACTGAAGTAAAATTTTAAATTCACCTGCTTGATTAGGAGCTCTTAAATGGTCAGCCATGACAGGCCAAATTTCCTTGGTTATTCATCACTATGGGAAAGACCTGAGAACACAGTGACGTAGGCAATGAAAAGTTGTTGCTGAACAAACCAGGAAATGGATATAAGAACGTTTCTAAACAGTTGAAAATACCCATTTCCACTATCAGGGCAATAATTAAGAAGTTTAAAGTGACAGGAGATGTAAAGGATCAGCCTGGAAGAGGATGTGTGTGTACATTGACCCCACGCACCACAAAGAGGATGGTTCGACTGGCAAAAGAATCTCCAAGGATTACAGCTGAAGAATTGCAGAGGTTAGTTGAGTCTTGGGGTCAGAAAGTCTCCAAAACTACCATCACACGCTACCTACATCCCCACAAGATGTTTTGGGAGGGTTGCCAGAAAAAAGCCTCTGCTGTCAATCAACAACAAACTAAAGTGCCTACAATTTGCCAAACGTTACTGGAGCTTTCAGTGGGACCGGGTTATATGGTTGATGAAACCAAAATATAGGTTTTTAGCAACAAACATCAAAGGTGGGTTTGGCATAGACAGAAAGATAGCCATAAAGGAAAGCACCTCAGACCCACTGTGAAGTATGGTGGGGGATCTTTTATGTTGTGGGGCTGTTTTTCTTCCAAAGGCCCTGGACATCTTGTTAAGATACATGGTATCATGGACTCCATCAAATACCAGCAGATATTAAATGAAAACCTAACAGCCTCTTCCAGGAAGCTTAAAATGGACCGTGGTTGGACCGTCCAGCAGAACAATGATCAGAAGCACACCTCAAAATCTACACAAAAATGGTCCACCGACCACAGAATAAAGGTTTCGCCATGGCCATCACAGACCTCCGACCTCAACCCCATAGAAAATCTGTGGGATGAGCTGAAGAGGAGGGTCCACAAGCGTCGACCTCTGAATCTGAAGGATCTGGAGAGATTCTGTATGGAGGAATGGTCCCAGATCCCATGCCATGTGTTCACCAACCTCATAACGCATTATAGGAGAAGACTCAGAGCTGTTATCTTGGCAAAGGGAGGTTGCACAAAATATTAAATGATGGGTGCCAATAATTGTGGCACATGTATTTTTGAGAAAAATATTTGTTTCTTGATAATAATTCAATGTTTCTTTCAATTATGTTACTTCAATTAAAGGTTAGATTTTTGTGAATATTTTGAATAAAAGATCATGAGGATAAACTATAAAGACATTTTTTCATAGCCTGTTTTGCTCATGTTCACTAGGGGTGCCAATAATTCTGGGGGGCACTGTATTCATATTCCCGCATTCCGGCCGCATCCCGGAAGCATCGGTTGAGGAACCTTCGGTGAAAGTAGATTACTCGGCGAAAGTTCAGCAACACTTCGGTTAGCATTCGGAGATACCTTTTCGAAGTTTTTGTCAGCCTCCTCGAACATTCGCCGATAATTGTGAAAGGGTGCTTTGTTCCTAGCTCAATGATTGGCTGAATTCTACACACGTGCACACAATAAAGTCGTGTTATACAGGGATCACTTGCATTAGTATAATTTCCCGTGCAGGATTAATACAGTATAGCAAAGTCAAAAATAAATAAATAAATAACAAAATTCCCATCAAAACTATTGCACTGATTCACAGGGGGAAATGTTTTGATTAATTCAGCATTCAAAAAATTGTGTTTTTAATCCGTTAGATGTTACGTTGAGAAATAACCAGAACAATCAGATTTAGGGAAGTATTGAATTCAATATTAATTCCATATTATATTGTCATATTGCCCAGTCCTTGATGTTGCAACATGCTGCCTGAAGTTAGAGAATCTGGTTAATTTTGGTTCCAGCTGGAACATAGGAACTAAACATTCAGTGTTTGGACCCCAGGCTGTGTGGAGAATTGTGAATTATCATCTGATTTCTATCTTGTGCTGAAACAAGAGCTATTGCGCCTTTGTGATACTAAAAAGTAGTGTGTGTTTGTGTGTGTGTGTGTGTGTGTGTGTGTGTTGCAGCCTATCCGCAGTGTGTCTGTGCTAGGTGGGGGATATGTACAGATGCCTGAAGTTATTGTCGGTCCTCAGAGTGAGCTCATGAGCAGCTTTTCCAGCAGAAACAGCAGTGGCCTCATCCTGGTGGGCTTCAGTTCAACCAGCGGCCACAAACGCCGACACATGCAGCAGGTAAACGCAAGCCAGATTTGAAAGAAAATTGTCCACAGCAGTAGTGCTAAGGTGCATGAATTTAATCTAGATATATGGAGCACATGAAGGGATAGCTTTGGGGTAATTATATTAACCCTTTGAGATTTATTTCCAGTAGCTGCCTTATGTTTAAAATGGGAGAGATGTGGTGAGGTAGTGGGATGAAAAAATGCAATTAACTCTCTCTCCTTCTCTCTCTCTCTCTCTCTCTCTCTCTCTCTCTCCTTCTCTCTCTCTCTCCTTCTCTCTCCCTCCCTCCCTCTAGCCTTTCCTGGCTGTGATGCTGGTGTCAGGCAGAGTAGAAGTCCACGTGAGCATGGTAGAGGGAGGAGGCGTGCACGAAGCTGTTGTCAAATCCCAAAGTGGCACATTCAGTGATGGACAAGAGCATTCCATCATCCTACAGAGGAACCGAAGGTCTGTTGCAGTCACCATGGCCCATGTTGTCCTCTAAAATTTTTATTTACTTTGTACACTTTAGTATAAAAACAAAAATATATGCTCCAAAATGTTGAAAGAATTTTAAATTTCACTACATTGGTTAGAGAGTGGCCTTACTCCTTCAAATGATAACCAGAGTTACCCGAGACAATGTACATGACTATCTGTTATTTCATACATCGGTACCGGTCTTCAGGAGCAATCAAACAGCTGGTTCTCACATTCTCTCAAGGTTTACTGCCTTTAACAGTACAGGAGAACTTTTAACCATAATTACTCTAATTTGTACACATTAGCATGAATTAGTTTGTTTATATGCATGGTATTCTGATGCAGGACATTGACAGTGTATGTGGATGAGGACCATCAGGAAACAATAAGGCTGGGTTCAACTGCAGAGAAAGTTCTTACTCTGAGTAATTTCTACATTGGTGGCATTCCACCAGAAGAGACCACCAGAGCACTCAGCTTTACCACATCATTCTACGGCTGCATCAGGAACATAGCTGTGGACACCATGTGAGTGATTAAGATTCTGTTCAATACTAAAACATCCTTTTAGCACTTTAACCTGCACTTAGTGTAGAATGCAGCATTTTTCATCCTACCCAGAAAAAATCAATTCCAAGCATCTCTCTCTCTCTCTCTCTCTCTCTCTCTATATATATATATATATGTGTGTGTGTGTGTGTGTGTGTGTGTGTGTGTGTGTGTGTGCATATGACCCCTGGGCAAGGTGTGAACCACAAGTGCCTCTGTCCACCCAGCAGTATAAATGGGTACCAGTAAAAATATTTGGTAGGTAACCTGTGATGGACTAGCCTCCCATCCAGGAGAAGTTGAACTCTGAGTTGCTTCACACTTCAGAAACTGGAATAAGCTCTGGCCAGTAGGCTCGAGTGTAAAAAAAGCCCAACAGACTTTACTTTTTACCGATAGTCATTACATTAGACATTAATGTTCTTTTCATAGCTTTGCTTAGTATTTAAATCTTATTTTATTCTTGGACAGATAATTAAAAACAACACTGTATAAAGAGCAATTATCATAATTCTTAACATCAGATTTTATTAACCTAACATTATTGTATATTTAAGTACCCAAGCATATTTATTATACAACGATGTTCATTTTTTGGCCTATTTGATTGTTTATTATCTGCAAATTATAACAAACAAAAAACAGATATTACATATGTTGGTTAGTTAATTTATAAAACACTGATATTAATGTAACAGGGCAAGTGAGCATCATATAACATAGTAAATGAATTTAGTTTATTTTTTCTAAATTTAGCCTTTTGCTATTAGACAATTATACAGAAATAGAAAATCATTCAAAAGAGACAGCTTAAAACATACATTATTATATGTTGTTAAATTAGTTAATAATGTTAGTGATGGGCAGCATGGAGGTGTAGCGGCTAGCACATCCGCCTCACAGCAAAAAGGTCCTGGGTTCGATTCCCGGGCTCGGGGCGTTTCTGTGTGGAGTTTGCATGTTCTGCCTGTGCTTGTGTGGGTTTCTTACGGGTACTCCGGTTTCCAAAAACATGCACAGTAGGCTGATTGGCTGTTCCAAATTGCCCCTATTTGTGAGTGTGAGTGTGAATGGTTGTATGTGTGTTGGCCCTGCGATGGCCTGGTGAGCTGTCCAGGGTGTACCCCGCCCTCGCCCAGAGTCGGCTGAGAGGGGTGTCAGCCTCCCCGCAACCCTAATTAGGATTAAGCGGCTTAGAAAATGAATGAATGAATGTTACTGATAACAGGTAAAAATAACTTATTTAAAGTGTTGACATCTGATACTTTTATGACATTTGGCAGACACCATAGTGATTTTCATTATTATCTGCTTAACAAATCTAAGCAGTTGAGGATTAAGGGCCTTACACAAGAGTCCAACAGTGGCCGCTTATTTGTAGCGGGGACTGAACCACCGACCTTTTGATCAGTAACCCAGAGCCTTAACCACTGAGCATGACATTTATGGCGTTTGGCAGTTGCTGAGCCACCACTGCCTTTAACTGAACTTTAAGAAACATTCATGTGATGGTTGTCATGTTGTACCAACATACAGCCTGCAATATTATCCTCGTGAATTAACAGAAAACATGACGTACTGCACCATGTAGTGACATTCTTTAGATACCAGTGTTGAGTCATCAAGAAGAGAGTGATTAGGAAATATTTACTTTAGAACATAAGGTGCAAAGTCAGCCTTGCAATAATGTAAAGTGTGTGTGTGTCAGACTGTTGGACCTGTCGGGAGCAGTGAAGTATGAGGGAGCGGACATGGACAGCTGCCTGCTGGAGGAGCGTCCTAAACACCCGCTTCTTCCAGATGAGGGCGACGTGGAGCCAGAGCCCACTGCTGGCCCTGATCAGAAACCCCTGTCATCTCCTAGTGAACTTGGTGCTGTTACACCTGGAGCCACCACTGTGAGTGTGCACTAGCACACACACACGTGCACACACATGCACGCACACACGCACAGACACACACAAACAGGTAAAATGAATAAAGACAGTGTAAGTGGTGCTATTAATAGGAAATGAAAAATAAAAAGTTGACCTATTAAAAACACTTGGACTTCCACAATGCTGTAAACAGAATTAAAGGTTTAGTTGAAACTTGGCAGCAGCTTTCTGAAAGCTCCTCCATTCTATTTTTTCCCCTTTCAGCTGTTCAGATCACGTAAGGATTTTGGATGAGGACAGCTTTACCGCCCCAAATCATTTTTAGATCTAATCCATAATGACGCACATTTTAGCAGAAAGCTACTGAGACTGCTAATATGAGTGTAAGATTTTCACACTGTATTAAGTATTTATATCCACAATTCATTTTTGTTTCAGTGTGGAACAAACTCATTGGTTTCAGATTCAAAAATATTTACAGGGTTTCTCAAATTATTTCTCATTCATTTCATCCAATGATTATGATGCAAGCAGTTCAAAGCCCTACCTTTAACTGTGCAAGATAAAAATAATAATAATAATTACCAATGTTTATTAACCATGAAAGAGCACAGATAAGCACACAGACAATGCAGAGTAACTGTTATATAATCATGTCACAATCGCTAAAGAACACATTCCTTCTTAAGTTTAAAAGGAAGTATCACTATGTATTGTATGCATCATGTCAGTCACTTGATCTATATATAGATAATTGCAACTCAGCTATGTAACCTCTCTGTCACATGCCTCAGATTCCACTGTGCATTGTCAAAACAAGACTCATCCTTTGTGTGAGTGATAAGAATTTTTACCCTGACGTGGACTAATATGGTCATTGTACTTTCTTAGTGCGCTGCCATGGACAACACAGGAACCATCCCAGATGCACACCAGTTTGGACTCTCCAGAAACAGTCACATGATGTTTGGCTTCAAGAATAAAACAGTCAGGTCAAGGTAGGCACTTGCAGAACTAAAATTCTCTTGTACCAGTATTTTCTGCACGGACTGATAACAACTGGAAGGTTAGAGGACAGAATCCGTTTACAGAGAAGATACACGTTCTTTGTTATTTCCTGCATTTATACTAGCATTATTTTCAGCAGTACAGAGAACTTTTATTCATTTGCCGAACCACTTAATCCTACTAGGGTCATAGGGAGGCCGGAGCCTATCTTAGTCAACACTGAGCAAAGGCGGAGTACACCCTGAACAGCTCGCGAGTTCATTGCAAAGCCAACACACACACACAACCATTACTCTCACACCTATAGACAATTTGGAAAAGCCAATTTGGATTGTGGGAGGAAACCAGAGTACCCAGAGGAAACCCATACAAGCACAAGGAAAGCATGCAAACTCTGCAGACACCCTCGCCTAGCCCGGGACTCGAACCCAGGATCTCTCTGCTGTGAGGTGGATGTGCTTACCACTATGCCTCACCTCGCCCCAGTATAGGGAACATGACCTCATATATTTACATGTGCATTCAGGAGCCAGAACCTCATAAGCGTTCACATCCAGCTGTATTCTCAGCCATGGCTCAGTGCACCAACAGCATGTCGTTTCCAAGAAGACTGGGGTCTGGTTTGTGTCTCATTAAACAGGTTAGCTATCCACAAGTATCAGATTTTCTTTTGTGTTTCATCCTGAGGACGAGGCAGCTTGTTTTAATCTGTCAGAGCAGTACTCGTAGCCAGAGAGCAAAAAAATGTTAGATGTCTACTCTCATTCTCTTTTTGCAGTTTTACAGTTGAGCTGTCCATCCGTACGCTGGCTCAGAGCGGGATCCTGTATTATATGGCTAATGCAAATCAGCAGGATTACGCAGTGCTGCAGCTGCTCGGAGGTCGGCTGCTGTTCTCTTGTGACCTGGGCAAAGGACCTGCCATCGCCAGATCACACACACACATCAATGATGGCCAGTGGCACACTGTGAGTTACCGCTTTATATGCCCAAGGGTCTTTCCCTGGCACAGAGAGCATGATTTATGGGACTATATGGGTGTGTTTGTGTGTTTGCACAGGTGAGGACCGACTTCAACAAGAGGAGTATACTGATCACTGTCGATGCAGCCAAGTCGGAGCAAACAGTCATTAAAGGCCAGAGTCTGGATGTGGAAGGGAAGCTCTACATTGGCGGCTTGCCGACAGGATATACAGCTAAGAGGATTGGAAACGTTAGTGTTTATCTGTTTCCTAAACAAATCCTTCACAAGAATTAAACTGTTTGTGTAGGAACTTAAGTACATCTGAGTTATTTTGTTGGAAAAACCTTGTGAAGCTGTAACATCCTGTTAAAAGGGCAAGTGTTTAAAGTTCGAGGTGGGAGATTCACCCAAAATATTACATCATGGGATGTTATCACAATACATGATCCTGTACGGTGTGTATGAAGATACCTTGGTGCCCCGGTGCAATAGGGCTACATTCTGAAACTGATTATATGATGGGCAATGGTTAGCACATCCACCTCACACCAAGAAGGTCCCGGGTTTAGTTTGAGTCCAGAGCTCTGGGGCGTTTCTGTGTAGAGTTTGCATGTTCTCCCCGTGCGTGCATGGGATTCCTCTGCATACTCTGGTTTCCTCCCTCAGTCCAAAGACATGCACATTAAGCTAATCGGCTGTTCCAGTTTGCCCCTCGCTGTGAGTGTAAAAGGTTGCGTGTGTGTTAGCCCTGCAATGGACTTGCTAACTGTTCACCCAGTGTTGGCTGAGATAGGGTTCAGCCTCCCTGTGATCCTAGTAGTATAAAGTGGGTCGACGAATGAATGAAGGACTGATTATATGATACCTCAATAAAATATACTGTTAACATATGGACCATTTTATTTAAAGTCACTCTGGTGTGTGTTGCAGGTAACCAGCAGTGTGGCCGGCTGTGCGCAGAAGGTGAAGCTGAACAACGATGAACTGAACTTAAACAATGCAGCTGTGTCTCACGACACCGGCTCCTGCTTCAGCTTAGTGCAGGCCGGCACCTTCTTCAATGGCTCAGGATACGCTGCTTTCAGTCAGTATCAACCACAGTGCAATTTACAGCTAGAACTTTATCCATGAGTCACTTCCTCTTAAACGATTGAACCACAGTTCACTGTTTTAATGATCGTGCTGGTTAACTGTAAATGAAGAGATTATACTCAGTCCTGAATTAAGGCTCTATGTCCTGGTTTCTGTCCGTGTTTCAGAGAAAGAGGGTTACTACG
Source organism: Tandanus tandanus (assembly GCA_039654325.1). Lineage (NCBI taxonomy): Eukaryota > Metazoa > Chordata > Actinopteri > Siluriformes > Plotosidae > Tandanus > Tandanus tandanus. The sequence goes on from JBCNYH010000001.1 coordinate 14,673,339, forward strand.
TGGGCTCTGATGTGACGGTGAGCTTGGAGTTTCGTTCCACAGCACTGGATGGGGTTCTGCTGGGAGTGAGTAGTGCCAGAGTGGACGCCATTGGACTGGAGCTCCTCAATGGACAGGTAAGAAACACACCAGGACCCCTAATTTCTGTCTACACTGAACACAGAGTACATATTCCAGTCTAACCATGGGTGATCGGTCCTTGGTTAGTTGCTCAGGTGTTTGTCTTATGTTTATAAATATGTAATCAGTAACAGGACATGGTATCTGTAAGACATGTCATAATGTTTATCATATTTGATGATTGGGTTCTAACATCAAGATGAAAACTTCATCTTAGAGATTTCCCTCTCTGTTACAAAGCACAGACACTGGAGACTCGTTCGTTAATGCTAAATAATTGCTAACTCACAGAAAAATGCATTAAGAGCGATATGATTTGAAAGTCCTTGTGAACTAGCTGTTCTTCTGGAAACAATAAAATATAAGAGAGTGCATTAATACTGAATAAATAATCAAGGGTGGGCAGCACGGTGGCGTAGTGGTTGGCACGTCCACCTCGCAGCAAGAAGGTTCTGGGTTTGAGTCTTGGGTTTCTTCCGGGTACTCCGGTTTCCTCCCACAATCAAAAAACATGCACTTTAGGCTAATTGGCTCCTCTAAATTGCCACTTGGTGTGAGTGTGAATGGTTGTGTGTGTTGGCCTGGCGTGCTGTCCAGGGTGTACCCCGCCTTCACCCAGTGTCGGCTGAGAGGATCCAGCCTCCCCGTGACCCTGATATGATTTGGTGGTTCGGCAAATGAATGAACTTCTTAAACTCTTTGTACAGTATTCATATCTACATGGAAAATGCAACACAAATACAAAAACACTCACCATCCCTGACATCCTTCTACAGTATCTCTGTTCGAATCCTTGCTGAAATCCGGTTAAACATATCACACTTCAATTTAAATTTTATTAGCATTATTTTTTTGTTAACATAAAATCTCCAACGGCTGCACTTTTGTCTCGGAGTAAACAATGCTGTAATGTATATTGCTGATGCTCACTAAAGATGCTCTGTGTGTGTGTGTTTGTAGGTGGTGTTCAATGTGAATAACGGGGCTGGACGCATCTCGGCCGTGTCCAGGAGCAGGTCATTGTTGTGTGATGGCCGCTGGCACACTCTGGTGGCCAAGAAGCTGAAGCACAGCCTGAGTCTGACTGTAGACGGAGTGACTGTGAGCGAGGAGAACCCACACTCTTCCTCTACCTCGGCTGAGACCAAGAACCCCATCTACATCGGAGGATATCCGGGTAGGGTCACTTTCCCCTGCGAATCTTTGTTCTTGCTGCATTGTTTTTTATTATTAACAGATACACCGTCCCTGTGTTTTGGTTTAATTTCATGGCCTTGATTATTACAGAGTAGGAATCAAAGTGTTAACGTGTCTTCTCTTCACTACTTCATTTCAGCTAACGTGAAGCAGAGCTGTCTGAGTGCCAGAACATCTTTCCAGGGTTGCATGAGGAACCTGCGCCTCTCCAAAGGTCATATCATAGATGTGTTAGAGTTCAGCTCATCCTTCACTCGGCCCGGTGTCTCTCCTCACTCCTGCCCCGCCGCGACGGCTTCCTGAACCACTGAACAATGCTTTCCATCACTTCCTGTGGACTGTTAGTGGAAAAATATAATTCATTCCAATTATTTTAATAAAAGCATTTCCTGAAATTATTTTTGTCAATGTTAATACAAAGAATTTGGAGAATGTTGGAGACTCACTGCTCATATTTGTTAATAAAAAAAATGCAACAAAGTGCCCAGAAAACTGATTTCTCATTTTGTTCTGTGTTTAGTCTTTCATTTCCTATCACTTTTGTTTTTTTTAATCCTCCTTTCAGTGTGGATTAATGACAGCCCCGACTTCCTTTACAGCTGCTCTTTCCTGTCAGTGTAGTGAGCACGAGAAAAAATGAAATACTCTTCGTTACGTTTTTAAAGCAGCTCCTTTTCTCTGATCGGCTGAAGTTTTGGCAAATGAGGCTTAAATATGCTATCTAAAAACCTATCAGATCCTGTGATTCTTATTTATTTATTTATTTATTTAATTTTATTTTGTGTGTGTGTGTGTGTTTGGGGGGGGGGGGGGGGTTTCAACCCTTCAAA
>JBCNYH010000001.1:14675495-14688367 GCA_039654325.1 Tandanus tandanus
CCCCCCCCTCCCCCCCCCCCCCCCCCCCCCCCCCCCCACACTCTTAAAAAGATTATTGAAATATAAATATTTTACATCAGCTCTTATCATAGTCTTAATGGATTCCTGAATCTTATTGGCTGAACTGGATTGATTCATTTAGTCTAATAGCTCTTGCCGTAGTTTTGGCTGAGGGGTAAATCCCAGGTTTATATAAGTGCACAGTCTAAAATTTTAGTTTGTGCTGTAGCAACAACTTAAACAGGAACTTCAATGGTAGCCCTCTAGCGAACCTGATTTAAGTACTCTTGGATATCGGATATTTTCTGCGAGACGTTTGTTGTTTACTTATTATTTTTGAAAGGAGTCTTTAGTTTCTGCCCTTTGTAAGTCAGATGTAAAGCACAGAAATGGCTGTGTGGTTTCTCAGTAACATGACAACGTGTATTTATGTTCAAAAGGGTGAAGAAAGGAGAGATTAGTGAGGGAAGGACTGTTTATAGCTGGTATAATAATAAGCGATGATAAGAACTAACTTGTTTAGTGGATATTCTTCAAAACTAGTATTTTTAAATCATAACCTGCTGTTGTTTAATTACTGAATCAATTATAATGATTGTTGGCAATTTTCTGTGATGTATCTGAGTAAAGCTGCAACCACACAGGAAGTGATGAGTGACAAGCAACCATGCAAACCCAATGAATGAGCGACGAGAGGAAAAATGTTCCTATATGATGTTAAGTGGGCAGGCAGGGAGTTCAACTGAGATGAACGTTCACATGAGCAATTCAAACAATAACCAATCAGAGCTTAAAGATACCATTGATTGACAGATGCTGACAAACACTGAGTTCCCCAAACCTTTTCTTATTTGCTTCGGTAGACCATGTAAAATTGGCGATTTCACACAGAGTTTGATGGCAAAGGGATTTACGCGTTGCTTCTTGCTTCCTATGTGGACACAGCTTTACACAATAAAGGGTGTGGTGTTATTTAACTTCAGGTTGGCAGGAGAACATGAGTAGGAAACCATCTTTAGAGGAAAGAATTTGTGGTTTGTGTATTAAGGCTGGATAAAATAAATTCCTGGTTTCTCATCAGAATTTTGTGAAACCCTAAATGCGGCACGGGTTTTTTTTTTGTTTGTTTGTTTGTTTGTTTTTTAATAGAGAAATGAGGTGACTGTCGAAGCCCAAAATCTTTTCAAGCTAAATGTAGGTGATTGACTGAAACCATAAAATACACCCTAGATGATCAGTCTTTTACATGTACATTTAACATGTATTGTCTATAGAACAGCAGCCTTGCAGTTCCAAAAATCTTTAGAAAATAAAACGATTTAAAACAGAACTAAACCAATCTCACAATCACAGTATCTAACACCGAATCGCCGTCTGTGTCGTTTTTGTGTTGTCTGAGGTCTTTTTTTCCGGGGGGTGTTGAGGGATTACATGTGCTGCCAATTTCCGGTTGCAGGCACTAATGAGAAACTTTTTTTATCCATCCTGATAAGGAAACGCCTGGTTTTACTTGTTTTAAGTACAGCAGGCCTCAGTTTTGCCTGATTGTGCACGAACAGCACCAAACATTTCAGAAAGCTAAGTACCTGGGATTGATTTTAAAGACAGTTTAACAGTTCTCATCCTAACACCACATTGTTAGGCTACACTGTCTGTAATATAGGAAATAGTCATTTACATACACACACACACACACACTTTTTTTAAGTTAACGGATGCAAATAAACAAACTGCCCTTGGACTACCACCTTGAGTGAGTTTCAAGTTGGTATTTTCCTTTTATCAGTACTGGTGATATTCTTATCAATAATGGAGCCTTAAGTGATGTTAAGGCAGCACATGACGAAAGCTCAGAGTTGGCAGTGTCAAATCATGTTATTACAAAAACAAAATAAAAATATAACAGTTGAGTACATTGCAATTTACAAAAAAAAAAAAAAAAAAGTTCTTGTACAAAAAGAGAACCAATTACAAGAGTAATAATGAGTTCATCTTTGCTTACAATACTTAGTGTGAAGAGTAACAGTGATCAAAGTGTTGGCAATGGGCAGAGGCGAGATGTACGGCCGGCCAACTGGATGCAGATTAAGCACAAGTTTGGACTGAACTCTGAACAGGCATTGGGATTAGGTTAAAGTGGAAACCCGGCCCACAGTGTAATGAAAAACCAGTTCTTACCGGCTTGTTCAGGCAATCCTCTGGTCCAGCACGGAAACCCAACGCTCCACAACGAGCCTGCTTGACCGCATCGTTATCACTCTCTACTTCAGTTTAAGTTGCCCCACAGTTGAGAGTCTCATTTGCATTGTAAATTCACAGTCCACAGTTACTGTGCAACAGGTTTTCATAATGTAGTGCTTACAACAGGCTGCAGTCACTAGAGCCTGGCAGGGTTTCATGCAGCACAGCTACTGAATCCACATCAGCGCAGAGTGAATTGGCATTTAAACTTCACTTGGTAAAATAATGACAGCTATATGATCAGTATGCACATTGTACCTAATCATACAGTTCATAAAGTTCCGATGGCTTCATCACAAACATGCAGTCAGTGTATGCAAGTAATACAAAACCAGCTATGGTTTACATGGTAAAATCTCAAAGATAACTGGATAAATTAGTGGTATAAATATTATATGTACATGCTTTTTTTTTCTTTTTACACTTGAGGCCTTGTAGGCACTGGGAAAACATGCTTCAATAGTGGCCGTAAATCAATAAGATATCAACCCACGTTTATGCTATCAACCAATCTCAATGGCCAGCATTGCACTGTTCATCCTGTGTGACGCAAGCCATGAAGGAAAACAACAGACAAAACAAGAAAAGCCCTCTTTCTGCAGAGTGCCTGTCTCAAATCCAGCTTTCCACCTTAAGGCTTGAAGGATAAACCAAAATCCTTTGAAATATCTGAAAACGGGGGCAAATGAGGTCCATTGTCGAAACCTTGTGTGTTTTTAAGTGTGTTAAAAGAGGGGCAGCGTCTCCGGCCTCCTGTTTTCATGACCCGTATCCTAAAACGAGCACAAGGGAGACCCAGCTGTAGCGTCCTCAGTCGAACAGTCGAACGCTACAGTTGCTGTAGCGTAAATATGCTCAGGTTGTTCTGGATTTCAGGACCCATTCACAGTGAGGATTGACACGGTACACCTCTAAGAGGTGAGCGTCTGGATCAAGGCAGCGCTCCCCTGGGAAGAAGAAGAAGAAGAAGAAAAACATTCCGCACTTAGAGATAAAATTCTGTGATGGAATCATGTTACAGAAATCGTCAGTGCAGACACATTTCCTCAGTCAGTAGAAAGCTTTCAGAACATTTAAGAACAAATGGGTAGAGGTGAAAAGTATGAAAATATACAGCACATATCCAGTTATATAAAACAAAAAAAACCCCTCTTGCTCATCAGAAAGCAAACAATACTAAAAAAATGTTCAATAATCTATTATGATCATGGAATCGAATGCTGACAAGCGTAGAGAATTTTCACAAAAATCAGGGCTTGTTTCTGTCAACTTACGACATTTAGTGACTTTAAGCAACAATTAGCAACATTCGCGTGAATGAAAGTGTTTGCGAAAGACAGTTGGCGAGCATTAGCAACAGCATTTGTAATGATTAGCAACTAGGCACTCTTTTATCACTGTTTGGGACCTTTTTGCCACCTCCTGGTAAAATACCAGGCGGATATCGTGCAAATCTTGGAACTGAACCACCAAACTCTATAAAAAAGGAGAGCAAACCCTCCACACATATAGAAGATGGACTTCCCAAATATGGAAATGGATTTCTGTCAGGAAGAAACCCAATGTACTTCTACATTACTTCGTCTGGCTGCTGATCGTGCTGCTATCCTCCAGCAGAAGAGAAGGAAAGAAGAAGAAGAAAAAGAAGAAAAAGAATGATTGATGGACCCAACCCTATAAAAAACAGTGAGCAAACCCTTGCCACCATTGTGTTCACTACTTTACAATCATTTGTGGAAAAAGGTTATTGTAAAAATTTCTTTGTGGGCGGCGCGGTGGTGCAGTGGTTAGCATGTCCGCCTCACAGCAAAAAAGCCTGGGTTCGATTCCCAGGCTTGGGTTTGAGTTTGCATGTTCTCCTCGTGCTTGCGTGGGTTTATTCCGGGTACTCCAGTTTCCTCCCACAGTCCAAAAACATGCACAGTAGGCTAATTGGCTGTTCCAAATCACCCCTAGGTGTGAGTGTGAATGGATGTGTGTGTGTTTCTGCCCTGTGATGGCCTGGCGAGCTGTCCAGGGTGTATCCCGCCCTTGAGATGGGCTCCAGCCTCCCAGCGACCCTAATTAGGATTAATCGGTTTAGAAAATGAATGAATGAATTTGTGACCCTAAAAATTGTTGGCAAACTGTTTAGCAACCTTTTTACGGACCCCAAAATCCGCTACATTCGTCAACATTCTCAGCTCCGTGAGACACCAGGTGTAAGGAATAAAACACTCTGGGTAATGCTAATATAAGTAAATAATCAACAGCAGTGTGATATGATGAAGCTCAATTCAAATGATTATATTTCTCTAAAATGAGGAACTGTTCTTTAGGAATGTTTTCTTCCTCTAATCCCACAGCGATGTTTAAGAATTATAGTGATGTTATGAGGAGGAAAGAAACCTTTTAATTCTTATTCAAACATGCCACTGAGTGGTAAATGGTGACATGATAAAATCCAGTGTTGAGTAAAAATAAATGTAATAATAACAATAAACAGGGTTTTTGGTTTGTTTTTGGTTTTTTTTGCTTTTTTATAGTTTATATAAAAAATATGATAAACAATAGTATGTTAAATAAATAATTACATATATTATTAATAATATTTTCAATAAACTTCCTTTTTTTCTTTTTTGTAAAACTATAATTTATACTCTCCACATATAATTAGTTAAAATAAAAGAAATAAAGACTGAATGTTTGGATAAAATGATTTAATACTAGTAAAATTATCTTTCTGGACATATATATACACACACATACACATATACACACACACACACACACACACACACACACACACACACTCAGCCATGTTTGTTAATAATAAATCACAGATTTGACAGATCCTGTTCATGATAAATTGATTTTAACCTTAAATGAAAATTTTTTTTAATTGCACATGTAAATTTTCTTTTTTCCCCTGTAATCACAGACTTACCTATATTCCCTCCAACCTCAAACAAAAAATGCTTTTGTTTCCTGCTGCTGTTTCGAGACGCTTGCCTAAACAGGAGGAAGTAAGAATTAGACATCTGTTCGGCTACATTTCTGTGCATGTAGAAACAAAGAACTGCTGCTCACACACCCATTCTCGAAATCAAACCGTGCCATCACATCACAAGCCTTCGTTTTACTGTCCAGCTGGATGGCCATGGAGATCTTTGCATGCAGTGGTGCCTGCACCCTGATGACGCCTTCACGAAGGTCAGTGACCTGAAATCAGTGGGTTAAAACACACTCAGGAACTCAGATCTAGTAATAATAGTACAACAGATCTAGTAATAATCACAGTAACAATCCTTTTGTGCTTGCATTAGTCACATGACTCCAGGCTGATTACACACAAGGGCCATGGACAACCCTGAAGCCCACCTCACTCCTTTCTTTTTCTCTGTCGGTGTTACGTCTCCGCAGTAGTTTCCGTTTCGTCTTCTCTGAACTGGGAGTCTTCTTACTCATTGAAGCCTCATTCATTTTCCGCACGTGAGAGATTAAGAAACAGGGCACCTGAGACAAAACCAAACATCTTGTTACTAGGATAGACGTGGCATGAGAAAATCAGTCTCCCAGACATAACAACTGCAGCTAAGATGGATTTGGAGGATCAAAACCTCATTCATCTAAAATAACCAAAGAGGATTTAAGATCAGCAATGTAAACATGCTTAAGGCAACACAGGTCTTTAAATAACTGAGATCACTTCAGCTAATGGTTAAGTAATCAATTGCACTGATCTCTGTTACAGTGATTAGTTGCATCTTGAGAGCCACATGTTCCTTAACTATTGGATTTTACAGCTGAAACTTGTACAAGCCTCACCGTCCACAGAAGGTCCTGGTGTATGATGAGAAGACGAACCAGGTGAGCTGCACCCGCCGCCCCCAGCATCTCCTCCTGCTTGGCCTTCTTTCCCCTAAATGTGAATAGATTTGGTGCCACAATCATGGCGACGTTCCACAGACTCATGCGGTTCTTCTCCTCGTACGCCACTACCTTCTTCAGAAACTCCAGCAGAGCCTGATCATAACACACACACACACACTCAACTGTCAAATGATCTGTGATTATTATGACAGCACGTGCTGTTATAGTCAAATCATCACTGATCGTTTGATATGATGTAGTTAATGTTATCACCCTGAAGTTCATTATTTTCCTATAACAGTACATCTAGCAGGGTTTTATTGTACTTATATCACAGCAATGTGCCAACATATACACTGCCCAGCAAAAAAAAGTGCACACCAATATTTTCATGGAGCGTATTTGTCCTTGAGCTCAGCATGTAATTTCCATGGCACTGTTGCTCCAGTGGGTCAGGTCGAGGCTCAGCAACACTAATATGGCAATAAAATGAAGTCAGCTGATGACCTGAATGTACTGAAGAAATGAACTGCTGGAGAAAACTTTATGGCTTGGTTCAATTTTTCCCTCATCAATTCAAAAATGAACCCCACACTGGATGGATATAAATGTTATGTTGCTTAAGTTTGTTAAAACAATGCCATGACGATTACGTGCTCTAAGCAAGGTTAACAGCAACGAACCACTCCATAAAGTCTTCTCCAGCAAATTAAGGCTAAATGTACTGAAAATATAAGAGTGTGCGACTTTTTTTTGGCTGGGCAGTGTATATTTAATTCAAAATTGTATAACACCAATCATATTTTTTTTTTGTTTAGCTTCATTAAACATCATGAAACACCTTTAAAACAAGTTAATTCCTGTTATCACTGATTCTGTTCCTTCTTACTCACTGATGAAGTTAATAAAAAAGACTAATGAAAACATCCTGATACCAACATGGCAGAGCTACTAACTCATAACGCTGTAAAACTATTAGCAGTAATTTAGTTCCTTACTGGTTGTGCATTTTGTTGTCTGGGATCAAGCACATTATCTTAATTAAATAATGTTTCACTCTCATGACAAATTGCAGTCATGAACCATTTCCTCATCTGTTTGCACAGACCAAGGTGGAGCCCTGATATAAGTAACGACCTGGCAGACGTTCTTCAAATGCCAGGGCTGCTTCAGGATAATTGGATATTTAGTAAACAGTGCAGAGTTTTAAATAGTAATCCAAATATCTGTCTACATGTAATCTTTGGCAGCTTTAAACAATTGGGGTTGTTTCGTTTCTCCTTAAATGAACCTTCTGACGAGAAAAAAAAACACCTGACTGACCAGTTTTTCAACTGGAAGCTCATTCAAATGTCTAGGAATGGAAACACACATCCACGTGTACACACAGCTACGGACACGAACTCTTCCTGTAATTACCTTACTCCTGCAGCCTTCACCAAGGTGACTATCATTAAATCAGCGGAGACAGCAGATGTTAGCCAACATAAACATACTGCTCTTTCTTGCTCTGTCCCAGACCTCAAGTCAAAGCCAAATAAAAAGAAACGTACCATTGTGTTCTACCAAAGTCACGGAACGTAATCAGGAATACCAGATGGAGGTAGTACCCAAAAAAACCACAATCACATGCCATGATTAGTGATAAGACTCCTTAAATCTATTCCTAAACCAATAAAAAGCCATTTTTAATTCAAATAACAGGTTGACATTTAATGTGGTCTTTCTAATACGTTATGGTTTCAGGGCACATAAACTAATCCTGGATTTTAAAAATAACTTATTGTTATTGGACAAAGAAACCCCTATGCTTGTAAATACGCTGAATATTTCTATTAGTAAATGTTTATTTCATGTTTATGGTCTCCGATGCCAGCGCTCTGTAGCATCTAGTAGGTAGTCTGTGACGAGAACGTCATCCGGACAGGTGTTTGTGCTTTGTGTTCTCTGTATCACAACATTCCACGCTTTTTTTTTTGGCTTATTGTCAACTCTTTCAAGGATGTTCGGCAACATCACAACATGGTGTTGATGAATAAATTACCACTTGTACATCTCTATTGGAAAACTGCTGGGGTGACGCCGTTCGAGGAATGCTGTTATGGTGTAAGTAAGGCATGAGGCAGCAGTGTGTGGAAAAGCAGGCGAGCTTCTTACCTTCAGCGTGTCTCTGTTAGCCTCGGGCAGAAGCAGGATGAGGAGGTGCAGAGCCTGCAGCTGGTGTTTGTGTGAGCTGATATCTGACACACCCGAGACAGAGCAGTTAATCTCACCATATTCAGTGATACAGAAAGCTACATTATCTGCGTGCCATCAGTCAGAGTGAGTTACATCTTTAAATTACAAAAATATTTGTGGACATACATCATGCACAATAATTCTTCATAAATCTTAGTTCATCTAGTCACACACTTGTTTGTGCGTGTGAGACAGAAACGGGTGCGCGTTTTGGGTGCTCACTTTGTGCGGCGGTAAAGGCAGGCAAGTGCTGTAGTGTGAGAAGAGGGTAGGGCAGCTCTCTGATGAACATCTTCAGCAGACCTGCTGCATCGTTTTGTCTCACCTGCTCCCAGTCAAAACTGCCGTCATAAAACTTCGCCTCCAGCTCCTGACGCAAGTGCTGTGGATTTGCGTCAGAAATGTTAGCCAATGGCATTTTAATTGTTGGGTTTTTATTTTTTACATTTTCTTTTATATGTTATAAATATACCAAAACATTTTAGACATTCTTTATTCATTTAATTTATTCCCATATTACATTCGTAAGGCATCAGGGCCCCACTTTTACCTGAAAGGTCTAAATGATCACTGCAGAACCTGTTCTTCTAGGGCACACAACCATTCACACTTCCATTCACAAAGGGTGTATTAATAAAAAATGTCAATGTAGAAACATTGTTCAAAATACCTGGGCTCAAAACGAAAATGGAATGCTGTTATACAATGCAACTGCACTGAGTTACAAAAGACCCAGCTCAGCAAGTTAATGATCTATGAGATGACAATCACAGTGGTGTTACGGGCAGTATTAGCATGAAAGTAACCTATTCTGTTTATGTCAAGTGTACAGATAAGAAAACGAGAGAGCTAGAAGAAAACTAGCGCTGCTGTGTCACTCTCTTTATGTAGAGATGAAGCAATAGCTAAATCCCACTGATACCAATATCAGCAGGGAGTGAGTAACGTACAAAAAATCCCTAGCAAGTGAAAACAGATCAACATATCAATGAAAAAAGTTGAAGTTATAGGATTTTCTCCCTTTAAGCTTCAAGTTCACTCAATAAACACACAGTCATGTATACTTAACTCCATGTATATCTTAGCCAGGAGCATATGTGGTGTTAGCAGTACTAAAGTAAAACAGCTGGCCTTCAATGGTGCCGTGCAAAGGAAATACTTTCTAAAGGCTCAGAGCAAAAAAAAAAAAAAACACGAAGATAGTTTGAGGTATCTCCAGTCTACAAACTCCACTGCCATTCCTGTTTAAACTGTGTCTACACTGCCTGGCCAAGAAAACAAAACTCCTGCACTCTAATATCTTTGGACCTTCACCCTTGATTACAGCATGTAATTATCATGCCATTGTTTCAAGAAACTTCAGCACCATCCAGTGTTGGGTTCATGTTTCACCAACATCTTGAATTGATGACAGAAAAGAAAAAAAACCCACATCATTAAGTGTTCTCCTGCACATCCCAAACACTTTCAATAGGGTTAAGGTCAGGATTCTGGTGTGCCAGTTCATGTGTGAAAATGATTCCTCATGCTAGGATAACCTGCTCATTCAGTATATTCAGGCCATCAGCTGACTTCTTTTTATTGCCCCATAATGTTGCTGAGCCTCGACCTGACCAACTAAAAGACCAACGCCATTACGCTGACCGTATACCAAATATATTACTGATTATGCTTACTTTTGGGTGGGCAGTGTAGAATGTAATGCTGGCAGTATGGTACATACAGTAAACTATCATGAAATCAAATACAAGTATCTGGATTAAGTTGTTTGTGTTTGACCTATATGTTTGAAGGATTGTTTATTGAGATATTTTCAGCTTGACTCCAGTCTACCTGATGTACTCACAGAACACATAATGGAGACTTTATAAACAAACCCTGCTTGTAGATAATGAGATACTGTAGCAGTTCACACACACACACTAGCAATGAACTGCTTCTTAATGGGTTAATTTCTGCTCGGCCCGGATTGGATTAGACCAGCTGAATGAGACACAAAGCTTCATAGCCTCTTAAAAGATTTTCATCAACAAGCCAACCCCATGTAGGTATTGCTAGATTTGATTCATTCTAAGAAAAACACATGAAAGATCAACATGGGCACAAAGAATGCACATACAGCAGGGGATGAAACTGAGCCATAGCAGTAAAAAGAAGAAGGAATGGATAAATAGGTCTTCAAAATTTTAAATGTGTTTGCATCATCAGGCAGCTCTATGCTCATTTTATTTTCCGTTCATGGCACATTATGTGTGGGTTAAAATCTTGGACGGCACGGTGATGGAAATGTGGTGTGTTTAGGATTTAAAACCAGCTGAAGTTGAATGACATTAAAATATACCATTGTGTGTGTGTGTGTGTGTGTGTGTGTGTGTGTGTGTGCTCACGCGTTTTTCTCACTCAGTTTTTTGAATACATTTTTCAGGGTTAAGGTGTTTTACCTTTACTCTAGAGGCAGAGCCTGGTACTCTGAGAATTCCTTCCGTCTGCAGCCCTGTTTGCTCCAACTTCGACAACAGCTGCAAACATACACACACACACACACACACACCTGTTACTTAAACTGTTATGCGTATGATGGACACTCAAAGCTCAATATGGCCCCTTGTTCACTCAATAAAACAAAAATGTAAGCGATCTGCTTATTCCAACGTGTTTTGATTAGCCTGCATTTCCCTCTCAGTTGCTCCGATACACCCTTCATTGTTTACAGATAACCCAGCATGCTGTGTGAGCTTTTTCAGCATTCCACTCCTTTTAAGAACAGATAGAAACGGCTTTATCTCTCACTGATAAGCCAATCAGACCACAAGACTCTCGCTGAAATAGAATACTAAAACGAAAAACACAAATGGATAAGCCTTCTCCTCCTCTCCCCTATGCTCAGTGCCGATTTATTCAGTATTGAACAGAAAGTCACACTGTAGTGCTGGATATCAGATGCTACAATTACTGTAAATACATCTGCTTGAAATTATTTGAGGAAAAATGTCTTTTGCTATAAAGTTTATACACTCTGTGATTTCCTATAACTATTCCCTCATTATTTAAGTACCTAAGTTTTTAATCTTGAATCGATCACTGCTGATTGCATGGACGATTAAAAGCAAAACCATTAAAAAAATTCTAGCAAAATGTTATCATGCTCTTTCAGTTCCATTTCAACTCTTCTACATGTACAACTCTTTTAATATTGTTTAATGATTCTTCACTGTAATGGAATGTTCTAGTTAATTCCTCTTTGAACTGAATCAGGTTGAGCTCAAGCCGTAAGGAATCTGTACAGAACATTAAATTCCCAGTATGTGGTGGACTATTGAACTCCTTTCCTCCTACACTCTATCTAAAAACAGACACAAAGCGAGATGTAGTAAAAACGTCTCTGCTGCACACAGTCTGATTCTCAACACAGCTTAAAGCTAGTCTTTAGGCAAATTACACTGTCAAGAGGATTCTCCTTGGTAAATAAAGTCTCTTGGGGATTTGGCTTAATCTCCAGAATGCAGCCTAATAATGGAACAAGGTAGCCGAGTCCCAGCAGTGCTGTGATTATTGCAATCACTGTAACGTTACTGATTATTAACTATATATCATAAGATTCATTATCATTTATTTCCAAAATGTTGTCTTATACTGGACTGAGATATGAACTGGGCTGAGTATCTATTCCAAGTCTAGAACTATGCACACCCTTGTTCAGTGTTCTTGTCCATTTTCCTTTGTGTTGCTTGTCTAAAATTAGGGGAACTTAAATGAAGTCTTTCATTTTAATTAACACAACCCAGAGGAAACCCACATTGGGAGAACATGCAAACTCCACACAGGTATGCCCGAGTCCAGGACTTGAACTGAGGGCCTTCTTGCTGTGAGTCACTGTCACCATCACTGTGCCACCCCTATAAGTGTCATGTCACGTTTAAACATCTTCAAAAATCGTACAGAAGTTCTGTCTTCCCTGCACGGCTAAAAATTATTCACTTTAAGTCAGAAGAAAACTAACCCATGTACCCGTTCCTGGATTCCACTGTTGATTCCACTAAAAATGACAAAATGTTCTCCCAATATTTATCTCAGAGACCGCAACCAAACGAGTCTCAAAGCAATTAAAAGCACAGCCTGACTCGCCATTCATATCTATATCCATGGATATTTCGTAAAGAGCAGAAAATCCCTGTCATTATAGTGAGGACAAGTTAACATCATTTGACTTTTTGCTCATGTTAATAATAATAATCACTGCCAAGATCCCTGCTTTCTTATGATGTAACTCACTAAGCTAATGCAGCTATAAAGCAGCATGTCAGGGAGGAGGAATCTGATATGTAGTGTTAAAGGAAAACTTCTGGATTTTTAAAACTGGACCTTATTTTCCTTTCTGTTGCATGGCAATTTTTTAACTAAAACACAAAACGTGATTGCCACCGAGTTAGAATGCTATAGCTGTCAACTGCAATATACTGTATCTCATTCATTCATTTCATTCATTTTCTTCCGCTTCTTCCGGGGTCGGGTCGCGGGGGCAGCAGCCTAAGCAGTGAGGT
>JBCNYH010000001.1:14747590-14764927 GCA_039654325.1 Tandanus tandanus
TATGCAATTATATGCAAGTTATATGTTGAGGAAACCAATGTTTTGGTTGAACACATACATGCTTCAACATTCATATTGGACTATACAATGGTACCAGATTTTCAATCAGTCTGTTTTTGCAGTGTACTGGGAATAGAATGGTATAAACAGTGGGAAGCATTACAAACAGTTACCTAAACGCACACAGGCACACACACACACACACACACACACACACACACACACACAAAGGTCCTGGGAGTCAATTAATTCTGTATTGTGAGCTATACTCATGTTTTATTCATGATTATTGAATTGATTTCTATTGAATGCCATGCCATGGTCCATATATTCATCTTTATTAGAACAGCCTAGTTTCCTCACTACCCTAAATAAGTGATGGATATAGAAGGAAATACAGTGGGGACATGTTTGTGGTGGCCCCAAAGCTGGTGTCTGGTTCCAGCGTCTGTCAACACATTTCAGATCCATCTGGACAGCCACTCATGCCAGGCCGGACTAAGGCTCATGTTGCAGCCTTGCCTGTGCCTGCCCATTATTTGCTGGAACAACAACCTGATTTATGTAAATCAAGATGTAGAAATCTATGTGAGATCTTAGCATAACATGATGGGCTATTAAAAAAGTATTTTTAAAATGTATGGTCAGAGCAAGCTGCATTCATTACCATGTAACTCACACATTACCATTTTATTTGGAATTTCTAATTACATTTCAGAAAGCATTTTTAATTTTAAACCTCATAGCAAGCTTTCTACTTAAATAAATATCTATAAAATCTATAAAAATTTATCAGTCCAAAGCTTTACTTGTGCCCATTAACAAAGCATCCAACACATTAATGCATATTGAATATAAACGTCTGGTTGCTCTCGTCTCCCATACACTTTTATCTGCTGAAAGGGTATGAAAATGGTTTAGAGTGCTATTTTGATTCAAGAACAACACAGATGCTTAGTATTATAATAATTTAATAAGTTAATAATAATACGTAAAAACCTTCTGGCAATGTGATTCATTTAAACAATGCAGGGCTTAAAAACTAAAATGTGTTCAGTAGATCAGTAGTTCTTAAACTGGAATCCAGGGACCCCCAGGGGGTCTTTGAAGCATAGCAAGGGAATTTATGATTTTTAAAAAATAAATAAATAAAAAATACATTTGGTAACAGTGGGGAAAAATTACACAACCAACATTATCAAAGGTATTATATCTATTGCATTTATTTATATGTGACCCATCACAACAAAATAAGTCTTAATGCACCAAACTAACTTTTGAGTTGTGTACATATAAATAGACGGCACCCTCAGCTTTAAAATCTCTCCAATTTTTTTTAATTCAGATAAAATTTGATGAAGATATTACAAAAATGTATCTCAATTTTAATGAATTTATTCGCAGAATTTTTTGAGAAAATTTTATTTACTCAAAAAGTCAGATTGACACATTAAGACTCATTTTGTGGTGATGGGTCGTGTATACATGAACTGGTTTGGTTTGTCACTGGAATTAAACAGGTTTAATCCAAACCTTAATAACACAAGAACATAAAGGCCTATTATTCACTCATTCATTTTCTGAAACACTTTATACTTTATTAGGGTCCATCTCAGCCAACTCTGGGTGAGGGCGGGGTTGACCCTGAACAGCTTGCCAGACCATTGAAGAGCCAACACACATACAACCATTCACAGTCACACTCACACCTAGGGGCAATTTGGAACAGCCTCTTAGCCTACTGTGCATGTTTCTGGACTGTGGAAAGGAAACCCGATTACCCAAAGGAAACCCACACAGTCACGGGGAAAACATGCAAACTCCACATAGAAACACCCGAGCCCGGGAATCGAACCCGGGCCATCTTGCTGTGAGGCAGACGTGCAAACCACTACGTCACCATACTGCCTTGAAGGCCTATTAATAATATGTAAATAGCTAAGCTGTTCTGTTGGTTTACAGAAGCTGTTTCAATTTTTTCCTAAATTACCAAAAGTCATGTAAAAATGCAATGAATGTCCAAAATAATCATCTCTGGTTTGTCTAGTGTAGTCTTTCAACTTGCAAATCAAAAGGAGTTTAAAGTTTTTGATCCTGACATGGTGCATACTGAAATGGATTGCAACAAGTAGGCCTACTTTTTGAAATTTGTTTGTCTGAACAGTTTTCAAAGATTGAAATCCTATTGCCAACTCCAAGCAAATTTGTTGTACGAACCTGATTCATGTCTACTACCCTTTGTAAACAAAACATTCATCTATATAAATGATTATGTCTTCTTTGATAACCCAATGATGTTATTTATACTATCTTCTTCAAACAAACACGATGCTGCCCCTGTTCAGGAATAAAATGCACTTTGGATCTGATAGCAAATCTATCAAAAAAAGATTCACCAATTCTAGCTTGATGTGGCAAATTGTTTCCATTTATCAACTCCATTATAATCAGTCTACACATTTCAGTAAATTCTAGAAAACATTTAGATCGATCCCATTGGTTGATCAAAGATGAGTTCGGTTCTGATGACACTACAGAAAAGTAGCACTGGAAACAGTGAGAGAGAACTGTGGGAAACTCTAGCTGGCTGAGCTGTGAGATGACCCAGGAGCAGTATCGCCTGGCAGTGCAGCATTTCAGCCATTCTCTCGATTCAGGCCGATTGCCATAAGTCACAACAGCATGTTTCCTTTAGAGGTCATACTAACAAAGCATTCCTTCCCTTTTTACATCAGCCCTACATAAGAAATAAACTGTGTTTGCATAGCATTGGGAGCAATCTCAAGTAACCATAAACACTTCCAACTTAACATTATGGGTTATGGCAGCAATTTCTCAAAGTGACCCTTTACCATCATTAATGTGGTTATGTATTGTGCATTAGAGCATTGGCATAGCCAGATGTTTTACAATGGGGTGACTAGCTTCTACTGACACTAGTGGCACTACTGCCATTTTAAACCTCAACTTATTGCATTTTGCACAGTTTTTGCCATTTGCATTATATTCTATATTTTTACTGTCCAGATTCTATATTTCCACTATACTTTTATACTGTCTATATTGCATATTTTTAATACTGTCTATATCGCTTTTTATTATATATTTATATATTATCATTATTTTAAAAAATATATACTGTCTATATTTCATATTTTTCATGTCATTTTTTTCTTTTTTTATACTGTAGCGAGCAAATGCAACGACATTTCGTTCTGTATACACCTGTATATCTGAATGACAATAAAGCTAAGTCTCTAAGTCTCTAAGCTTAGCCAAATTATTTTATTGGGGTGGTAATCTAGGGCAAAATACTAATCTGCACTCACAGAAAGTGACAATGATGTGTGGTAATCCTTATCTCTCAGTGGCACTGGTAGTATCCCAATGAGACATAAAACGTACACGTCTACGCAACTTTTTCCTTTTTTTTTTTACAACAAGCTTTAAAAAAGTCATATCTAGCATAACGTTAGACTTTGTCTTATGACATACACTAGTGTCGCAAATTTAAAGTCATTATGTAATGGTAGCAGAAAATGAAATTCATTGTTATTCATTCATATATGAATCACTTTATTCGAACCAATTTATTCTACTAGGGTCATGGGGAGACTGGAGCCTATCTCAGCCAACTCTGTGTGAAGGCAGGGTACACCCTGAACAGCTCACCAGTCCATTGCTGGGCCAACATACAGACAACAATTCACACTCACACTCCTAACACTCCTAGCCTAATGTGCAAGTCTTTGGACTGTGGGAGGAAACAGGAGTGCCTGGAGGGAAACCGAGCAATCCAAATATCATTTACAAAAGAACTTGCTGGCAAGAGGGATGGTTATGCTGCAGAATATGGTGAACACCCATGGCCACCCTTTCGGTACATGTACTAACACTTCGGGGCTCGGCACACTGAATATAGATCTGTAGCACCCTTTCCACCTTTAATATGGATCTGTAACATGCTTTCTACCTTTAATTTGGATCTGTAACACCCTTTCTACCTTTACTATGGATCTGTAGCACCATTTCTACCTTTTATATGGATCTGTAGCACCCTTTCTACCTTTAGTATGGATCTGTAGCACCCTTTCTACCTTTAATATGGATCTGTAACATGCTTTCTACCTTTAATTTGGATCTGTAACACCCTTTCTACCTTTAATATGGATCTGTAGCACCCTTTCTACCTTTTATATGGATCTGTAGCACCCTTTCTACCTTTTATATGGATCTGTAGCACCCTTTCTACCTTTAGTATGGATCTGTAGCACCCTTTCTACCTTTAGTATGGATCTGTAGCACCCTTTCTACCTTTAATATGGATCTGTAGCACCCTTCTTACCTTTAATATGGATCTGTAGCACCATTTCTACCTTTAATATGGATCTGTAGCACCCTTCTTATCTTTAATATGGATCTGTAGCACCATTTCTACCTTTAATATGGATCTGTAGCACCATTTCTACCTTCAATATGGATCTGTAGCACCCTTTCTCCCTTTTAATATGGATCTGTAGCACCCTTTCTACCTTTAATATCGCTGAGAAAACATAATTTTTGCTTTCCTTTCTCATGCAGATCAGAACAGATACTCAATATAACTTGATTATCCAAGTTGTTTTCATTCACAAATAAATATTGTTTTTACCCTTCAGTACTTGTGATCATTCAAATGCTAAAGGTTAGGATTTGCATAAATCAGCTATGCACGATTTTATGACGCATGAAATAACAGTGGTTTTGCTGACCTATACCATCATTACCGAATTAATTTCCATAAGATGCCCTATCAGTCTGCGGCAAGCTCTTTGAGATTATGAGACAGATAATGGTTCCTTATTTGTGTCAGTGCAGAGAGTGGGTGATTCTTCCTAACTGGGGAATTCTGAATGGATTAGGTAATGGATACTGCTGGTGTAAAAGCCAGGCATGCTTTTAAAAACCACAGAACTGACTGGGATTCTCACACTCACACATTAGTGTTTGTGTAGGGGAAAGAGGGGCTAGTTGGCTATAGGGGCTAGTTGGCTCAGGCCTTGTGTTGAAAACTGTGCTGTGCTGAACTTTGACCTTTAGTCATGTGACCTGTTGCTAGGTCAGAGAGCTGCCATGTTACTTTCAGCTTGCTGTACCACATGGTTTTGGGTGAGTACATAAAAAAATATTTTTTTCTAAAAATTAAGTTTCTGTGTGCTTAGAAAAGTCAAAATATAATGATAAATATGCCGAGTACAAAGGTAGCCTTTTTATGAAGTGATGCACAAATATAATGCTGTAGTCATAACTATTAATTTTTATGATCAAGTTCCTCAAAACCAAAAAATTCTATTTCAAGTGATTTTTGGCATGCTGGGGCTTGTCGGCTTACTTTTGGTGGGGCAAGTTGGTCCGCTGACCCATATAAGTTATGATCAAACACGCTATACATGAAATACCAATGGATCAAAATGGTGAGAAAGAGAGGTTCATCCATGTTTGTCGGCCAGATTACAGCCCTGGACCGAGAAGAGGACTTGGTGACTGTTACATTTTTAAAGCATAATGGTGCATCATTTGTAAGACCAGAGCCAGAGGATATTGACACAGCCAGCGAAAGTGACATTGTCAAAATTAAGCCTCCCCCCACTACAGTTGGTGGTACTGCTCGAGCCTGTTTGAAGTTGATCTTTGATGACTCCCTAGACGACATCAAAGAATAGACAGAATTCTAAACACAACATATTCATACACTGTCTACATGATATTGAACAGACTTGGTTAAATAGCTTGAACAATCCTCAGAAAATCTTAGCTGTTACCCAATGTTTTTGTGTTCAAAACTCAATAAATGCGTTTTTCCTCAATGTTAAGCATTGTTCTGTTCAAACATATTTATGTGGAAGCAGTAATTAATAATTGAGTCAAGTAGCCCCACGTGCCGGGGCGCGTTGGCTCAATTTTTCAAAAATGAGAAAATTGCAATAAAATGGATGCTGGTAGGCCCACCTTAATTTCATTTGAGGCTTTTAATCAGACATATGAGCTTGCTTTGGTGTGAATCTCATAAAAATTTGATAATCGGTTTACACATGGTAAGTTGTCAAAACGTTTTGAGCCAACTAGCCCCTCTTTCCCCTACATCATTGCATATGGAGAATGCAGCCATGGTTCCTGTGGTACATATTAAAAATAAGAAAGAATAAATTAAACTATAACTTAATTTTTTTAATTATCGTAACCATGATTAATAAAGGCTTTATATGATTTTATAGGATTTTATTATTACAAAATTCCTTCTATAATTTTTCCTGTCTATCATTTGTTCACAAAAAAACAGATAATAAAAATTATTTATTGATGTTGTAAGTTTTATATTAAAATAAATAATTAATAAATACATTAATAATATATACAGTGTAAGTGATTTGACTAAATTTCTATCAGATAGCATCAGTTATAATGATTGGATTTGATAGCACTGGATAAATGTTGTTATAAAAAGCCAAATAAAATTCGCAATAAAGAAAAAAAACCTAGCTATCTAGCGGCAATGCGAAAACACTTTGTAGGATTGGAATTGTGCCAGCTTAAGAAATTTACAGCCATACCCTTATTTCTTGAGCAAATATGATAATGCTAGAGGCTTACCTTACTTACAGAGCAAATGTGTTTCCCACTGCACTTATCAGGGACTGCTGGCTACGCAAAATAGACACACAAACTAGCTAGCTAAAGGTCATTCATTTAAACAAAAAATGAGATATATTCTAAATATAAATATAATTTTTAAAAAATCAAAAACATTTCAAGCTCAAAGCGACATGTTTATTGTCACTGGTTCAGGAGCTATGATCAGGAAATATTATCCAAAAATCCAAAAATTAACCAAAATGCATGGATAATGTTTTTAACTGTTGTTTCCCATCCTGTTGCTGACTGTGTGTTCAGCTCTCCTTGAAAATGGTTTTCAGCAGCTTTGCTGTGTTGCTGCCAATGTAAACAGAAAGCACAGATTGCTATAGAAAATGGACAAGAATTGTTGGACTTAACAGAATGTGGTGGTTAGAATAGCACTACAGTTTGTTGGCTTTTTTTGTTGTTGTTACTGCTTTGAACTCCAGTGCACCAGGGAGTAGATGCATACTGTTGGAATCCACACATAAAACTCATGAGAAGCTAGGTAAAATTATTATTCAGAGGATTATTTTTACAGTGCCTAATTTGTAATTGTGTACATTTTATCATGTTAGTTAATGCTGTCTAGCGAGCATGTAAGACTGCAGTAGTGTGTGCCAAGTTAATAAGAGAGTTTGGTATGCTCAAACATCTCATAGCAGTAAACAACAAATTTGCAAATTATTTAATACAATAAGTTTTTGGAAATACTTGAGACATCTTCAGCCCTATCAACTGAACCTTGTGTTGTTTTGCTCATAACCGGTGAAGGCTTGTCCATATGGAGCATGTGGCAATCCCCCAACCTCCAAATATCCAGAAGAAAAAAATACTTAAATAGTAATTAAACACAAATTAATTATATTACTGTGAATTTTTTTTAAAATACGCCTTTTAACGTTCTTTAAAAATTGACAAGTGCAGAAATCAAAGAAAATGTTATTTTTGTGTGTTTTTTTTTTTTAATATATATATATAATTCTTGACTCTGTCTTTCAAGTTCAGGTTCACAGTCACCATTAACATAGCCACAACAACATAATAATAATGCCATGCAAACCTCCACCAAGCTGAAAAAAAATAACAGAAAGTGTAATATGATACTTCCAAAAATATAATTCTGTCTCTCAACATTAAAAAGTCCTTTTAAAATTACTGTACTTGGAATTTGATCTGAATTATCAATGAAATGTAAAGTGACTTCTTTGGCCAACGCCCCATCACTGCACATTATGTGCACAATCTGCACATAACTTTTTGCAGAATCCTGCTGACAAACACACAAACAAACACGCAAACCAAAAGTAAAGCATAACCTCACTGGCGGAGGTAATTAGCATAGTTGTGCATCTCTGACTCTTGTTATGAGGCAAACAAGAGCATGAATTATTCAGTGAGGAAATCAGTGTTAAGATCCGACAACCAGGAAGTTAAATCCAGACTAGTTTGGTAATGAACTAAAGCAGTGAGCTTTGCTATTGGAGGTGAATAATTGTGTGATTATATAAGGAGTGATTAGTATGAGATCAGCATGATTATTGAAAGGGGTGCAGGGGTGTGCTCTGGAAAACAGAGTTCAGATGTTCAACCTTGACATGACATAGCATATTAAGGTAAAATTAAAAAATGTATAAGAAACTTGTGTGTGCAAATAAAAATTACCATTTCAATCTGAACTGTGCCCCATTTGAGTATACATCATGTTGTAAGAGTTTACTTGAACCATGTGCCGTTAAAGCGTCATTAACATGTCATGAGTAACTATGACTGTATCCTATGTTAGTGCTTCTTGCTAAGTTTGACATCACCTCAGTGTTTGTCACATGAGCATTTTTGCTAAATATACTACATTTACCATCATTTATTGCCATGCAGCTACTATTGTGTTCTGTATCAAAATATTTCTGCCATAACCTCTTGAGACCCCAATGTTCTCTTATGAGGACATCATATTTTTTCCCAACAATATTGTATGTATGTCCTTGTAAGATCCTCATATGAGAGCCGTTGGGTATTACTCTTTTACCAAACTTTTTGTTTGAAGACATTGATCAAGTTCAATAGTCATTGGGTGGTGAGGGACAGAAGCAGTGTGATGAAATAAGAAGACACACAACATTAGTTTTTGGGTCTCAGGAGGAAGCCTTGCTTCAGTGCGCAGCAAGTAAATGTCCGGAAACTAAAGTGTGACGGACAGACGGACGAAACGCAATGTTATAGCTCCCGATGGGCCGGAGCTAATAAAATAATTGGCTCCAGCCTTCCCACATGACTTTGATGGGGTGGGGGGAGGGATTAGTGATGGCCTAGTGTTGTTGTTGTTTTCCTGTCATTTTTGACGATGATGTCAGACTGTGGCTGATCAGTCCGATGTAAGCTTGGAAGGCTCTGCCGTACGTCAAGCACAAGTAGTCTGCTGGCACGGAAGGTATGGAGGCAGTGGTGGCCATAGACTTCCAAAGCTCTCGTTTTCCCTCAGCCTCAGCCTTCCTGCGTTGCTTTGCTGGTACGGTGATACCAGGTGGCCGGTCTAGCACTACTGTTTCCCACGTATCCTGGGCAATGTCAGAGCTCTTCAATGTGGCTTTGAGTGTGTCCTTGTAGCACTTTTTCTGCCCACCCTGTAGTGGAATAGTGAACATATATGTTCAAAGGTCATTTCATATAAGGTAGATGTAACTGTTGTGTGTTTTTACAAATTGTCATTAAGTTTTATATATATCATAAAACATGTAATGTAATATAAAACATAACATATATTGAGTATAATAGCTATCATTTTATTTCCAGCAGTGTACAAAGTACACATGATACCAGCTGTAATTATCATATCTTACGACAGTTATGACACTTATGTATGACTTCTATAACACATACTTATCATGTGGTTATTTTTGTCTGTGTCATGATGTAACATTCAGTGACGTGTAATCTGTCTTGTAATAGCTGGAAATTTTGTAGTTATTACATCCACACTTGCATGACTTTACTGCACCTAAGCTTTTCATATAAAGTGACAACAGCGAATAGAAACTGACCATCAGAGTCCATTCAGATATACAGTATACTGTACAACGTAGGGCAGCCTGATGGAGTAGTGGTTAGCATGTTGAGTTAGCAGACTCAGCGAGGATGTTTCTGAGTGGAGTTTGCATGTTCTCCCCATGCCTACACTGGTTTCCTCCGGGTACCCCGGTCTCCTCCCACAGTCCAAAGACATGCAGATTAGGCTAAGTGACTGTTCAAAAATTGCCTCTAGGTGTGAATGAGTATGTGAATGGTTGTGTGTGTGTGTTGGCCCTGCAATGAAACACTGAAAAGCTGTTCAGGGTGTTCCATGCCTTTACCCAGAGTCAGCTGAACCATTATAAAGGTTAAAGCAGTTCAGCAAACGAATGAATGAATGTACAACAGAGAGATCAGGGATAGTTTTGCTTACATGTGCATATCGTTGCCTTGCGATGGTCTGGTGAACCTTTCAGATTGTAGGCTCCTCGCGACCCTAGTGGGAGTAAATGGTTCGGTATAGGCGTGAGATGAGTGAGTGATGTGCATATTGTTTTACTTGTTTGACTTGTAAATAGATTTTTATTACTGTTAAAACACATTAGCGTTTGGGAAAGGGAAGGTGAGCAACTGTGATATTCTCTTAAGATATTGAAAAACAAGAATATAAATATCTGCCAATTTTATTTACTTTATTCTAACGTCTAGTATCTGTTATTATAGCCACACTTCTATTTCACCCCATTATAACTACCTTTACTCTTAAGCTGCTTGTTTAAGGGATTAAATTGATTTGCCAGTTATGGATATTAGGTACCCCATCCAGCTGTATGTGGGAAGCCATGCTATGCACTCAGGACAAGATAAGAATCCACAGATTTTTTTAACAGCTGCCCTAAACATGATAACCATTCCAAGCAGAAGCATTTGCAAACCCAACACATTCTGTGATGGATATAAAAATGGTACTCATAAATAAATATTCCACAGTGTGTCAGTACAGTAGCAAAGAATTATGGATGAGTGTTACTTTTTCTGACCCTTCAGTATAGTGACTCTAACATATCTCAGATCTGCTGCCTCTGAGTGAAATATTCTAGGATCACATTGCCTACAAAAGCCTTGTTTAATCCTTTAATACAGCAGGAAGAAAATACTGCCAAGACCATTGTTAAATTGAGAGCGCTTTCTTTAGAGCTCATGAGAGGATTTACATGCAATAAAACGCACATGCTTGGTTAAAAAGGGAAAAAAAGAAAGGAAAAAAAAGCTTGCAAGTTCAGACTATTCTCAGATGAACTGCTAAACCTTTTTTTTTTTTTAGATCTTCTATTGTACTTGTTGTATGCAGTGCCTGGCTTTCTCAGAAGCAACACTGTATTAGATTGTATTGTTTAACTGTAAGAGTAAAGCATTTTCTGTGTAAATTATTTAAATACAGAAGAGATCGGAAAGCCTTGTCGGGTCAGGAAAGCTGATTAACTCTCATTTAACGCTAGCATTTTGCTACAGTGGAATAATGAACTACACAGTTCGGTGTCATTGTGCTTCCTAGGCAGCTTGATGTTTTGAATAGTGGAGTTAATGGGTATTGCCCTTTGTGAGGGAGCAGTGGTTTTGGTTTGTCAGCAGATTAGAGGGTGGTGAGGGAATGAGTGACTCATAGCCCAGTTTCGTCTTTAGACACAGCACAATCCAGTTCATAAAACTATAAAACAGCATATCATTTCAATCAAACACGTTTCACATATGCAGATATTATGATCATTTTACACCCTGTAAGATGATCATAATATTTAAAATAAAAATAAAAAAGAGCAGAGAGACTTCATTAGTGGCACTTATACTCTGACTGCTTTAGTTAAGTACAATATAAAAGAAAAAAACCTTATAATTAGCTGACAGCCAGACTTATTACTGGTCTCTTCACAGTAGCTTACACCGCTTAAATGAAAAGCATATGATTATATATGTGCTATGTTGAATGGTAGTAAAAAAGAAGCTACTATATGTTACATGGAGAAGGAACATTTATCATAATAAACGTTATCACACTGATGCATGCGATCCACATTTTATAGACTGCACTGACCTTGAAAATTATTTTCCAGTCCAGTGAACATTCAGTGGATATTTATGCAGTTTAAGCAGATAATGTACATCATTGTACTCTCTTAGAATACTTATTTTATTTAAAAGACCCTGGCTGGGTGGTAGCTCTGTGTAGGCCAAAAAAACAGTAATTACAAAATAGCCATTACATATAATGGATGTTTTTAAATGTTCCTATGGTTTATATCACCTTCACAGTGTCTTCTCAATTAAACTGTTAGAAGTAAAAGACAAGAAAATATGTTTATAATTAATATTAAATCATCCTAAATTCACATTGCCCATACAGGACCTTGAACCCAACTGAAAGCTTTTGTCCAACCAGGAGCTTGTGGACAACATGTGACTTACTTTGGCTGTAAAAAGGGCTTTTGTCCAGTATGATACTTTTGCCCCAAAAAAGGCTTGTTCCCAACTAGAAGCTTCTGCCCAACCAGAGACTTCTGCCCAACATAGGTTTTGGTCAGCAAAGGGACTTTTTTCCAGCAAAGGACTTTTTTCTAAACATGGACTTCTGCACTACTGGAAATTCTTGCCCAACCAAGGGATTCTTCCCAACATGGGGCTTTTGTCTAAACAGGAACTTCAGTCTAACTGCAACCTTTTGCCAAACCAGTGGTTTTTGTTTAATATGGAGTTGTGTCCAAACAGAAACTTCTGTCAGACTGTATGCTTTTGCCCCACCAAGGGGTTTTGTCCAACATGGAGCGTCTCCCATCATTAAGTTTCGGTCTATGGGCCTGCAACGCCACCTTACTTGGGCCTACTGTTATAAAATTATGTGTGATTGGGAAAATCCATTATTTTACAAGAAAGAGTCCAAAGCCCGTTTTTAATTTTTTTTTTAAATTTGATATACTGGTATTAACCCCGCAAGGGAAATTTGTGCCTCTACATTTAACCCATCCAAAGTGAGCATACACATGTAAACAGTGAGCACACACACACACTCGGAGCAGTGGGCTGCCACACATTGGGGCGCCTGGAGATCAGGTGGGGGTTAGGTGCCTTGCTCAAGGGCACTTCAGCCATGAAGGTGTAGGAAGGGAAGGTGAGGTGCAGCTCACTCCCCCACCGCCACACATTTTTCCTGCTGGTTTGGGAATTGAACCAGCGACCTTTAGGTCCCAAACCCGCTTCTCTACCCATTAGGTCATGGCTGCTCCCCAAAAACTGTCTATTTATCATTTGAAGCACACTTCTCTTTTACAGAAACTGAAAGAGAGTCTGCTGTATGTAAACTCATCTCTAATTTGAGCTAAGATTGCACCTGCTTTTGTAAGCTAACTTGGTTTTTTGAACGATTTCCAAATCAAAAGAGATATTATGCCAAGGTACGAATTTCTCTGCTTCTTTCAACACTCTGCTCTAGTTGACAGTTTTCTTCCAACCTCAGGCAATAAGTCTGCTTTCTTGGAAGAGGTAACATTTTACTCACAACCTTCCGGGACATCTTTT
The DNA here is from genome assembly GCA_039654325.1 of Tandanus tandanus. NCBI lineage: Eukaryota > Metazoa > Chordata > Actinopteri > Siluriformes > Plotosidae > Tandanus > Tandanus tandanus. The sequence continues at coordinate 14,760,824 of JBCNYH010000001.1, forward strand.
CTAATCTCACCCAATATTGTTATGCTTTGCCATTTCCAAAGATGGAGGAGTGCTTTATAGGATGTTGTCAGTAAAGTGATGACTGTTCTTTTTGAGACTGAAGCACACTTGAGTGGTAATAAATAAGGATGAAACATACTTTCTGGCAAAAACACTATGAAGTAAAACACATAAATCACTCCAATTTTTCACGGTGGTGCTTCATTGTTATATATAGAAATATCAAAAACCTTCACAGTCTTCAATACTGCTGTCAAGTGTGAGTTCCTACCAAAATTATATGCAGAAAAATATAGACAAATAGAACCAAATAAACTGTGATGGCCTGGCGAACTGTCCAGGGTGTACTCTGCCCTCGCCCAGAGTCGGCTGAGATGGGCGCCAACCTCCCCGCGACCCTAATTAGGATTAAGCGGTTCAGAAAATGAATGATGATGATGAGAATCAAATAAAATAAATAAATGGTGGCACGGTGGTGTAGTGGTTAGCACTTCTGCTTCACAGCAAGGTCCTGGGTTTAAGTCACGTGCCTAGTGAGGGTGTTTCTGTGAGGAGTTTGCATGTTTGCCCTGTGCTTGCAGGTTTCCTCTGGGTATTCCGGTTTCCTCCTTCAGTCCAAAAACATGCACATGAGGCTAACTGGATATTCTCAATTGCCCCTATGCATGAGTGTGAGTGTGAATGGTTGTCTGTGTTACCCAGTGATGGTCTGGTGAGCTGTTCATGTTGTACCTTGACTTCGCCTGAAGTCAGCTGGTATGGGCTCCAGCCTCCCCGTGTCCCTAATAAAGGATAAAGCAGTTTGAAAAATAAAATGAAAGAAATTAAATAAAAGAAATTATAATGTCATACTCATGTTCATTGAGGGCTGTGAGTATTTAATGCATCTGTAATATAATATAGTACTATAATAATGTATTATATGTAATATAACATTTTATATTTTTAAACTGGAACACTTATTCTTTTGGTACTAAAGGTTTCTCACTTATCACGACACCACCTTTAATTTGAAAAGGGTAAGTATCCCATCTTAGAAAATATATTTAAATATCCTAGAAAATATCTTTGTATAGTTTATTATACACATAATTGTAAGGGTCTAAAATAAATAATTTTATTTTTAGAGAATAATAAGTGAATAACATTGATTACCTTGTTACATTGGTGCCTGCTAAAGAGTGAGATGTATTAGATAGAAAATGAACAGTCAGTTCTTGAAGTTGATGTGTTGGAGGCAGGAAAAATGAGCAAGCATAAAGATCTCAGTGATTTTGAAAAGGGCCACATTGTGATGGCTAAACAACTGGGTCTGTTCATCTACAAAACAGCAAGTCATGTAGGGTGTTCCTGGTATGCAGTGGTAAGTATGTACCAAAGGTGGTCCAAACAAGGTGAACTGGCAAGATTGTCATGGGTGTCCAAGGCTCACTGAAGTGCTTGAGAAGCAAAATCTGATTTGTCTGGTCCTGATCCGACAGATGAGCTACTGTAGCAGAAAGTGCTGAAACTTTTAATGCTGGCTATGATCACAGAATGTGTTCAGAGCATACAGTGCTGTGCATGAGGCTGCCTAGCAACAAACAAGTCAGGTAGTGTTAATGTTATGGCTGATCAATGAATCTGTCGATATCTATTTCTATAGTTTCTGTATATTTATTGCTATAGCTAATGCCTACATGAAACGCTTATGAATGAAGCTCTTAGGTATCTGAAACCTTTGCATAATTTATGCCTGATGCGATTCTAATTAATTATTTATTTCTTTAGGTCAGTTCAAATAAGGGATTATATGTGGACTAATAACTTTAGAATGGGATAATATTTATTTTATTTTGCTATGATACCAACATTTGCTCATAAGTCTGCAAATGGACGTGTACCTTTATTTGTAGCAACATAATCTCCTTGACCAGAATACAACTTGACTGTGGATTAGAGCGCCACCCTGTGAGTCCTTTGTGTGATGACTATCATTTGCCTGTAGTGCAGGAGCATACATACTATTACTACTACTACTATTCCTGCTGCTGCTGCTTCTGATAATTATTATTATTATTATTATTATTATTATTATTATTATTATTATTATTCATTCATTCATTCATTCATTCATTCATTTTCTGAACCGCTTAATTCTAATTAGGGTAGCGGGGCTGGCGCCCATCTCAGCCGACTCTGAGCGAGGGCAGAGTACACCCTGGACAGCTCGCCAGGCCATCACAGTATTATTATTATTATTATTATTATTATTATTATTATTATTATTATAACTTGGGTTACCAGAACCCACTTCTGGAACCAGGGCTTGGGTTCACAGTTACTGGCTTGTGACTGGGCCACCAACAATGTAAAATGGCAATCTGGAGGCAACATGTGGACGCTCCACCTGCAAAATGATGGGTGGAGGTCAGGTTCAATACCAGTAAAATAGCAAGTGATGGACAGTCTTGGAAGTTCTAGACCTTTACTATGAATACTGGTTTTGGAAGCATGGGATATCACTTTCCACTGTAGAGAAATAGTCTGCTTTTGTGCATGAGATTGAAATGGACTAGAAATAGTCAGCCTTATTCAAGTAAGCGCTGCGGTTGCGTCCTTCTTAATGGGGGGAGGTCTCTTTTCTATTCTAGGTTTCCCACAGGAGGCAGGATTCAGGTAGGTGTGGGGATACTCACCAGGCTTATACTAAGGGACTGTTGGAGTTTTTTCCCCCAAGTGTACAAGATATTCAGCTTTTCTCAGAAAAAGAGATCTCTGACTATTGTTTCTGGAGAAGGGGGAACAGGTGCTTGAAAAGACACCTCTACTCCACAGTGCTACTGGAGGACTTCAGCATTCATGCTTGGAATAAAAGAAATAGTTAGAAGGGCATTTTGAAAGAGAAAAATTCTCCTATATCTGAACCTGAGGAGTGACATATAATTAAATGTCCCTGCACACAATGGCTTGTCAATAACTAACACTTTGTTTAACACAAGATTGCTAAAGGTTAGTGATCGATTGTATAATTGTTTCATTACAGTAGTGTAGTTGTTTGTATTCCAGTTGTAGTTTGTATGTAGTTTGTGTTCCAGTTCATGCTGAAGGTGTTCACTGGGGTTGGGGTTAGTTCTCTATGTAGACCACCCAAGTTTTTCCACACCAGCCTTCACAAACCATGTCTTTATGGACTGTGCTTGGTGCACAGGGGGTTTGTAATGCTTGAACAGGTTCGGGCCCCATAGTTCCATAAAAGTGGAGTTATTAAAGGGTACTTGTGGTGAATTAGTGTTACTAGCTATTTAAAATGATCACGTATAACATCAGCGGTTCCTTCCGGCAACATCAGTCCTTGCCCGTTTTCAAAGTGTGCATGAGTATTACAACTCTAGGCATGCTCAGAGACATGTTGCCTTTCTGATTGGCTGTCCCAGCCTGGTAGTGATGCAAACCTGTTGGACTGCCTGGGCTACATCACTGACCCGTGTAGCATAACACATTATGGGAAAGTGCTGAGCTGCAGAGAGCGCAGAGATCACGGAAAATATTCTTTTTGTTCCTAAACCAACTTATGACAAGAAAGCTGACTCGGCAAAATGTTAGCTGGATAAGCTATTTTGGATTTACCGGCATTCTTATCCTCAGAGTCAATAGAATGAGACGTCTCACTGTCTCCACAAGAGACATTAACCCCACGGAACGTGTTGACGTCACTTATGGGGGAAAATGACCGATAACCCCTGCAGTTCAGTCCCCGCTAGTAATCCATGGGATAAAATTGCTAGTTTTGTGCTTTTTATGGTCATTTATGTTAAAATAAGCATCTGTATTGCTTAAACATACAGAAGTGTGCAGTGAAGATTAACCAAAAAAATAATTCCGATAAGTATATTGAGGTAAAAGTATGGCTAATTAACAAAGACACTGAAAATACTAATTTTTCAGAAAAACTGGAAAGTGTTGCAAATTTTATTTTTTGACTTTTGCATAGCATGAATGAACTTCAAACCACATGGAATGGTTTAGAGAGTGAAGAAATTAAGTGTGCAGTGATGATTATACACTTAACAAAATGAAGATAAATCAGAAACCAAGTTCTATTCAAGTATTTATTTCATGTAA
>JBCNYH010000001.1:14785174-14797751 GCA_039654325.1 Tandanus tandanus
CTCTCTCTCTCTCTCTCTCTCTCTCTCTCTCTCTCTCTCTCTCAATTTTTTTTTTCCAGAGGAAACTGATAGGTATATGATAATGATGCACATGAAGTGTGTACCAGGAAACAAGCTTTTCCATAATAAGTGATCTGATATGTGGTTTGCTCTGAGTGGGTGGGGTCTAAGCTGTTTGTTGCTAAGTTTGTGATCATGCTATGCTCATGAGTGAACAATAACTGAACAGATTTTTTTTAATTGCTAAAGTTTGAGTCTGTTACAAGAGTATAAGGTTAAAATAGGACTGAAATGTTTGGCGGGACCAAGATCGTTCTTTCTGGCTTAAAGATTTGCTTTAATGGTTCCACAGGGTGTTTTTCTTTAAACCTGTGTGAGATGGGCTGTTGATCATTTGTGATGCACCTGTTGAACGTAAGCTCCTGGGCAGAAATATATTTATTAATTTGAAAAGGTTTATTTTTGATTGGAATGACAAATGTGATTGTTTCAGAATTAAAACAAAAACCCCGGAAAATTCCTTTAAATATGCAAAGAAATGATTCTTGGGATTTCTGCTTCACTCTGCGGTGTTGATCCTGTTTGCCATCATTGCGATTTATTGTTTTCGGTTTTCCTGCGTAGTATCACTCACTAAACACGTCATTACATTTAAAAACACAAAATGTGACTTATTATTTTTGGAGATTCCCCTCTGTATGACTGGATTTTTAATATATATTCAAGTGCAGGCTTGTGGATTATATAGAGTGCAGTAATGGCATGTGATTTGTGTGAATGGTGTTTATTTTCAATAAACAAGCTGTGAGTAGTTTCCAACTCAGTGGCCACCCCTCTAGTACTTCCTGTTTAGAGTCCTAGTTAATGTTAAAGTCAAATGTGAATTTATTACTAGGCATCAGTTTGTGTGTTTAGCTTCACAAGTATTGGGTATTGTTTGAAGTTAAACAAACACATTGAGGTGTATCTTGTGGTATTGTGTTTAATTTGCTTTTCTGTTCTCAAGCTGCCTTTATTTATTTGTTTGTTTGTTTGGTTATTTAGTTTTCATCAGATCAGAGTCTCCAAAATGTCTTAAAACTCTCTCTTCATGCAAGTTTCAAAAGTAGTTGAATATTTGTGTGATTATCTACTTTTGAAACTTGCACAAAGAGATTTCAGGAGTTTTAAGACATGCTTAGACTCTTAAGCATATTTCTGTGGGCATGCATGGTGAAGATGTGATGAGGCTGATCTATAATCAAAAAGAGAAAAGAGGAGAGTAGATTTAAAACAGCAGCAGAAAAAGACAATTTAGCTTTGCAAAGCACAACTTTTCATCTAACTGAAGTGTGAGAAGTTCTTTTGAACATGACTGTGCATGTGAGCTGTTTTCCTGTATGTTAGAAGATAAGACTACAGCTTAGGTTTGTGTTTGTAATGCTAGTGAACTGGCACTGGTCCATTCTTTAGGCCATTTCAGTGGACTAAAGAACTGTAAGGATGTGATTTTTGCTACTGTATTATTTCTCTTTTAATTAGCTTAAAGCAGGTTATAACAAGAAACTGGGTCTCTTCAGTCATTCTTCTGATTATTCTTTTAAAATAAACAGCAATGTTTACTTGTGAGCCCTGTGTTATCAGATACTTTACAACATGGGAGAAAACCTAAACTCCAATCCATGTTATTTCCTGGAAAATCTTGTTTCCTAATTATATAAGTCAGTTTTCATGTTATGATGTACAGAGCTTAAAAAATTGTTAAACCACCTGTCAGTATTTAAATTGGTTTGGATTCATATACATGAGAAGGACAAGAGAGAGAGAGAGTTGTGTAGAGATCATCCTAACAATAAACAGCAGTCTGGAACTGTGGAAATGATGGATTTGTCACGATACCGGATTTGACTCCATTTGAACAAATATGGGATTTAATTGTTTCCTCAAATTGATCATACAAACTTTCCTCCAAAGAGAGTCTTTTTGAAAAGATTTACACATAATTTGGAACACCGTGCGAAAGAAACTGTGTGTGTGTGTGTGTGGGTGGGTGGGGGTTGTAAAAACAATGCCAGCGAGAACACTCGCTCTTTTAAAGGCCAAGGAGTTTTCTGTTTAATTTTGTGTATTACGTTAAATAGTTTAATTTTCATTCTACAACTAAAACACAAATAAAAAGGGAAATGTAGTGAACTTTATTTGTGACAGCTGGAGTTATAAATGTGTTAAGCTCTGTATTTGTCAATTTCCTTTATAATTATGAATTGTTTTATATGAATTCAGTTTAGTTTCTAGTGCAGGGTATTTTTTTAAATTGGGCATTAAAGAAATTATATTCCAGCAATCATTTAAAAAGGTCTTTTTCAGAGTGAAAGGAAGATCTATCTATTTATTTATTTAAACAAAATCAAAAGATGTGTATTTGTTTGGTTTTAGAATTTTTTTTATTTGTTTAATTTTTAGGTATTTTTTTTTTTTAAAGTAATGTTTTATTATGGAACTGTTACTTAAAAAAAAAAAACCTCACATCAAGACCCTCATTGATTACCAGCTGAGGATTGATCTGATTATTAATATCTATTATATGAAACATCCCGTTTCCCGGTAGAGTCACGCCTTAAACGTTTCACTTTTAAAATCTTCCTCATTCCATTCATATACATACTCGTACTGTACAGCGGTGTAACATGCACTGAGTTGCAGAAGTTTGTGCTCTTCTGTGTGTGTTCATCAGATTTGAGTCTCAAAAATGTCTTAAAACCCCTCTTCACACTTCAGAAGCAGAGGAATCTCTGTTGTCTGCATTGCAAACTTGTTTTAGTAGTTTTTAATAAGAACCTTTTTAGGAATTTTGCTTTTTGGTGGTAGTGGGGATTTCCCCGCACTTTCTCCCCAAAATGAGGAGTCATATCAAGTAATGCTTCCCTATCACATAAAATCTACCCACCACACAGGGCGAAAGGCTCTGCATTTTTTTCCGAACTGCTGTGCATGCATATTCAGCAGGGGAGTGAGACCTGGAGGAAAGCGCTATGCACCCCCTTGTATGTTTGAGCTCACAGGTGCCCAGGATTGGCTAGTTAAAGTGAGTGTTTGCCATCCCTCCCTGAGAGCTCAGCCGATTTGGTCTTATGTGCTCCCGGGCATGGATGTGCATCACCCGTGGCTCAAACTTGCGAACTCTCAGATGATGGTGGTGCACTTTTCCGTTGTGCCACCTGAGCGCCCTTGGGAGTTTTTGTAAAGTATTTACTTCTTCGGAAGTGTAGCATGAAGGACGTGTGACGGGCTGACCTATAATTATAACTCTTCAGTTGTATGTTTGCAGAATTCTTCTCACTTGTCCTATCACATGTAATGATTATAGCAGGGCTCCAGCGGAGCCTCACTGACGAGGTAAAAGGGTCTTTTTGGAATGTCATGTACACATGGGAACCCTGTGGTGATATCTCTCATGCCGGTATATAACAGTCATAATGGGAATGAATGTCTGAGTGATGGTAACTTCTTCTACTCTATCTTCCCCTCCAAACTGTTACTGGTTTCAAGCCATCAAATAAAATGCACTCTTTTAATAAAATAAAATACACTCTTTTTTTTTTTTTTTTAACAGCGTAAACAGAATTCTATGTGCCACATGCAGTAGGTATCTTAATTTTTTTTTTTCAGCTGGCAAAATAAACTATTACTGCCGCACAATGCGTTACTCATTTGAATAGAAAGGCTTTTAACCCAGTCGCAATGAGGAATTGCATTATGTTTCTGGCACGTATAACATGCTTACGGAAGTGAACCTATTCACCAGACTAGCATCTCGCTACCCTGTGGTGATAGCGGAGCTTGCACTGCGGTTTCTTCACACTCTTACTAGTATAAATGATTTCTTAGATATTTTGTAGCTAAGTGTCATTAATTCTTTCAGCAAATCCTACATTTTACAGAGTGAGCAATTCACAAATAAAGAAATAATGATATTCTTGTGTATCGAAATGTTCTCTCTGGTGTACTTTACATGTCACGACTAAGATTGCATGTCTGGTTATATTATTTTTATTTCCTTCTATAAATAAGTTATGAAAATGAATTCATTTTGATATACGTAGGATACGTGTAAGGGGTTTGTGAGTTCCCTCAAAACACTTGTCAAGTCATATACAAATATAGGAGCTCGGATTTTAGGCAGCGTATTAATCTCTATATCATTCCAGTCTTCACACTGTTTCTGCTTGATGCATATCTTTCTCTGTTTGTTTGCAATGTAATACTCAGGAAGAGAGGAGGACGATATTGGGCTATTTGTACATGCTTATTGAAACAATGAAGTCTTTGACATGAAGATGCGTTTTAAAACTGGCTCTTATTTATTTAAAGGAGGCGATTTAGGTGCAATAAGAGAGGCGTTCACTTAATACAGGTTATTACTATAAACACTGATGCCATAATGGACCTTTTTGGAAAGGTGTGCGTGTGTGTGAATGAGTGAGCATTGAGGCTGCTTGGATTATGTGTGAAAGTTCTCCAGGTTCCATGAATATGTTGAAGATCATGTCAGGTTGATGAGGATGATGATGATGATGATGGGGATGGAATTGTTTTTGGACAGGCTGCATGATCCTTGAGTAAAGCTAGAGTCGAGTGTGTCATTCAGTATGCAGCTAATAGCAAGTTTCACACATGCAGAAACACCGCAGTGGTTCCTGATGTCCTTGAGATTCAAAGTGAAGTCTTTAATAAACTGAGTTTCTTATAGACTATCCAAAACAAGATCAGCTCCATGTCAGCTGTTTGTTTGTTTTTGGTTTTTTTTGTTGCTGCATTAATGTAATTTTAGAGGAATGACTGATACATTATGTAATAAAGCTGTGGCCTTTGTAGTATTTATTTCTGTGTATATCCTGCAGCATTGTTTTAGACAGTTTTGTCACCTCTTTTTGTTTCATCGAGTGGGATAGAACGATTCAGGATCTGATTTGTTGCGTAGTAGATAATAAAAGGATTAAGACTGACCTTTTCATGTCCATTGTTTTAGACATCAATTGGAGGAAGGTATGATATGGGAAAATATATTTTGGAAACAAAAATATCAACAGTGAATCGAGTTCCTGCTTTGGGATGGAGCTGAATAATGGCGTGTACTCATTTCCTCCGAGGATTCTCCTTCGCTAGTATAATATTGTTGACAGCAAATGTGCTTGTTTACACATGATGGTGATGATGTTGATGGTAATTATTTATACACAGGAAAGGGAGTGACACTTTGTGATACCAAAGTGCAAGAATTTGAAATGAAAATCCTCTAAAATAGTCTTTGGTTTTTCTTTTAAAGGTTCTGTGTAGAACCCTCCTGCAAATGTTCCCAGGATGGACTAGAATCCTGTAGAACACTTGAACCATTTAAAAGACTGTAGAGCTTTGTTTTTTGTTTTTTTTACTTCTTAAGTATATGTCTTTTACCAAATATCTTTTAACAAACGTGACGAGACCACTTTAAAAAGAACATCTCCACAAACAGCCTCCTTTTTATGTGTTTATCCTGAAATTCCTGGTAGCTGTTATTTAATTACAGTGTTTTGGATTTCAGCAGGGTGTACTATGCTCCTCTTTTGGCCTGAATTAGTTCAGTATGTATTTTAAGGATATTTTGAATCTTTCGATGGTGTGTATTGCTAGTTGCTGGTATTTAGGGTGTGGTTTCTGTTTAGTATAGCCATGTTTTTTGTCCATTGTGCGGCTGTTATTTTCTCTGCACGTCATCGTGAGTAATATGCTGGGAAGAAGTCACCCCTGTTATTTCATGACTGTGTAGTAAATGCTGCTGCAGGCTGTAAAAGTGCTGTGATGTTAGATGGTCATATTTGGTCCTGCATTGCATCAAATCAAGCAAGAATTAGTCGTTAAGGCATGGCATTTTAAACATGCAGAGATTTTATTTAATACTGTGTGGGGTGGGGGGTATATGACTGTTACGTGTGTGTGTCTGTGTGTCCAATGGAGACTAAGTGTGTGTAGATGTGCTGCATCTCTCACTCTGACTTTATCTCTTGCTCAGTCTCGGTTTCTCTTTTCTACTTTTTTTTTTTTTTCACATTTATTTTTAGACCTACAACTTTTAAACTGTAGTCAGAAAAATAACTCAACAATTGTTTTATTTCACTGTGGTGTGTGTGTATACACACACACACACACACACACACACAGTGGTGTGAAAAAGTGTTTGCCCCTTCCTGATTTCTTATTTTTTTGCATGTTTGTCACACTTAAATGTTTCAGATCATCAAACAAATTTAAATATTACTCAAAGACAACACAAGTAAACACAAAATGCAATTTTTAAATAAGTTTTTATTATTAAGGGAGAGAGAGAAAAAATCCAAACCTACAAGAAGGGGGCAAACGCTTTTTCATACCACTGTGTGTGTGTGTATATATGTGTGTGTGTTTATACTATATTTCTGACCTCCATGTTATTGGACAAGAGCACTTTCTGAAGACTTTAAACTTTATCTGTCTATCCTGTCCTGCCAATCTAATATTTTCTTTGGACTGCCCTCAGCATTGATTACAGCATACAGTCAGCGTGGCATTGTTGCAGTGAACTTATTCAGTGTCACGACTCTTTATTTCAGTCCCGGGTTGAATAAAGTTTTCACTGATCTCTTGTGTTGAGGATGGGAGAGATAAACCACTGCATCTTTTTGTTTTCTCAAGAACATCCCAGATGCTCAACAGGGTTAAGGGCATTCCATGGGTGAGTGTTCCATCAGGGAAGAAAATTAATACTTAAATCAGAATCGATTTAGAAGGAATTTCTTAAAATAGAAAATCATTTCTAATTTTAAGCCAAGACTAACAATAACACTGGCAGTTAATTTTACACTTCCAAGATGACTAAAAGGGATCTTTGTTCCTCCCGGACTTTTAAATTTAAATCCTGGGTGGTGTTCTTCTCTGTTTAGGTTTTTCTCGTAAGTATAAGCATCAGAATTATTTTCTATAATCACGTCCACTTCATAGCAAGAAGGTCCTGGGTTCGAGTCCCAGCCTTGGCCGTTTCTATGTGGAGTGTGCACATTCTCCCCGTGCTAGTGTGGGTTTCCTCTGGGTACTCTGGTTTCTTCCCACAGTTCAAAGACATGAACATTAGGATAATTGGCTGTTTCAAATTGTCCCTGGATGTGAGTGTAAGTGTGTGTGTTGCCCTGCGATGGTCTGGTGAGTTGTTCAGGGTGCTCCCTGCCTTCTCACAATGTCGGCTGACATAGGCTCCAGCCTCACCTTGACCCTAATAGTAGGACAAAGTGGTTCCTCAAAAGACTGAGTGAGTGATATTATTATTTTCCATTTTGTGCTAAGAAGCAGCTAAGCTGTTAGCTGAAGAAAGAAGTGGCTGCTAGTTTGTTAGATCTGTGAACATACTTCATACTATTGATCTCTAAATTTTTACAAATTATACCGTGGCTGCAGGCTCTCATTTGTTTAAGTTAGTTATGTTCATTACCCATTTACTGATCGGTGATTGGTACAAGGTTCCACTCCCTTTGAACGATCAACTCGTCATCATAGGCAGAAACTGTGTGTTCAAACAGGACTAAAAGCACATTTTATAATAAATGTCCAGGTTTTTTCGATTCAGTCCCTGTGAAGCCATGCCTCTGGACAGGAGTGAAAACGATGCATTAAAGGCTTGAAAGCAGATTTTCCTGCTGGCTGTGCTGTTCACCAGAAAACAATGAGGGTAATGAAGGAACAGTGGAATATTGCAGTGAGTTATCTGATAATTAGATAAAATATTGAATTACACCAAGTGTGATGAATAATGTAGACACTTTGGTGATTGCTGCATGAAGCCAGGCTTCATATAGTTGTAAAGCAGTCAGTGTGTGTGTGTGTGTGTGTGTGTGTGTGTGTGTGTGTGTGTGTGTGTGTGTGGGTGGTTGTGTGTGGTTTTACACACTCATTTTCAGATGACATGCATTTAGAAAAGACCAGTTTATTTTTATCCCTCATTAGAAGTCTATAAGAGCATTATTATAGAGAGATTTGTTAATCATTTTGTACACTGTTTGTTAGATTTTACTCTACAAAATGTGTATACAGACATTTAGATAAAGATTAATTTGCCCATTATACTGAAACATTTTCGAAATATAATGCTATTATAGGCTCCAGTCTATTGAAGCTTTACTGTTTTTAAAAACGAGCCCATTCACCAGTAGTGTCTTGCTTTAATCTCTTCTAGCCAGTAAAGCGTGTGCTCCTCACGAGCTTCACCTTGCTGTGTGTTGTCTGTATAAGACTACTACTTATTTTCTCACCCTCATCCATCCTGGTGTAGTGCTGATGCAATGTGTGGACATTTCTGTTCGATCACAGCGCTACACTGAAGCTCCTCCGTGTACAGCAGTGTATGAGGTGTTGGTACCAGAGGACGGACGGTTTTAAGTGCTCATTATTTTAACAAATTTGTTGTATATCCAGTATTCAGAAAATGGCAGGTCGAATGATTGTTTTATTGTTTCAGGAACTGAAACTTCATTTCACCTCCTTTCCAGTATTAAAGGTGGAGCCGACCAATCACAGACAAGCATGCACATGCCTCAGTGGGTCAGTAATTTGACTGAGAAATCTTTTATTTGGTTCAGTGCAGCTGCTTGTTTTAATTTATGATAATTAGATTTTTTTTTTTGACTATCAAAAGTCATTCCTTTACCTGGGGTGACTATTCCTTTACCCTACTCAATAAAGAAGCCCAGAAAATAGTCCAACGGCTTCTTAAACAGTCCCCTGTATTATTTTTCGTTTTCAGCAGTCGTTCTGCAAGATATTTGGATGGAATAGGAAAAAAAAAAAGCGAGTCTCAGATCTTTAATTTTTTTCCATTTTCCTGCGTATTTTCTGGCCCGTACGTGCAGCTGACCCTGACACAGAAAGCTTTTGGCAGAACATTATGATAACTGAGAGATCAACACTTTTTTATGTGTAGTACAAGTAATGACTATTACACAAACATGTGTCTGAAATATTCTCCTAATGGCCTTAATGGGGTGTTTAAACTATCATTTAAAGATAAAGGCAGAGTTTATCCTGCTGAGCCTCCGGGTTGTTTAAACCTCACTACCTGATTTATAGGATTTTGAGCCACATGTCAATTAAGTAGGTAGGGTTTAAATTTTGTAATCTGTTTGAGAAATTATCAGTAAGGAACCTGGTTTGGGAAAGAATGCAGGATCTTCTGCAGTCTTCTTATCAGATCATGTGTGATGCTTAGGCTTTTGTTTTTCACCTCCGCACTACTCCTTCTGTAGCTCACTGAATTCAAATGAATGACTTCCTCCAAAATAATACTTTGGTAATGATTGTTTATACACGGCAGCTGATTTTCCCAATCAGCTCAAGAAACAAACAATACAGTGATGAATGTAGAGAATTTTACAAGCTTTACATCTGACTTGCAAACATTTTTGGCGATCCCAATCAAATGCGTTATAGCAGCTATAATATAGGATTACAGCTGCATGTTAATTAGGATTTTTTCAAATAATCGAGTTTTGAGAGGGCAGGGGTTGTTAGGGTGTTTTGCTAGCATTAGCAGTGATTCTCCTATTTAGTTTTCTGACATAACTCTTCCCATATATTGGAAATGTTTTTTTTAATTAACTAATTAATTAATTTTTTTAAACAAACCTTCCCTGTCAGCAGTTTTTGGTTTCAGACAAGCTGCATTTTGGTCCTGAAACTGAACTGATGGTGCAGTTAGAGAGCCAACACGTTTGTTGTGGAAGGGTTTGAGATCAGACACCAGCTCTAGAACTGGTACAGGTGCCTTTTTACTTGTGAAATGTCCTACCATGACTGATCTTTTTTTGTTTTTTTTCTTGGTTTCACAACCAAAGAAGTTTAAAAACGATATTTTCAAGCACTAAGTGCTGGGGCTAGAAGCTAACTACATGAGAGATTTTATTCAGAAGCTTGGAAGAGGTTTGCTATTTATTCATTTCAATTTCCGGTATTTATATAACTAAACATGCACTCTGTAGCTTTTTTGAGGGACAAAACAGTCAACATTTCCTCTTTTAAAGGTCTATTTTATGTATTTTTTGATATGTTTAGTATCATAATACAGCGATAAAGATTCTGGAACACAGAATATCGATCATATGTTTGAAGCAAGCATTGAATATGATTTAACATCAAGGACTTGTGTGTGTGTGTGATCTTATGTAACAGGACAGACATTTTTTCTGGGCATTGAGAAGGGTAAAAAGAAGGGTTATCTCAGCGCCATGTTTAAAAGACAACAGCATCTAAATGGCAGCTTTCTAGGGAAGCTCTACATCCAATGTCCACTTTTTGCTTCCATTTTTTACCGCTTCCTCGCTCATGTGATGGCTGTGAGAAATTGTGGAAGAAATCCTGAGTGGTGAAATTATCTTTATTATCTATTCAACATCCATCTAAATCAAATATGAGTTATGATTAAATATCAAGAGTTATTTAAGCCAGGCTTTCAAAGCTTGGGTATTACAATAGACCAATAAGCAAATTTAGTCATATATATTTTTGTTTGTGAAATAATATTTAATAAAGTAATAATTGTATTAAATGATATTTCACAAATATATGTATCATAATTAATAATGTATAATAAAAGCAAGTTAATATTTACTTTGTCTTGTAATTACAGTCTTACAAGAAGAGTATTAGTGGATAAGATTTTTGTTTATCTGGATTGTGAACCAGTGTTTGTTGAACTTGAGGGCTAATACATGAAGGCAGAATTAAGAAATCTCAGACAAAAGAAAAAGTGAGGTTTGACCTAGTCTGGCAGCTCTGCTATGGCCAAGCAAGGATGAGGCAGTGTCAACATGTCAATCCAGGTTTTAAAGTCTTTCTAATAAATGGATAAATACACGATCACAGCTTTCCTCAAACTCCCTCCTTCACTGGTCACAGGTTTCTGGATGCTAAATTGTGAAAGTCACTGGATTTCATAGCAAGTGGGTCTCTGGACCCAGGAGTCTGCACATGTAGGTAGTTGCCGGGAAGCTCCAATGTGCTTGATTTGTCCTTAAATCCATCAGAGTATCTTCATCTAGGCCTATGACCTCATCAAGAAAAGGGCACCCCTTTTGAAGAGAAAGAAACACAGCACTGTAGGACTTTGCATCCTTTAATAACGGAGTTAATTGAAACACCTTTCTGAATGTAGCCACCATTTCACAGCAGCTCAAACACAGCAATTAAATGGGCCATTCATCATAGTTTTATCAGCGACAGTAATTACTGTCACATGAGTTTATACATTTATAAAAGCATCAGGGTCACAGTGTTACAATCAAAACAGCAGAAATAAAGCAGAATACATAAGAACATGGAATAACTAAACACACACACTGGTGTCCAGTCTGACTGACCACTGGCTAACCCAATAAAATGCCAAAATCAACACCAGAATAAAGCAAGCTGCACCAGGCTGCACCAGGCTAGCTGCACAGAATAAATTTCCATGGTAACTCATGAGCTTCTGCTTTCTTGAAAAAGAGTCAAGGCCCTACTGAGTCAGGATAACTCGAAAAAAAAAATTTCAGCGTAATCTGCTATCTTGATTTTGTGAGATGATGCCGAGATATCACCCTGTGCAATAAAATCTTAATTTCTCATTATTTTGTATATGTAACCACTTGATGGGATTTATTAAAGGATTGTCACCATTTGTTGTTATTAATTACTGACATCTTAGTTATTATTTTAGTGGTCAGTACGTCCATCTCACAGCAAGAAGGTCTTGGGTTCGACTGCCGGGTTCAGCGAGGGTGTTTCTGTGTGGAGTTTTCATGTTCTCCCCGTACTTGCATGGGTTTACTCCGGGTACGCCGGTTTCCTCCCACAGTCCAAAGACATGCAGATTAGGCTAATTGGCCATTCCAAATTGACCCAGAAGGTGTGAGTGTGAATGGTTGTGTGTGTGTTGGCTCTGCGATGGACTGGCAGGATGTTCAGGGTGTACCCCACCTTCACCCAGAGTTGGCTGAGATAGGCTCCAGCCTCCTTGTGACCCTAGTAGGATTAAGTGATTTGACAAATGAATTGATGAATAATTATTAATAATTGGTGTAGTGAATACACGAGTTCACTGACCTTTCATGGACATATATAATGTCAGATTCTTGTTGTTGTATAATAGAGCCTAACGTTAGGTTACGTTACCTCAATGACGTGTTTATTCTAATATTACTAATAGCATTACTGCTGTCATTATATTAGTTACTGTGTCTTTGGAATATCACAGTACCTTCCGTGTAGCTCACATAAAAGGTAATCAAGATTTTTTATTATTATTATTAGTGGTAGTAGTAGTACCAAATTAAATCAATTGTAATGTTGGTAAACTGGGAGTATGTGATGATACCCGACAGACACAGGTCTTGTTAAGGCTGGATAAAAAAAAATTCCTGGTTTCTCATCAGAACTTTTTGAAAACCTTTTTTTTTTTTTTTTTTTTTTTTTTTTTTTTTTTTCAAAAAAAAAAAAAAGGAACACCAAAAAACCAAAAAAAAAAAAGAGGGAAAAGGAACGAAAGACCCACAACAACACCAAG
>JBCNYH010000001.1:14803734-14822445 GCA_039654325.1 Tandanus tandanus
GGGGGGGAGGAGACCCCAAAGAAAAAGGTTTTTTTGAGGTTGGAGAAAAAAAAAGTTCTTGTTTTTCCTCGGAAATTTTTGGAAACCTTTTTTTTTTTTTTTTTTTTTTTTTTTTTTTTTTTTTTTAAAGACAGAAATGAGGTCACTGTCGAAGCCCTAAAGCTAAATGTAGGTAAAGTGACTGAAGCTGTACAATACACCCCAGATGAGCAGTCTTTTACATGCATTTAACATGTATTAAACTCTGAACAACTGTTTATAGAACAGCAGAATTGCACTTCCAAAAATCTTGAAAAAAAATAGAACTTTTTCAAACAGAACTAAACCATCTCAGAATAACAATCACAGCATCTAACACCGAATCGCCTTCTGTGTCGTTTTTTTTTACCTTGTCTGAGGCGTTTTCCGAAGTTTTGTGTGGTTTAAAAAAATAACAATAAAAAAATAGATGCGGTTCCAAATTCTGGGTGCAGGGGCTGATGAGAAACCGGGATTTTTTTTTTTTTTATCCAGCCTAACGGCTCAGTAACATTTTCTTGCTACTCTTTTTCTGAACTGTTTTTCAAAACACTAGATGAATATAAACTTTTAGCTTTTTTTTTTTTTTTTTGCAAATATTGCAAGATCTCTAACATAAAATCGTCAATTCAACAATACTTTACACTGAAAAATGCAGCAGAGCATATTTGAACTGCTGCATCCTTTGAGAGAAATAGTCACAGCACTATAGTATTTGTGTTTCACAACCATGGCTCTCAGGCCAGGAGTGTCACCATGAGTAGAATATTAAACAAGCTTAACCAGAGTCCTGGGTGAAGGGGACACCCAAGGGATTGCAAACTAAGACTACACTTGGACACGGCTTGGAGATTGCTTTCTGCTACCTGCTCCAAAACCCACGGACAGTCCACATTACCTCTCTTGGGAGCTGGGAGTTGTGGGGAGGAAGTGGGTGAGGGGGTGTACATGACATTTCTTAAGTGTTGAGGCACGGTACATGGTTATTAGCCGAGACCCACTGCTGAGGGTTGTTAGAAGCCATGTTGTTCTTCCTCTTTCTCACTGTGTGTCTGTATAGATTTCCCTCTTCTCTTTTTCTCCTACATACAAGCTAACTCGCATGTAATCGCTACCATGTGTCTGTGTCTGGTTGATTCCTGATGCATGATAAAAAAAAAAATATTTAGAAAAAAATTCACTGTAAATCTTTGGGTTCAGTCAGTTAAAAAAAAAAGGAAGTTAATTTAAAATATTAATTAAAAAATACACTTTCAGATTGATGAAACTGGCAAGAAAAAAGCTGTTTAAATCCCCCTCTGTCTTAACAATGCCCTTAAAACCAAGTCTCCACAAACATTCTTATTGTGTATTTTTTTTCTCACTCTTAGGGCTGATACAGGCAATATGTCATGTATTTTTTTTTTTTTCTCCCCGTAAAGCTATGTTTCCCTAATAGCTTAGCTTAGAGATCCTGTAGAGTTAACATTTTGTGTTGTTTGAAGTAACATGTCTTTCAATAAAACATTTCAAAGGACCTGAACTCCAGTGAACCCTCCTGAGGTGCCAATGAAGCCTCACAGCCTTGATATCAGCTGATCTTTATCAGCTAACTGGTGTTTCTAATTCTGCATGAATAAATTTGTCAGTATGGAAATGTGTGATATCTTTGTGAAGTATCCTCACTGACTTATGATCAGTGATCCTCAGGGAAAGGTTTCCCCTGAGGATTTCGGCCAGACATCTTTTTTTAACTACATTAATTGAGTGCTGTAGGACTAACGCTCCTAAGATAGATATTGGTTCAGTGCAGCAGTGTGCAAATTACTGCCACTTCACTTGAGCAGTTGAATAAACAGTCAGGTGAAACAGATGTTTCTATAGTATTGTTCTAGAAACCGCAGTGTATGGAGTGATTTTAAAAGAATGTTTTTTCTCCCCATTTTAATGGCAGGTTTTGAAGCAATACAGCACCAGGATATACAAGAATAGAATGTGATTGGAATGGGAGTCGGGGCACCGATTCCCTGATAGGGTTTATTTGGTAAGTGTAAACACCACGGTGAGTCATTTAAGAGTGAAGTTAATTTTGGTACAGTGCCATATTTGGTGTTGGTACTAAATTATTTAAGCGGAGCTCCCTTTATGCAAAGCTTTAGTAAATAAGGTAATGTGAGAATATGTTTTTTTTCATGCCTTGTATGTATGTACACTACCGTTCAAAAGTTTGGGGTCACCCAAAGAATTTGCAAAACGAATATGAAATATAGTCAAGATGTCAATAAGGTTAAAAATCATTTTTACTTGAGTTATTAAGAATTTTGTCCCTCAAACTATGCTTTTGTGTAAAATCCTCCATTTGCAGCTTGCAGACCTTTTGACATTCTAGCTGTCAGTTTGTTGAACTTGGATGAAGACATTTTTGGCCAATGCTTCCTGAAGCACTTCCCACATGTTGAACCGGTCTGATGGGTACTTCTTACGTACAATACGGTCAAGCTGCTCCCACAACAGCTCAATCAGTTTGAGTTCTGGTGACTGTGCTAGTCAGACCATTATTGACAGAATGCCAGCTGACTGCTTCTTCTCTAATGCATAGTTGGCAGTGTTTTGGGTTCATGATCCCTTTTACCCGGTACAACTCTCCCACTTTACTACCACCACCGAAGTACCTCAGACCATCACAATATGCCCACCTGTTTGACAGATGCCATTAAGCAGTGCTCTAGCATCCTTTCCCTTATTCTGTGCCTTGCAAATGTTCTTTGTCACCCACAAATCTTAAACTTGAATTCATCTACCTGTAGGGTGTTTTTGTCTTTTGAGGACCAGTCAGGCAGCTAGAGACCCTAATGTACTTGTCCTCTTGCTCAGTTGTGCACCGGAGCCTCAGACTTCTCTATCTATCCTGGTTAGAGCCAGTTTGCGTTTTTCTGTGAAGGGAGTAGTACACACTGTGTGATGAGATCTTCAGTTTCTTGGCACTTTCTCATATGGAAAAGCCTTTACTTCTCAGAACAAGTATAGACTGATGATTATTTTTTTTTCTGGCCAGTGTGAGTCTATTGTCAAATACACAAATGGTGATTCTCCAGATATTCAACTAACCTAAAACTTCACTAATCCGAACAACAGTTTTCATTTGTGCTGCCATAATTGCAGAAAGGTTTTATAATGATTAGGCTTTCAGCATAGCAAACTTGGATTAGCTAACACTATGTGCCATTGGAACAAATGTATGATAGTTCCTGAAAATTGGCTCTGTACACCTGTGTAGCTATTCCCTTAACAATTCAGCCATTTCTCCCTATAATAGCTATATACAACATTCACAATGTCTAGACTGTTTTTTCGTTTGTTTTTTTTAAACTGGTGGGAAAAAATATTATCTTTTCAAAAGCAAGGAAATTTTTAAGTGACCCCAAACTTTTGAATGGTATGTGTATCTGTCTATCATACATATATATTAATTACAGTCAAGCCCGAAATTATTCATACCCCTGGCAAATTTTAACTCTAAAGTTACTTTTATTCAACCAGCAAGTAGTTTTTTTTTTTTTTTTTTTTTTTTTACCGGAAATGACACAGGCTTCTTCCGAAAGATAATAAGACGATGTACAAGAAGCATTACTGTGGAAAAAAAAAGATTTCTCTCTTTTATTTACATTTGAACAAAAAGTGGCATGTCTAAAATTATTCATACTCTTCTCAATAATCAATAGAAAGCCTTTTTTGGCTATAATTGCTGACCAGTTTTTGCAATGTCTCCGCTGGTATTTTTGCCCATTTATCTTTAGCGATAAGCTCCAACTCTTTCAAGTTGGAGGGTCTACTTGCCATCATCCCGATCTTTATCTCCCTCCACAGATTCTCAACTGGATTCAAGTCAGGACTCTGGTGGCCACTGCAAAACGTTAATGCTTTTGTCCGCTAACCATTTCTTCACCACTTTTGCTGTGTGTTTTGGGTCGTTGTCGTGCTGAAATGTCCACTGGTGCTTAAGCACTGTAGAATTTATACTTTGCAAGGGAGAGGGATATATAGAGGTGGAGACAATCTAAACAAAGCATGCAAATGCAGTACAGGAATCAGCCCGGTAAGAGAATCTCCCCAGCCCTGATCTCATCGGCATAACAGTGTCATTCAAATGTATAGGTGCTAATCCAATTTCCTGACAGTGTCGCCCAGACCTTTACATTATCATAGAATCAAAGGCACAGCCTGGCCTTGAGTTTAGCATTCACATTTAAGTTATGGTCAGGAAGTACATACAGACAAGATGTTAATGTCTCAGACACCAGGGCTGCCAGACTTGATCTCCTCAAAATGTAAAACCCAATATACATAACTCTCTCAGTTTTATATACTGAATATATAAACAATATTGAACAACATGGGTGGCAGCACAGATCTGTAGGGAAGACCATTGTGGTGTTTGCATTTTCTACTACATTGGCTGCTGGAGGTTTTAATAAGGAAGTGATTCTGAAAGAGAAGCCTGATGAACATAACTAGTTTTATGTCTGGGATACAGACCGCATGTACATAGATGTGCAGACGTGTTGGTTGGCCTTTCACGATCTCATTTATGCATGCAAGTATAATCCATTCTATCAGTTTAAAGGACATGCAGAGGAGAGAAATTTGGAACTTCGGTTTTAGGATGGCAGTGACCTTGCCTTGACACCAGATTGCAGAGATGAACAGTGAATCAAAGCAGTAGCAGAGGAACCATGGCTTGGAGGGTGCTTTGGAACTTCAAGTGCACCTTGGCTGGGAACACTCTTCAGGAAGAAAATGGCATGTAGTTGTTGCTTGCTGGAAATGAGATATGACAAAACCCTGGCATCTGGCTGGTTGGCAGATGCCTGTTTTGATTTCCCCAATGACGTGATATCTTTGGCTTCAGTGTCAGGTTTTTGATCTTTCCACTTGCCATTTTCTAAGAATATGGTTGTGATAGATTTTGAAGATGTGGCAGGATGGCTGACATAAATGATGAGTCTAGATTGGTCCACATTTTATGCCAAACGGAGCATAATGAGGGCATCTTTTGGCATCTTGGAGTAAGATATGGATACTGGTCTGGATGATATTTTGCCTGTGTAAGTCACCACAGACCTGTTGGTTTATGGAAGCAAGTAGTGCCTTATGGACATTTAATACTTGGGATCTATCCATGGTGATGACGCTTCAGGTGATGAGGCTGTTAATATTGGATATTTGTTTTGGTTCAGCAGTCAGATCGTAGGAGGCAATCCCATGGTGTTTGTGAGGGATAACGTCTATGGTGTTAAACCTTTTGATTATGATTTTCTCCATAAAGTGTTTCTTGCAGAACGATAATGTTGACATCATTTTCATCTGCCAGGTGTTGAATTGGGTCACATTTGACTCTGCTGAGCACCTCAACATTAAGTTGGAGAATGTGGATCTCAGTCGTCGTCGCCATGTTGACTTTTCTTAGAAGAGGGCAGGTTTCAGGGATCCGTGTGACATTAAAGCAAACAAATCAGATTTGATTTCTTTCCTCCTGTTAATGTAAACACAGCCTTAGAATCTTTTCTGGTTTTAATAAAGATCTCTGCTATTTAATATACCTTTTATGAATAATCAAACTATAAATAATTGTAAACAACATCCTTGAGGTTTTATTGTTCAAAAAGGGCTTATTTTTTATTTAGAGAAGAAACCCCTTCCTGGTTGTTCTTTTCTTAACTGCTGTTGTTTGCATGACATTCCAGAGTCTATCATTCTCTAATGATGCAGGGGGAGGACAGAAAGAAAAGGAAACAGAATTTGAATCCTAGAAGTGTGTCAGAGGAATACTGTCTCAGAGTGAGTAAAGACTGACAGGCTGCCCTTCATCTGAGCCATGCTAACGGCTTTGCTGCAATATTAAAGGTATAACCACTTTCTTTTGTAGGAACGTCCAAAAGAAGACACGGCAAAAATGAAAAACAAACTGTCTGCTTCACTTGGTAAAACCTCTCTTCTGTAATCCTGCCTTAG
Organism: Tandanus tandanus; assembly: GCA_039654325.1. Classification (NCBI taxonomy): domain Eukaryota; kingdom Metazoa; phylum Chordata; class Actinopteri; order Siluriformes; family Plotosidae; genus Tandanus; species Tandanus tandanus. Next base: position 14,809,744 of record JBCNYH010000001.1, read on the forward strand.
GGGCTTGTTCTTTGCAGTTAATTAAATCACTACTAGTTTTTAATGACTTCTTTAGGATAGGTCTTAGTTTTCCATTCAGTTTAAGCATTAAACATTAACACATTTTTGTACAGTGTAATTTGTATTTACGACTGTGCTTTTAAATTCTAGCAGTTAACAGTAAAAAGAGACCCTGGTCATGGGATCAGTACTTGGACGAGGAAAGAGCCATCGCGGCCCCCACGAGACTCTTTACTGAAGTAAGAATTCATCTACATGTATTTAATGTTAAAATTCCTGAGACTCATCTGTACTTTTTATATTGACACTGCTGATTTAAGTCTATATAAGGACTTTATACTACAGGTTTTGTGTAGGCCTGAAAAACAGCAGTCAATATTGTAAACTGCTGTGTACATTTTCTCACTGAACACATCAAGCCCTAACCTGTTACTGTTTGGGACATTTTATTTTCTATTAGTAACCAGGCAGTGTACTTGGTGAATCACTTTTAATTTTCAGCGGCTGGCATGAAGGTACATAATTGACATTTCATGCGAATGTATTGTAATAACTGAAATACGTACAGACCCAAGCCACACAGTTGCTCACAATATTATCTGGCATTTATTATAATGGAATAACAAGAACTGGTCATTGCGTGAAGACATGAATTTATTAATTTATTTTCGAGGAAGCTGTATTGACATGAGATTGTGTTGACTGGTTGAAAAAGGCTACTGCAAGTTTCTTGTTGAACATTTCATAACTTTTTGTACTGCATCTTCACTGTGAAGATTTTTATTCTCATGTCTGAAAGTTCCAAATAATATACACTCAGAAATTTAAAGCCATGTTCCCAGTAACACACTGTGAACTACAGTATGTACTGTAACTCAGCCAGTGATGATCTAAAGAACTCTTTATTATGGTTGCATGGGACAAGGGATTCAGTCCATTTGTTGTCACCTCTGAGGATATACTGTAAATAACCTGCTACCACTGCTATTACAGACTTATGAAAAACTTTAGGTACCACATCAATAGCAAGGTTTTGTGTAACCTGCTAAATGCCTAACTAAAAATTGTGAAATAGCAATGTCTTCACCTAAAGTACAAAAGGAAATTCTATGTTTATTTAAAAAAAAAAAGAAAAAGAAAACAAAAGGAGGGAGGGAGGACAGTTGCAGTGAAAACCCAGCTCATGTGACTGATACTGAAGAGAAGCCAAGAATTTCATTGCCCGTAGTGATGTTTCATTGTTACCTGTAAATGACAAATAAACTTGAATATACTGTACATGTGTATTACTATATAGGGGGTTTCCCCAAAGCTGCATGTGTGGTCATATCCTAACCCGCTAATTCTAGCTTCTATCAACTGGTTATTAAAGCGTATTTCATAATGAGGATAAACTAAATTATATGTGGCAATTACCCATAAGGTGCGATTCATGTTCAAGACATGGATTATTTACTTGTTGTGATGTGAAACTCTATCAAAGAGTGAGCATGAAATGAGCAATCAAGGTTATTTTGATACATTTATATAATTAAAAATGTATGCTGGGTATTATTGCTAATAATGAGGGAGCACTTAATTATCATTGGCTGAAGCACAGATTTTAGTTGAATACTTAATTCATGTGTGTGTTTGGCTCATGTTCTTTATTTCCTTTATATTCCACAATTATTTTCTATAATACAAAACATCTAATTTTGACTATATGTTCTTGATATTAGTCCCTGATCTAGTGAACTAGCATGAGGATCTATTTTATAGTGATTCCAGAGTTACTCAGATAAGGCCATCGACTAAATGCTGTAAATGTATGAAAAAAAAATAAGCAGTTTAAACTTTACTTCATAATCCATATGGAAATGATGCGACGTGAAGTCAATCAAGTCATGGTTTTCCTTAGTTGTCTTAGGTACAGTGTATGAATTTATACACACACAAACATGTAGGATTCAAATTATTTCCCAAATTTACCGGATGCTTGTGAATGCTGAATTTCATATGAATGATTAACTAAATATGTTTGTGTCCAGCTTGATGGACGAGGCCCAATATTCAAGAACAAACAAATGGCTTAGAAAAAATGTAGTCTTCATCACTCCTAAATCCATTTTGCTTGTAGTTCCCCCAGCACACACACGCATGCACGCACACACACACACACACACACACACACACACACACACACAATTCTCTCTCCAGATGTCTTTTGTGTTTTAAGTTAAGCTTGATGATGACTCATCTGAGCAAGTATATGTACTGTATGTTCAAATTGACACATCTTGGACTGTGAATTGCAGGATTTTTATGGTGTCATGGTTTTACTGGTACCCTTTTTTATTTTTAACAAAAGAACCATACCTCTGACAGCTTAAAGGGTTTCTATTTAAAATGCATCAACACAGGCACAAGTCTGTGAGGTTCTAAGGCCAATTTATAATAGGCCATATAACCAAGCTTGTGCTATTTGTGGCAGAGATCGATGAAGTAGTCTGACTTTTGTTATGGTTATTCCAAAATACCCAGACCAGTGTCTGTAAGAGTGTCTACTTAGTTGTTTGATTCTCAGAACTGTAACCTAAGAGGATTTTATCTGCAAAGATTCATGGTGTTTGCGACAGGTGTGTCTTATTGCTGAAGCTCACCTGCACTGGAATAGAGTTACTTTGAAATAGAAGTGCTGGTTCTCAGGTGACCTCTCTGGTTAACATAAAGCTGGACTTTAAAACAAACTGGTACATGTAGTGAACATGCTCTTACTTGTTGGGTGTTCCACTGGGCCTAATTCTAAAATGAAGACAAAATTGGAAGCCTCCAAGCATTTATTTTTGCTCAAGTTCAGTCGAAAATAAACTTTTGTAAGGGAAGTAGCAAAAAGTTCAACATAAGTACTTTCACTAGTGTTCCAGTTTGGGGAGCATAATTATAGATGTTCCCGACAGGCAATGGAGAAAGATGTGCTGACTACAGCACCTCACTGAATTGGACCTGTTTATTCATTGAGCACCTTGTTGATCCCATATTGCAGGCGTGTAAAAGTTCTTTTGATGATTGTGTTGCACAGTGATTGTGTTTGTGCCTCCAGTATGGTATGGTTTTTATAGAAGTGGGCTACCTGCAGGTCATTTGTGCAGTGAATAAAGGGTGAGGGGTAAGATCTACATACTGCAATTTCCCTGAGCTCCTTTTGCCAACTGCTGCACAGCTGGGACTTCCAGAACGATCAGTCTAAAGGCAACATTTGTGCAAGGTAACATATTGATTAGAAAAGCGGTTGACCGATGTTGCGCTCTATAATGCGTCTGGGGGAAATATAGTATTATGTTTTTGTTAAATAGAACTTTGCTTCCACAGCCACTGTGAGCATTTGATTCTGACAACAGGATGAGTGGATGTTTTTTTTTTGCACACAAAGTATTGTTTATAGATTGATGATTTAGTCTGTTTGAAACCAATGCGGTTGCAATAGTTGCATGAAAATGTTTGAAATTGTTTTTCAGAGAGAAGCAGCAGTGTTTGCTCACTTCATTTCACTGTAAATAATCACTAAACGATGTCCTTTTAATTCCAGAACAAAATGAATCATACTGTAGTTGATGTTGGATGAGTGATTGGAGTAAAACACTTCTTTCAAACCGGAGGATCATTTAGGGTTAAAGGTGTAGCGTATGCATGTAATTTAGTGTTTTATTATGGTTTTTTTTGCTGTAATACAGTCAGAGTTAATGCAAGTTTATTCGTGACCCGCTCCAGCATAGTACGGATTGAGTCGCAAGGTAGTGTTTTGGGTAAGAGCCAAAGTAAGTTGAAAATGGCTTACCTAGAAGAAAATGCGATATCGCCAAAAATACATCATTCAAAGCATAATCTTCGAAATGACCAAGTTCAAAAAGACAATCTATCCATGCTAAAATGCTTGTTTAAGAAAGGATTCCATGTCCAAGTTGTTGTAAAAGAATAGAAAAATCCACTTATTTTGCCGATTTATTCATTTATTTTATTTATTTTTTTTAACCACTTTTATGATTGCTCAAGATCAATCCCTATCATTGATATTCACTACCAAATTTATATACGGTTATGTACGGACAGTTTCCACTTAGGCTGATTTTCTAAACACCAAGTACAGTTTGATTTATGATACAGTCGTAAAAGAGTAATTAATCCCATGACCCGGTGTCTACCAGAAGAGGACACGTTTCCCCTTCAAGTCTGGTTCCTCTCAAGAATACTTTATCATCTCAGGGAGTTTCTACTCTTCAATGTTGCCTTATACCTGCAGGATCTGATCTGCCTTAGATCATTATGGCTCTACAACTACATTTTCTTAGTAAAATTGTTTGTAGCGATCACCTACGTATATTTAACATTTATTCCATGGCCACAAGTTGTGAGCAGGCTATTAGTCATATATAATAAAAGGGAAATAAAACCTTTGTGTCCAAACTTAAATGTTGCAATGTGCTATTTAGAGTGGTTTTCACAGCAAGTCAAATTTTAAACAGAAATATAAGATATGGAAAAAAGAAGTTTTAAACAGGTGTCCAAGGAAATTTAACCTTTGTGTGAGAAGCCACAGTGAAACCAAATGACCGAAATGAACCAAACAAGCAGCTATTTTTTTATCAGAGGCAGGCCGAAATTCACTGAAGCCTATAAAGAGCTAAACTTGGATTAAGCATCCCGAACCAGAGCTGTCATTAAACCAGCAGAAAGTTGACCATGGACTATTTCAAACTGTGAAATCCCTGTGACTGGTGAAGAGCTCTTTGAGTAAAAAAAGAAGAAAAACTCAAAACTGTTTCTGCAACAAAAAACCACCACGGAGGGCTGGATGCTTCCTTGGACGCTTCATTAGATGGCAAGGCTCACCTCAGTGCCCTTTGGCTGTGAAAGTGAGTTCATATTGCAGGGGTGCTAAAATTCTGGATTAATCCGGAATTCCAGTTTTAAGGTCCCAGATTAATCCGGAATTCCAGTTTTTGATTTTTAAGCAAGTTAAAATATAGTTAAAACTACCTTTTATCTCATCTGTCTACCTTTTAATAATCGCACACTTTGTTTTCTTGAAGCTGCCTGAGGTCTTCTTTGTTGTTTTATGGCGGTTGGCAAATGGTTATGTAGTGCATTACCGCCACTTACTTGTATGGAGTGTGGATCATAATGACTAGAACAGCACTTTCCCTCATACCTTCACATTGTTAAATCTGAAATGTATACTTGACTCATCTTTCACTGTAATGCTTAAAAATAAATAAATAACAATAAATGAAGTAATGTGCTATTTGCTAATGTAAGTGTGTGTATGTGATGTATAATCTGATGTCAGCAGTGTATAATTAGGGCAGAAAGTGTTTGAGATTTACATCTGGATCACTTCAGAAGTCTGTTGCTACCTGTCAGCTTCATAAAGCATGCCTGCAGCATCCATCATGCTGAGCATCATGACCACTTTCTCTATGAAGGGATTTGACAAGACATCTGTTCTCCTTAGAAATGCGAGCAAGTAGCCATTTCCATAGCAACCTGAGTGCTGGGACACTCCTCTGTATTTTAGCGGTGAATGAACTGCCTCTTTCTAATATTCACTGAGACCCTGTAGCAGGGGCCATTTAATCAGATACAGCACATCTAGGATATAGGTGCTGAATTCCACCAGATTCTACCAAAATTTCCACTTTTCTTCTATCCCCTCCACCCATCAGCAGGAACCACCAAAGGGCCACGCCTGATTACGTATTAATTGGAAGGTGGATCATTGGTTGGAAAATGTCCAGCCAACAGCAGTGCTGTGATGATGATCTGACCAGTGAAGGACTGGAGAAGGATTTAAACTAAATTTTGTATGGAAAAAGATGAGTTGTTGTATCTTTCTACACCTGCTAGTTCTAATGTTATAGGTTTATTTTTCTTTTTTGCAGTACCAGTCATTTCCTTACAGCAAGAACGGCTTTAAAATTGGAATGAGGCTAGAGGGAATCGACCCCATGCATCCTTCCATGTTCTGTGTACTCTCCGTTGCTGAGGTTAGCATACTATCAAAGGATTTCTCCCCAGTACTCTAAAAGCGCCTATAGCTCTCTTTTAATGCTTCAGATAATGGCAGCGTGAAGATGTTTTCTTTGATAGCATACTAAATAACTAATCGAAAAATAGAATACTTTGCATTGATTGTTATTTTTCTTTTATGCCCTCTAGGTGATTGGCTACCGTCTGCGTCTGCACATCGATGGTTACTCGGAGTGCTATAACTTATGGGTTAATGCCGATTCCCCTGATATCCGGCCAGCTGGATGGTGCGAATCGACAGGTCGCAAACTACACCCTCCCAAAGGTATAGGCGTGAGAGAGAATTCAGCCATGTTTTCACTGGGCAGATGGCAGGCTGTTGTGGTGTTTGTTTGGGTTTTTTTTTTTTTTGGTCTGGGGGTGTTGAAAGATGGAGCTTCATTTAGGTATTGTGTAAACAAAGATAAATGTTTTTGGGTTACACATTTTACATTACATTGTTAATTCCAGTAAGTAGATCAGGTTTAATTAGTTACACCATTTATTTTTTGAACAGTCTAGCTATTTCTGTGTGCTAATGTTAATGGTTATCTGTCTCTCCTTCCACCCTTCCACCCAACCCCCACCCCAGGTTATAAGATGAATGAATTTAACTGGGAGAAATACTTGGAGTCTTGCAATGCTCAGGCTGCACCAAAGAATCTGTTCAAATCCCAAAACAGTGTAAGTGTACTGCCGTGTATAGATTCAGCCGACACCTCGCATAGAGACCGCCAGAGGAGGAGGATGGTTTTATTAGCAGTGAACAGTGCCTCTTACAGGCCGAAAGATGCTGATATTTTGTGTTCCAGAAAGAAAAAATCTGCAGTGGAAAGTCATGCTTTTTTGTTATTGGCAATCTCAGTTTATTTATGCCTGGTATGAAAAAGAAAGTACCCATGCGGACAGAATTTGGCACAACATGATTTATTACATTCCACGAACATTTTACAGATGGTGTAGTCCCAGTGAAATTTCACTTACCGCAGGAGATGATTGTTAGCATATTTCAGCATAGCAGAATTTTAATGTTGCCTGCATTTAATCCCTTGACATCTAATTGGAGCCAGCATCCACTAGGGGGTACATCAGTACTCGCACTGTAAGGGTAATCTATAATGGACATCTTTTTACAAAGTACAAGTTGACGAAATGGTGTAGGTGTTAAGAAGAGGTACTAAAGCCTTTTTTACACAGAGATTCTGCAATATTACAAGGCTGCCTGTAACAAATATCCAGTTTGGGACACAAGACTTGGAGACAGACGAACAGTATACTCTGTTTATTCACGTCATAAGATAAGCCATGCTCTTTTTAGAGCTTTTTGACTCTAACTATTAAACGTTATGTGCACCAAACCATATTCTGTACACACACACACACACACACACACACACACTGACAACTGCTCCCAGCTCTCTCTCCAGTCGCCTGCTTCTCTCATCGGAAAGCACAGTCAGAGAACACCCATAAATAATACAACTAATTAGCCACAGGTGCATTCATTTACTTACCTGCTGGCTTTACCTGACTCCTCAATGACTGCAGAGGGTGCTCAATCACACCCTCGCTGCTGCACAGTGCATCGGTGTCTAGTGTAGCCAAGCATACCAGTGTTACTTTTGACAAGCTAACGCTTAAGGGTTGGGATTTTAAACAAGGCCCTAACCCTCTCTGCTTCATGGCTGACCCTGTGCTCTGAAAAATTCCATCATGGTGTAATGTGTATAATATAAAAGTGGCTTCTTCAAAACAATACAGGCAGGTGAACTGAGACGTAGGGGTGCTTCTGCAAGCCATGCACATTTACGCCACTCTTAAACATAAATGGTGCTGAGTTTGTGCGATAAGAACGATGTTGAGAAACTCCAGAGAAGTGGGGTGCAATTCAAGAAAAAGAAGCTAACCTTATACACTGTAGATGGGGATGTTAGTTGCACTGGTCTCAGAAAGAAGAATTTCTGTCAGATACATCACGCCCCTGTTCAGCAGTGCTGGCTACCCCTTCTACTCCGTTATCAATCCCAACTCAGTTCCTACACATCATGCTAGTTTAAAAGCAAAACGAAATGAAGTGCCATTCCAGATTCAGACCTTTTATGCAAAAGGGTGAGGCAGAAAAAAGGTGTAAAACATTTTGCACGTTGAACAGGTTGTGTCAAAGCGGCTTAAGGGTTATGACTTGGGTGGGTGCTGGTGTGCTTGTCAGCTGTGAAACTCTGTTGGTGAGTGTTGTCAGGGTTCATTTTCTGTTTTGCAGACAAATAACTCAAATGCTTTAGTATAGAATAATCTGATGAAGGAAAAACAGTTGTTCATTAAATGTAATTTTCTGCATTTGGTTTTTACATTACAGTTGTAAGAGTTTTCATCTAAATAAATCTTTTAACAGACTGCCACCACCTCAAAATTTGAAGTGGGAATGAAACTAGAGGCAGTGGACAGGAAGAACCCCTGTCTGGTATGTGTGGCCACTGTGGCCGACATCGTAGACAACCGCTTTCTGGTGCACTTTGACAACTGGGATGACACATATGACTACTGGTAAGAGTCACTGTACTAGAAGAAACTTGCAGAAAAACAATACAGACAGCTCTATTATGTACTGCACTGAAAAAAAACCCTCTCTGATTCAGTACTGAATGTTTTCCACTTTTACATTTTACCTTTGTGTCTTTTTTCCTTTTATCCCGTATACTAATTTACTATAAACTTTTTAGTGTTTGTCTCCCGGAGTACCAACGCAATTTTGTTGTCATGCAGTCAGACAGTAGTGCAATGACATTTACAATTGCGGGATTTGGCAGACAGTGGTACACTGACAGAGTTTCTTATGATAAAGCATAAAAACAAACCCAAAATTAAGGATTTAGATTTATCCTCAGTTTTTGTTGTTCTAAGCCCTTGGCTTGAATAGATAATTAAGGCAGAGAGCCGAGAGGAATGTGAGCATGGTTTAATTGAATTCTGGAGGCATGTCATGGTTAATGTTCTGCATTTATGTATGGAGAAGTGTATCCGACTTGCTTTTGAATCACTGAAGTAAAGCATAATGCATCCCGGAAGAGCATCATTCAGGCATCCATTCAAATTATTTCCTGATTTAACATGCTTTAAGTGAAGTGTACTGATTTAATTATAGGAAAGGAATAACTATTCATTATGCTTTGTTTAGAAAGAAGTGAGAGAAGGTGGCTATAATATTTATATGATGAAGATGATCGACGTTGGTTGGTTATTAGTATTGTCAGCTTGAGGAGTGAAAATACATTATTCACGTTTAAGTTTTGTTTCATTTATCATGGCTGTCTGAATTGGGTCATGAAATGTACTTCAGAGCGAAGCACATACAATTAAATGTAATCCCTTAAAAAAAATACAAAATAAAAAGCAGTGCTTAAATGAGATTAGTATATGGTCAGTTATTAGCATAATGTTTTGAAAGGAGGAGAAATGCTTTCTTCTTTCTGTTATACTTCTTGCTTCCAGCAGGAGAAGCTCTGAGCCTTCCCTAACAGAAGCAGTGATCTCATGACGCACTGCAGAACACACACATGCACTAAGTACAGACTGTACATATTTTTCCCCGTCCACTTTAATTCTTATTTCCTCTTGCAGGATTTTCTTCTTCTCGTTACTTGATTTAATACTTGTTATATTAGAGCCGAAAGAACTGAAACAGCAAACTGGTATTCTGTCTGTAAATCTTAAAACTGGATTAATGCGCTATAAAGAAATTCTATTTCAGAGTCAAGAGTGATTGGTTTTTATCAAGTGAAAATAAGTGGGACTCAAGTATGACTTCTGTTTGATTTGGCTTTACTCAGGTGTGATGCCAGTAGCCCTTATATCCACCCTGTTGGCTGGTGCCAGGACCATGGACGACCTCTTACAGCACCTCAGGGTAGGTGCCAAACCATACCTGTGTCCTAGAACTTCTTTAGTGTGTCCCATTCTCTAAATTAATTTGAATAAAAGCCAGTTTTGGCACGAAAATTCCTTATTCATTTTATCCATATAATGTAAATGATTCAAGAACTGTTCAGGGTGTTTTACTCCCAGTTTTTAGCCTGTAATTCCAATATACATGTACATACAGCGAACTTGACCTGTGTATTTAACCCATTTTTACACACCTGTAGTTAGCACACAGAACCGCTAGGCACAGGAGCAGTGAAACCGCAAACCAGTAGTGGGGTTAAGTGCCCAAGGGCACTTCAGCTATAGATTTTTTTCAGAAGAGCTACTATAGCACATATTGCTGGGGAAAAAAACGTTAATGCTAGCTATGATAGAAAGAAGATAAAATACATTGCAGTTAACCAGTCAGAGTTCCTATACTGACCCCTGTCCACTGCTAAAAGTGCCTTTGATGGGCACATGAATATCAGAACTAGACTATGGAGTAGTGGAAGATGATGGCCTAGTGTGATGAATCATGTTTTCTTTTACATAATGGGGATTGTCGGATGTGAGAGTGTCACTTTCCTTGGGAAGAGTTGGCACCAGGCTTGATGCGCTGGACACCTTGGATCCTAGAATTCATGTGGATGATACTTGGACATGTATTACCTACCTAAACATTGTTGCAGACCGAGCACAACCCTTTATGACCACAGTAATTTGTAATGGAAGGGTCCTCTTTTAGCAGAATAATGCACCCTGCAGCACTACAGAAATAGTTTAGGAATGGTTTGAGGAGCATGATGGAGTTCGAAGTGTTGACTTGGCCTCCAAATTCCCCAGATATTAATCTGATTGAGCATCTGGGGGATGTGCTGGACAAAGAACTCCATGAATGATCCACTTCAGTGTTCACAGAACTTTTAACTTATAACGCTGCTAGTGTCTTTGTGATTGATAGCACCATGGAACCTACCCAGTATTAGGCAGATGGTTTTAATGTAATGGCTGATCAGTATATAACAAGAATTATTACTGTCTTTCACTCTACGCTTAATGATATAATGTTCTTAGGGTATAATTATTTGTTCAGTAATCATTTCTTTAACACAAGAATCAAAGCTTCCCAGTTGGCCTGGTATATGACTAAAAGAAATCTGTACAGAATTTGTACAATGATACCTGGTTCACTGTTCTGTAATTCTCTGTTTCTGTCTCTCCCTCTCCCTCTCTCTGTCTCTGTCCCTGTCTCTCTCACTGTCTCTGTCTCTCACTGTCTCTGTCTCTCACTGTCTCTGTCTCTCACTGTCTCTGTCTCTCACTGTCTCTGTCTCTCTCTCTCTCTCTCTCTCTCTCTCTCTCTCTGTCTGTCTGTCTGTCTGTCTGTCTGTCTGTCTGTCTGTCTGTCTGTCTGTCTGTCTTTCTCTCTTCTTCACCCCTTCCAACACTCATTCTTTTCTTCTGCTCTGCTGAGTTGTGCTAAGTTAAAGCTGCACCCAGGTTTTCACCCAAAGTGCAGCTGTCATCATCTTTCCATGAATAGCTCAGACTTCTACATTAATCCTCCAGCACATTCATTATACATTGAAGCACGTAGTGGCGATGTGTTGGGGGTGAAACCCGGACTGCCTCTGTTATCGCTTACTTTCAGTTTGGCTTTATTGTATGTCAAACTGCTGTGTGAGCAAAGGAGCATGTAATTGAGCATTTGGAGACCTTTTGGAGAGAGTCACACTGCTGACACAGAGACAGATGGAGCAGTCTACACTGTGTTAGAGGTGTGATGGGGTAAATCTGGCTTATGGTGGCAGCAGCTAGCACTGCCATTCCTCTCCTGAGTGCGCTCAGCTTAAGGTTAAACCCAGATGAATGCAGGCAGGATCATGTCTTCACACCTGAACTGCATGATCTGATAAGGACATGGACTGTGAACTCAGTACATGGTTGATGCAGTTCTTCTTCCCTAATTTCAGTTCAGGTATTCTAGGCAAAAAGACCTGGGTGTATGCAGTACAAGCTCAATATTTTATTTAAAAAAAACCTTTTTGGAGAGAAAAAGCAAGATGAAGCATGAAATCGCAAGATGAAGATTTGACACTAGGCGGAACTATTGTTATTATTAAGCCTCTAGAAAGCTGCATGAGTTTAGAGACGGTTTAATACTGACAATCTTCAGAAATTATTGGTATGGTATTCTCACAGGTGTGATGATGGTGTGGTGAGAGTGATGAAAAGCTGAGCACTTAGTAAAGCACATTTTATACCAATCACAGTAGATGGATCAAGAAGTGACACTGCACCAAATCCTAAGGATTGACCAGTTATTACCCTAGCTATTATATATCGGCTAATATTGTGCACTTTAGATGGATAGTGAATTAAATTTTTTTATTTATAGGAAATTTGTTTGTCATAACAGCAAAACAAACATATATAAGGTGCAATTCAAGTGTGTGTGTGTGTGTGTATATATGTGTGTGTGTGTGTATATGTGTGTATATGTGTGTGTGTGTGTATATGTATGTGTATATGTATATGTATGTGTGTATGTATGTGTATATGTATGTGTGTATGTATGTGTATGTGTGTGTATGTGTATATGTGTGTATGTATGTGTATATGTGTGTGTTAGTTAGTTAGTTAGTTAGTTAGTGGGAACACTAAAATAACACATCCCAGATCTGAATGAATTAAATATTCTTATTAAATACTTTGTTCTTTACATAGTTGAATGTGCTGACAACAAAATCACAC
>JBCNYH010000001.1:14856630-14868248 GCA_039654325.1 Tandanus tandanus
GATAATTTTTGTGTGATTTTGTTGTCAGCACATTCAACTATGTAAAGAACAAAGTATTTAATAAGAATATTTCATTCGTTCAGATCTAGGATGTGTTATTTTAGTGTTCCCTTAATTTTTTTGAGCAGTATATAATGAGGTAATTCTCTGAGTGTTGATTTCAAACACCGTAACACGTTCTCCATCTTTTTGTTTTCTGTTATGAGTGACTGAATTTCCTGCCCCTGGTCCTAGTTTTGATGTTTCCTCTTGCTGTTTTTTCTTTGTAACTGAGACTCTTGAATGTAATGAGGGGTTGAGGATGTAATCAGAAGAAACGACACTGACTGAATTCGGTTTACTGTCCGTTCAGTGTATGGCCTCCAGCTATATTGGGTTATATAATTCTTTGTATAAACAGAGACGGTGATATCTAGGTTGAATATTTCATAGGGAAATAAAGGGTTTGTCGTGTATGTGTGTGCGCTCACGTACGTATATGCATGTGAAGCTGTAAGCCTGGATGTACGTGTGTGCACACTCATAATGGCACAGAAATAGCATATTCTCACAGTGTCTCCTGAGAGTATGTGGGTCTGTGAGATATTCCCCTGCACAGAGCTTTCTCTTCTCAAGCAGTGTAGCAGAATGAGCCACTAATTTTAGCTCTGTGTGTGCTTTAACGTGTGTGTGTGTGTGTGTGTGTGTGAGAGAGAGAGAGAGAGAGAGAGAGCACGTGTGTGAGTTCATATGGAAATAAGGGTGGGGCGCTGTAGGGTAGGATGAGACAAGGTGAAATATCCCCACACATAATGACAGAACATATCACCATCGTCCAGCCTGCATGACCACACACACACACACACACACACACACACACACACACTCTGAGCACTCTCCTCACATTCTCCCTCCTCCATGAGGCCAAGCAGTGGTGAGATTTTATTTTTAATGTTTGCTTTGTTCACTCTAGTCAGAAAGCAGCCGTCTGTTCTTTGTCCTGAGATCAGAAGCGGGCACAGTAATAAAGGTGCACTAGAAACAACGGGAGAAAGTTCTGTATTTTATTTCTGAAGGGGGAAATGTAGTTCATATGAACCTCAGAGACCTTAATCAACCAGGATCCTGGTTTAATTAAAACGCAGCAGTGATACAGATGTGATAGGACATGCTTTATACTTGCAAATGTTGTGGTTTAATCAACAGCTTTAATTTATTAAAGAACCAGCACAGCAGAATTTTGAATAGCCTGCTGTTATGGTTGTTTTTTGTTGGTTTGTATTTTATATATTTTCCTTGTATATTAACTTGGATGATTTAAAATGAATAAATGTATTGTTAAAAAGCAGTCATACTGAATGTTTGGTATTATTGACAATAATTCATGCCTTAAACATCATCAATTCTTAGTTCAATAGTCTCCATTTAAATTCTTTAGTTAGAATGGCATTAATGTTATGCAATATCACATGCTACATTTGCATTGGTGTGTGTGTGTGTCCTGAGTACAGCAGGGTGTGTGGAGTATTCTGCGTTTGCTCTTAATCCCTGAGGCCTTTTTACACCTTTTTGTCCTGCTGCTGAGTCAGAATCAGAGCGACATTTTTTATCTTGGTTTTATTTTGTTTATTGTGTTGGTCTTGTTGGGTTTTCTCATTTGTACATAATTTAAAAAATAAGTAAAAAATCTAAACAAAGTTGTTTGAGGGATGTGTAGGGCTGAAACTGGATTCACTCCGAAATACAGTGCCAGAAAAATGTAAACACGTATAAAAGTTCTACTTTATAGAAAGAAACATTTTGTGTTTTGCGTCCACCATTTTCCCCCCTTTATTACTCATCGGCTCAGACCTCCAGAACACAAGGTACCTCTGTAGTACTTAAGCTCTTGTCTTTTGGATCAGTTTGTCCCTTACAGCTCAGTTGAGCAGCTCAGATCCTCAGACGAATGTCCTCCTGCACCCAGGTCACATGACATGTTTGGTTTATTTCATGTAGCTCATGAATTAGTTCAGCATTGAATCGTTTTAAGTGTACATAGTCTCTCTTGGCAATAGTGTTTCAGTGGCTAAGGCATTTCGGCATGGATTATGAGGTGGTGAGTTCAAATCATGACCAAATTGCCACTGTTGAGCCCTTGAGCAAGCCCTTAACTTACTTTTCAGTTGTACTCTCTATAAATTCTCCTAGAATAAAAGTTTCAGGCAAAGAAGTCAAATGTGTTTGCTGATAACCAATAGTTATTTTAAAGGGGCCTATTCACTTCCCGGGTGTGGTAAATAAACATGAAATAAAGTGTTGTCTCTTGGAAATAAAATGAAATCTGCCACAGTGTCTTTCTGAAACCATTTGCTTCCTCCTTTATGTCAAGACCCATGCACAGGGCACAATGAGATTACTAAACATTGCCGTCTTTTTTTTTTTACATTTCTCTTGAAATCGTATGTCACCTTCTTTTTCTTTGCACTTGATATCAGACTTTTCCACTTTCTATGAATCTATGAAAGGTTGCACTACCAAGTTATCACTCATGTGTAAGATCGTTCCTCCGGTCACATGGCTAAAACGAGACGTAAAAGAGGTGAATAAGAAATACTAAGCCATGAGCTGGGGTGTATTCAGCCAAAATGAAGTGATAATGGAAGTTAATACACATAGGCTGCTCACTTATGAATGGGCATCTATAATCCACACTTAATTTCTATGTTCTCACCTAACCAAATGAACTGCACCCAAGAAAGACCCACAGTGGGGTTCTGTTCAAACAGAATGAACGCTGCGAGCATGAAAGCACTCTAAGATTAAGAGCAACAGCTTATTGTTTTTGAAAACTTGAGTCTTTTTTGCAAAAAATTCAATTGACTTGAAATGCAGGAAGCTTTTAGAATGACTCAGCTGCTTGGGAAGAATAGATAGATTGGATGCTTTTCATTTTTGGTTCTTTCTCTGTCCCTGAGGCCTACAGTTTACCTCTCTCCGTTTGCTTCGAGCTCGTGTTGGCAGGCTGCGGACGTGCAACTTCTTGCTGAGTATGCGAAGATATTTTGAGACCCAGTGAGTCATGGAGGCTTTCAGTTGTTTAAATCTTTAAGATCAGTCATCCTGCCTTCCCAAACAGTGGGTTTTTAGTGAGGGGGAAAATGGTTTAGCTGAAAGGGTTGCATTGCTTTTATTGTTGATTTAAGAGTTGCTGGTTCCCTTCCTGTGGAATATTTCCTTTCTTTATATACAGCCAACAAACAAGATTTTGATGTTGATTGATGATTAGAGACACTTTTATGTGGTTTGGGAGATAATACTGTTTTATTAGACTGCAGTCAGCTACCAATGAGCAGGAAAACAGCAACAACAAAACAAAAGCACTTGTCTGCAGCACTTGGTATTATGTTTGTGTGGTACTTTCCCATCAGTACCATAATGCACTAAAAATATCACTGTACTCTGGGAGAATAATTTTTTACACTTAAGCTTACACACTGTAGTCTTCTATTACCTCTGTTTCACATTATATCACTCATAATTCCTGCTCATGTCCTGCTGTTCTCTCCCATGTGTGATGCGGATGATATTGTGAGTATATCAGTGTCTCTGTCAGCATCCAGAAGGACAGACTAAAATAGACAGTAGATCATGATTGATGGAAGGTTAGAGTGAATAAGATAAGAAACCAAAAAGTACAGAGTACCCCCCCCCCCCCATATATGCCTTTCTGTGTCTTTGACTTTCTGTATGCAGATGGAGGATTGACCTTAATAACAAGGCGGGTGGGATGAAGTCAGGGTTAATGCACTGCTAGTCACTGGATTATAGTTAGCAGCTATTAATCTCCGCTCAAGGATTATTACTGCTCCATGTACTTGTGGTCTCGTCATCAGCATTGGTATACCTGGAGACACACACACACACGCACGCACCCCTTCATTTCAATTCTAGCCCAGAACTTGGAGACTGTTTGAGATTTCATTACATTGTCAGTTACTTCTATTAGGCGGTGTAGTTGTGCCTTATGATATTTTTGGATTTCTACTATTCATATTTTCTGACAGGTGGAAGCTGACGGTAAAGGTCGTCTCCTAATGAGACTTGGTGTTTTTTTGTGTATTCTGATGCAGTGGACGTACGGCATTAAATATGTATGACTTTAGGGGTTTTTTTCTTCCCCCTTTCATGTACTATTTGGTTTTAACTCGAGGTAAACAGAGATTGTCTGGTAACTTTTCCAATATCTAATATTAATGTCATCCGCCTTGCATTCGGATGGCAGGTGTTCTTGGAGTACTCTCCTTTAGGCATGGCTATGTCCTTGGCCGACCTCTTGTGACTCAATCGGTAAAAACCCCACAGCCATGGTGCAAAATCTAGTGTCACGACTTTTTAAAAAAGAGTGGAGTCTGTTCTAGCAGCAAAGGAGGAACAGCTCAGTGTTTATGTCCTTGGTTATGGAATGGGATGTTCAGTTCTTTGGTGTCCAAATACTTCTGACCATGTAATGTATATTTTAAAAGTAATAGAGCCATGCATGTAAGTAAGAAGAAGGAATAGATTTGGCATCGGAGAAGGCCCATTGATGGTGTTAGCCTTTGTGTTGTACTTGGTAGTGTGTTAAAATGCAACACTGCTGTTTTGTTGGCAGTTTGATAGCAAACCCATATACTGTGATACAGGAACGCACATCAGAAGTATCGTGATCTGATATTTTTACCATGATCGCCCACCTTTATGCTGCATGTCAGCAAAATTTCCACACACCCACTTGTGCATTATTACGCTGCACACTGACAATGAATATAACAGATCCG
The DNA here is from genome assembly GCA_039654325.1 of Tandanus tandanus. Taxonomy (NCBI): domain Eukaryota; kingdom Metazoa; phylum Chordata; class Actinopteri; order Siluriformes; family Plotosidae; genus Tandanus; species Tandanus tandanus. The sequence continues at coordinate 14,861,409 of JBCNYH010000001.1, forward strand.
GATTGCCGCGATGGAGGCAAAGAACATTGGCCCTCGAGCTAATAATATTCCACTCTATCTCCCATAATGCAGACACAGACTTCATTCTGCATTACAAAGAAATGACTTCACTTTAGGCACTGCAGATGATGTTACGGAACCAAACTTTGTCTGTAAAGGATCATAGAGATGTCCAGGATAGCTGCTGTAATTTACTAATGCCTCCTACTCCATACGAGGTGGAAGGGGCATCGGGGGTATCTCAGCCCCAATCACCTGAAGCCCATAATGTGCTTAATTCCACCCCTTTTAATTTCTTTCTTCTTCTCCTATGTCCTTGTCTTCCTCTTTCTGTTCCTATCCAGAGAATTGAGAGCGTGAGAGAGACTATGTGCCTGTGTGTTTGTCAGAGCAGAGTTTAGGCGAATGAGCCTGCAGGCAGAGTTGAACGTGCACAGAATATTTTGTTTAGATTAATATTTTCTTTTCAATATATAATTATGTGCTTGTGCATGGCCCACTGTGCAATCAGGAATGAGGTGCAAAAGAGAGAGAATATTTTCAACTCTTTTTAGTTTATTTGGAATGCCAGGTGATATGTAAGGGATGATGTATAGCGAGTTGCTTATTATGATAAAATAAACCCTTACAGAGGAGATACTTCTTACAAATTTTTGATTTAAAAATTTATTTTACTCCTTCTGTGAATAATTCTCCACCCCACCCCTCCGACAACCCCGCCCAAGAAATTATTTGTTATACTTAACAAGAGTCTGTTATTTATTAAAAAAACAAAAACAAACAAAAAAAAAAAAACAGATTACTGAATACTGTATTTGACCAATCAAAATCAAGTATTGCTTGAGAAATTCTGCTAATTTCTCCTGCTCTTGTGTGGTAGATTGCGTTGGTCATTATTAAAATTAACTGACATTGTCTCGGTTAATTACCTATTTATTACCACAGGATAATTAACCGGTGTTTATCATTGGCCACTCCCATCAGCACTTTTTTTTTATTTATTTTTTTTTATTTTAACGTGGCCTTGCACTGATTTCCCCCTACTTAGTAAATCCTAGTCCATGATGTTTTGACTTGTGTTCTGTTCCTCTCCAATCAGTCTTAGTTTAAGGGAGTTTTTTTAATTTTTCATTATCTTTTCCGAACACTGCTGACCCAGCTTCAACCATAAAACCACTCAGACAACCCAAGAGATTTTACTTCCTCTCATGCACCCTTTATATGTGTGTGATTCACACAATTCCGAAGCTTGCTATTTTCCCATCACATTTCATGTGAACATGGTGGCACTGTGCCCAGTTCACTGTCCTCTGTCCTCCAGGGGGCAGGAGGCAGAGGATCAACTTCAGCCCACAGTCCCTTCTGTTGCTATAGCAGCTGCTTCCATGCCAACTGGTGGTGGATAGAGGGTGTAGCCATGCTGAGCTCGGCCTTTCCACACAGTAGTCGGCATAGCTCACTGAGCACCATGACCACCCACTGGGCCTCCACAATGAAACCATACTAGTCCCTCGACTACATGAGGATGAATTCAGCCAGCACCCCATTTTGTCCTTGGTGGTTAGTTTGAATTTAAAGGATTCAGGTCATCAATAGTCTGTTTTATTTCCCATTTCAGTCAGACATGATTGTTGTAGTGCTAACCTGCTTGTGGGTGTGGTTTGTCTCTCTCAGATGATGTTTACTGATAGGTTGAAGGAATATTTTGTCGGGACTTGATTGCGGACAGAACCTGAAGCAGTAGATTTCTCATGTATGGAACATATCTACTCAATTAGAATTTTTTTAATTTGTCTTTAATACCTGTGTAGTTGGACGCACACACATGTGCAACCACTTTTACAGTGTAACAACTACTGAGTTGCTGATGTCTGTATTTCTATTGGTCTATTTCAGTAAATATCTGTCTTAGTATTTAAACACAAAATGTTTTTTAAGGGTGGAAATGCCAGCACTGTCAGTGTAGTTTGTGTATTCTCGCCCTCAAATTATTTATCTGTCTCAGCTACATCACGACATTTAAAAGTGGTCTCAATGGTCATGTGTCCAAGACTATTTTTTTAAATCTTGCCCATCCAGTTATTTTGTTTGTATCAGCGCACAATATTTTCCTATGAATTTCCCAATATATAAACTAATGATTACTCTAATTCTGGGATGTAAAACTCATTGTTTCTGAGGGTCACATCATTAAATTTCTAGGTCAAGGAAGGCTGAATAATCACAGTACATCTATTTAAAAAAGGGCAACCATGAGCTCTGCATGGCAAAATGATTAGTTTCGTTATGTGTCTACTTTTCCTTTATTCACTTTCCGTTTCTGCCAAAGCATAACAAAGTCAAGCTAGCTTGCAGTCTTTATTGAGCTATGAAATAGGTTGCCGCCACCTATTGAATGAACAATGAATTATGCTTCATGATAATGATTGACACCAAAAAATGCAAATTTTTTATTTTATAGCTCTTGTGGGCCATATAAAATATGCTGGTGGGCCAGATTTGGCCCACGGACCTTGAGTTTGACACCTGTTCCCTAATTCAGTCCACTTTGACCCTGACCAGGCACTTATTAAACATGAATGAAGGAAAGCTGTAATGTTAATAAACATGTTTTTTTTTTATTCCCTGAGATTCATATGTTGTGCCTGCGTGAAAGCTAAAATCCCCTGTTTACGCACATTTTTTGTTGTTTCTCACAGGAGCCCAGTCTCTATGCTCACCTTTGTTTAATTAGATGTCCAGTGAAATTGTACGTTTTCTAAATGTATCTCCTTTAGAACATTAATTATTGTGACTAATTTAATCGTGTTTGGGTAAAGTAAATCCCTTATATAAGCATGCTTTAGATGGATTTAACAGGACATTTAAGGGTAAATATATTTTTTTGAACTCTTTTCCTGGTTGTATTTGGATGTGTGATATAACTGATATCAGTGTATTTACACTGCAGCTCCCCAGAAAATGTAAATTTACCAAACATTAGCTGTAATCCTTATGTATACTGAACAAAAGGTTGAGCCATAAGCCTGTCTGTATTTTGACACTACTTGCATACTGATTTCACAGCAGGGTGTCATTTATTTAAGGGGATAATTCTTTGTAATTAATGTATCGTACTGTAACAAAGTAAAATTATTATGAATTAATGTGTAAAATGTATTTAATTTATAGTTTAATATGGTAACTTATGGAAACACCTAGAATGTAATTTAACACTAGAAATGCACTCGTCTTCATAGGTTATAGTGGCCTCCTTGTACTATCGCACAATGTTAAGATATCCTTCAAAACCATCTTGGAAACTTTAATATTAACCAAAATTACATCGGTTCTTTGTTGGCCCAAGACCCACATTTGGTTAAAATGTTGTGGAAACCCGTCCATTAGTTTTCATGGACACATATACACACACAGCCAATATCATAACCTCCCCCTGGGTGGTGGTAATTACCTGGTATGTGACACAGGAACGGTATCGTAGGATTATGCAGGTTGGTTTAAGTCTGACTTTTTTTTTTTGTAATTCCCCATAGATTACATAAAATGTGCATTAGAATGCCACCTTCATGCCTTTCCACAAATGTAATTACCTGAAAGATGGTGATGTTTTATGAAAGATGGATTTCTAAGATCGAAGATGTAAGCTGACACACACATATATTTACATAATATGTACAAACTGCACATTGGACTGCAGATATCAGGTTCAAGTTCAAGAAGCTTTATTGTCATTTCAACCACATATAGCTGACGCAGTACATAGTGAAACGAAACAACATTTCTCCAGGACCAGGTGCTACATAAACATACAACAAAGATCAAAGTCGGGAAGCAACACAGAGCTAGGACCATGGTGTTTGTTCTAGCCACATAAAGTGCAAAGTGTGCAACTATGTGCAAACAGTGTTAAGACAATACAGTGCAAAAAATAGTACTGTAAAAACCCAAAGACAATACAGTGCAAAAACAGTATACAAAAAGAAAGAGACAGCACAAGAATGAGACAGTGCCGAAAGAAAGAAAAAGATGAGATGGAATAAAAATAATTAAATGATGTACAGAGTAGCAGCAGTTGAGGTGGTGTAAATACAATATAGGCATAGATATAAATATAAACATAGCAACGTAATGAAATAATAACAAGGTTGAGATAGTGCAATAAATATTGAACAATGTAGGTTATGTGTGTGTGGCCACACAGGCAAAAGAGAGTGTGTGTTTTGTACAGTTCAGTTCTTTTAGTCTTGTGTGTGTGTGTGTGTGTGAGAGAGAGGGGAGGGGGGGGGTGTAATTCAGTCCTGGGTGTTGAGGAGCCTGATGGCTTGAGGAAAGAAACTGTTGCACAGTCTGTTTGTGAGTGTCCGAATGCTCCAGTACCTCTTTCCAGATGGCAGGAGGGTGAAGACTGTGTGTGAGGGGTGTGTGGGGTCATCCACAGTGCTGTTAGCTTTGCGGATGCAGCGTGCAGTGTAAATGTCCATAATAGAGGGAAGAGAGACTCAGATGATCTTTTCAGCTGTCCTCACTATCCTCTGAAGGGTCTTACGAACTGAGACGGTGCAGTTCCCAAACCAGGCAGTGATGCAGCTGCTCAGGATTCTCTCGATGGTCCCTTTGTAGAACGCAATCAGGATGGGGGAAGGGGGATGGGCTTTTCTCAGCCTCCTTGGGAAGTAGAGGCGCTGCTGGGCTTTCTTGGTGATGGAGCTGGTGTTGAGTGACCAGGTGAGGTTCTCTGACAGATGAACACCAAGGAATTTGGTGCTCTTGACGATCTCCACAGAGGATCCGTCGATGAACAGCGGGGAATGGTCACTCTGTGCTCTCCTGAAGTCAACAACCATCTCTTTAGTCTTGTCGACGTTCAGAGACAGGTTGTTGGCTCTACACCAGGCTGTTAGCCGCTGCACCTCCTCTCTGTAAGCTGACTCGTCGTTCTTGCTGATGAGACCCACCACGGTCGTGTCATCGGCGAACTTAATAATGTGGTTGGAGCTGTGCATTGCTGCACAGTCGTGAGTCAACAAAGTGAACGTCAGTGGACTGAGCACACAGCCCGGAGGAGCTCCAATGTTCAATGTGGTGGTGCTGGAAATGCTGTTCCCGATCCAGACTGACTGGGGTCTCCCAGTTAGGAAATCCAGAATCCAGTTGCAGAGAGAGGTGTTCAGGCCCAGCAGGCTCAGCTTCTCAATCAGCTGCTGAGGGATAATTGTGTTGAATGTTGAACTAAAGTCTATGAACAGCATTCATACATATGTGTCCTTACAGCCCAGGTGTGTGAGGGCCAGATGGAGGGTTGTGATGATGGCATCGTCCATAGTGGTTAGGACGATACGCAAACTGCACGGGGTCCAGTGAGGATGGTAGCTGTGACTTGATGTGCTTCATGGCGAGCCTCTCGAAGCATTTCATCACGATTGATGTGAGTGTGGCGGGACTATAGTCATTGAAGCAGGAAACCGTAGACTTCTTAGGCACAGGGATGATGCTCGTTGTCTTGAGGCACGTTGGGATGATGGAGCTGCTCAGCGAGATGTTGAAGATGTCAGTGAAGACATCTGCTAGCTGCTCTGCACACTCCCTGAGCACTCTGCCATGAATGTTGTCTGGTCCAGCAGACTTCCGTGGGTTGACTCTGCAAAGAGTTCCCTTCCCGTCAGCTGTGGTGAGACAGAGCACCTGGTCATTAGGAGGAGGAATGGTCTTCCTTGCTGTCGTGTTGCTCTGTGCCTCAAAACGAGCATAGAAGTCATTCAGTCATCTGGGAGGGAGGCATCACTGTCACAAGCAGGTGGTGTTGTCCTGTAGTTGGTGATCGCCTGGATGCCCTGCCACATGTGCTGGGAGTCTCCACTGTTCTGGAAGTGGCCGTGGATTCTCTGGGCGTGTGCGCGCTTTGCCTCTCTGATGGCTCGGGGCAGTTTGGCCCTTGCTGTTTTTAAGGCTGCCCTGTCCCCTGCTCTGAAGGCGGAGTCTCTTGACTTCAGAAGAGCGCGGACTTTTGCAGTCATCCATGGTTTCTGGTTGGAGCGTGTGATTATGGTCTTGGAGACGGTCATGTCATCGATGTACTTCCCAATGTAGCCGGTCACTGAGGCCGTGTACTCCTCCAAGTCGGCCAGGTTTTAACCTGTTTCAGAACCGGTTTCGAGCGTCTGACGAGTGGTCTGTATGCTGGAATCAACATCACAGAGATATGGTCTGAGTAGCCCAGGTGGGGGCGGGGCTCCGCACGATATGCGCCGGGAATGTTTGTGTAAACAAGATCCAGCGTGTTCGCCCCTCTTGTAGCAAAGTCCACATGCTGATGGAATTATAGGGAGCAGCTCGCTAATAGCTCCGTAGAGCTAACACAGATCCTTCTTAGCATTAGCGCTGGTGGAATGTGCACTCCGATAATAAAAGCGGTAGTGAATTCCAGGGGGAAATAAAAACGTCTGCATCTAACAGTCACAATCTCCACTACCGATGAGCCCAAGACACAAGTATAGAGTCCTTTACACCATTGCATGTTGATGTAAACATACACGCAGCCACCACGAGTCTTACCACACAGAGGTGCATTCCTGTCGGCACGAAACACGGTTAGCCCGGCTAGCTGAATGGTGGTGTACACAGCATTGTTGCTCCAGTTGGTCAGGTCGAGGCTCAGCAACATTAATGTGGCAATAAAATAAAGTCAGCTGATGACCTGAATGTACTGAATAACCAGGGGCCTCATGTACAAAGACTTGCATGGAATTCTTACTGAAAAATGGCATACGCTTAAATCCAGAAAACGTCGTACGCACAAAAAAATCCAGATGTATGAATCTGTGCGTATGCATCAATCCAAGC
>JBCNYH010000001.1:14868348-14882712 GCA_039654325.1 Tandanus tandanus
ACAGCAGTGGACTGAGCACACAGCCCTGAGGAGCTCCAGTGTTCAGTGTGGTGGTGCTGGAGATGCTGTTCCCGATTTGGACTGACTGGGGTCAGGAAATCCAGAATCCTGTTGCAGAGAGAGGTGTTTAGGCCCAGCAGGCTCAGCTTTTCAATCAGCTGCTGAGGGATGATTGTGTTAAATGCTGAACTAAAGTCTATGAACAGTATTCGTACAGGTGTGTGAGGGCCAGATGGAGGGTTGTGGTGATGGCATTGTCCGTAGAGCGGTTGGGACGATACGCAAACTGCAAGGGGTCTAGTGAGAATGGTAGCTGTGACTTGATGTACAATGGTACGATGGTGATGAAATGCTTCGAGAGGCTCGTCATTCAGGCAGGAAACCGTAGACTTCTTTGGCACAGGGACGATGGTTGTTGTCTTGAGACATGTTGGGATGATGGAGCTGCTCAGCAAGATGCTGATGTTAGTGAAGACATCCGCTAGCTGCTCTGCACACTCCATGAGCACTCTGCCAGGAATGTTGTTTGGTCCAGCAGACTTCGGTGTGTTGACTCTGCGCAAAGTTCTCTCAGCCGTGGTGAGACCGAGCACCTGGTCGTTAGGAAGAGGGATGGTCTTACTCACTCTCGTTGTTCAGCGTGTCTGGGAGGGAGGCATCACTGTCACAAGCAGGTGGTGTTGTCCTGTAGGTGGTGATTGCCTGGATGTCCTCCAGCTCTGAGCAATACTCAGATCAGTACTTGTTGATAAAGCCAATGAATCTTGTATGACGAGAGCAAAGTACACTGGAAGCAATTTTTTGACAGGTTGTTGGTTTTTTTTCCAGCGCCCGTTTAATTTTCTTTTGCATCAGTTTATTTTGAGAAGTGTTTATGATTACGAAAATCATACATTTTTTGTTTTGATTTTTGTATTTATTAGCACACTCTGCTTGTCCGTGCTAGCTTGAGTTAGCTTTAGAAAATTGGAGGAATGTGTAATACTTGGAATGGAAGTTGAGAGTGGGTGATCGTTAAAGTAACTAAATGTTAAATATATAGCCAGTCACAAGAGACAAGGTTTTTATATTAAGGTGATTATTTAAGCCAATCGGATTTTCTTGTTATACCACAGTCTGTATTATACATAGTGCGCTGAGCATCGTGTGGTGAAAATGTTCCTTCCTCGTCATCTCCTGTTAGTCACAGTCCAATAGTAACTGCAAAGGACTTGAACTGTAGTCTTGGCTGGTAGGTTGAAATCCTTGACATTTCTCATTGATTTTGCTCTCCATGCCTCACATACATATTGAGTAAGCTGACCCTGCACTACTTCACCAACCACAAACTCTACGAAGAAGCCTGTTAGGGTTTAAATGTGTGAAGCGGTGAAGGTTGTGTTGATTTGTGTTGATCTCGTTGCTTCCGTACATTCTTGCCCAACACAACACCACTATCAACAGAACGCCACAAACTCTCCTAAGCTATTGAGCATTTAAATAGGGCATGACCTCAAAACTTTATAATACATTTCTAAAGTGCATGTTTAACAAAATATGCATTCTGTCTGTCCTCCTGTGTGATCTCATTTTAATTGTTTTTGTTTTAATCCTCTGAACAGCAGTTTGTATCAACCGGTGTTTAAAGTGCTCTATAAATAAAGATGGATTGGATTGGTTCTGTGTTTATGTAATTAAAAAGAATTAAGAAACACCGTTATGTTGACTGCCAAGAAGATCCAAATCTACATAATTAGCTCTGCATTATTTTATATATTTTGAAGTATGTTATTTAATTAGGGACCTTCTTTAATATTTGTTTATATTTTTGCTGATATGTCTGTCTTTTTAAGTGTGTCTATCTCCATGCTCTCTCTCTCTCTCTCTGAACCCACACTAATCTCAAACCAATTTCTTATTAGTATATACTACACAGGAATGCAATCTGTTTGGTCTGCTATCTTGGGATTAAAATAAAACATTTTATTATATATCAGAAAATGACGGACACTAGCAGTTTGTCACAGGCACTTGAAGCAGGCCACGTCATTGTCATGCTTTAAATTGGTCTATAATTATGTCATTATAATTTGTTCTATGTAGTATATCCTAAAACACCTTTACAGGGTGAGGTTTATGGTGGTATGTACTAGTGTATATGTTCGCTACACCATGCTTGGCTCAGCTCAAATCTGCCAATGCAATAAGAACCTGATCTGCCTCTGTAATGGTTAAAAAATTTAAATCTAAACTATAAAAATCTTATTTTAGTTTGCTTTTCTTTGTGTAGTTCTATCCCCCGCGAAGCGTAGGGGATACTAATTTTTCAAAGACTGTCCGCATCCGGTGCCACCGCAGACATTTCATGTTAACACTCTAGCAGTGCCTGTTCTTTATGGATTTATTTTATATTTATGTTGTATAGTCCCTATGGCACACCCTACCAGCCTATTGAAACTGGACCACCTTGACCTATTTTTTCAAGGTCACAGAGATCAATTCATCAAAAATACCCATTAATACTCTAGAGGCTGCAGTTGACCATTCAGGGGGATATACCTAGTGTTCTGTTACAAGAATGTACTTCTAGTTTAGAAGTACTTCTAGTTAACTTAAATAGTTAAAGAGATTTAAAGAGACGCTATTAAACAGTTCTTGTACCTAATCGTGTGTGGGCTCTGAGCTCACCTGTGTCTGCCATGATTTGACTTAGTTTATTGAAAAAAAATAAATTAATTAAAAAAATCATTTAATTTTCTTGTGCTTTTTGCTTACTTTCCCATGTGGTGTATATTATATAAATGCTAAAGCACTTTGTGTGTCTCGGACTTGGCGGATGTCACTTAACTGAATAATCCCATGATATTCATCTTGCCCTTGGTGAATAATTTTTAATTATATAATAAGAAACCTTCTGTTACGGAGCCTTTTCATATCCTTTTCCAGCATTCTCTTATGAATGTGAAAATAATAACAGTGAAATTTTCAATCTTGAAATTAATGAAATGAAGCAGATATTGTGTGTGTGAGAGAGTGAGAGTGAGAGAGAGAATATAATGCGGTATGACTCCCAAACTTGACTGACCTTTTAGTATTGACCAATTCCCCAGTTATATGCTGCTTCAGCAGTGTACAGCATTATAATTGGTTAATGGTTTCAGTGATAAAACAGGCAGACTGGAAAATTGGCCTTTTCATGGTGCTTAAACCGCTACAGTCTGTTGGACTGTATAAACGGCTTCAAGCGCCTGCTTTTTTCTAGTGAATCATCCATGTTTGTTTGTTTATTTATTTTTGGTCTTTTACACAGCCCTCGATAAAACGAAACTGTACGTGTGTGTGTTTTAAGCAGCAGTTTATTTATTCAGATAAACATGTTTAATGACCTGAATATTGACCGATGCTTCATTAAAGGAGTTTTGCTGAGCTACATGTTTGATGATTTGGTGGCTATTCAATAAAAGAATCTCAAAGCTAAGAGTTTAGCATTGTCCAAACGACATGTCTAATTAATCCCAGTCTTGTTTTCCACACACAGTTCAAAACGTGGAGTATTGCACCCAGGGCTATTGAAGACCACCCATGTATACTTAATCTCATTAAAATGCATTTTAATTATTATTCCTGTCTGGGAGCTTACCACATATTGGTTCTAATTTGGTAGTGACAGAAACACAGCTTCGGGTCAAAAGAAAGAGGGGGGAAAGGCGGAAGAGAGAGAAAAGCAGACAGGGAGAAGCTGAAAGTGTGGGGTTGAAGGTGCAAGAGAGACCTTTGAGTAAAAGTTATTGAGAAATTGTAATATAACCCTAAACACGTTTAGTATTAATGCTTTCATATTGATATTGTTTCTATAGTAACAGTGCATGTATATCAGAGGTACAACACAAAGACTAAAAATTAACAGATTTTTTTTTTTTTTTTTAAATGACAGTTAACATTTCTGGATGGTGTCTCCTGTTGTAAACATTTGGCAGCAGTCACAGTCGATCAGCACAGGAACATCTTCAGGACAGAGGAGTTTATGCTTTCCAGTTTCGTGCTAAATTGACACGGTGTATTTATAGAGAGGGAGAGATGGAGTGAGAGAGAAAGAGAAGGAATGAAAATGAGTTTTAATAAGTAACACATTGTAATCACTGGAAATTTGCTGTGGTAAAAGTAGAATATCACACGACAGACCTTGCTGTTAGATGAAAATAATGTGCTTCAGGGGGATATTGGCATACTGCTTACATGTAATTCTAATCTCACACCCCCCAGTGTGCTTTACTTTCATATTCCAGCACAGTCTATCTTGTGCTCCTCATTATCTCGTGTTAACACTCCAATTTATTGTCCAAAATATTCTTTTAAATTCAATCCAGTTCTGTCGTTCGGGAATAAATGGGCTTTGTATATTTTTTAAATATATCGGCTGCTTACTGTTTACACACCGTAGTATTGGATTGCACTTAAATATGACCCATCAGTGTTGAGGTTTTGAGGGCCAGTTTATTAAATGCCCTTGGGGATTGGGGTTACTGCTTAGACAGTATTTTTATTGTTCACTCACTTGGGAAATCTCCAAGGCTCACTGCAGAAGAGCACTCCGCAATCCTGGCTGGCCTTCTGGTAAGATCCTAAGAGGGGGGAGGAGTGCACAGACATGGAGCGATGGAGAGAAGAAAAAACTGGGTTAGAGAAAGACCTGGAACGAACGAGCAGTATGTGCTTTTATCTGCATGTACACCTGTGCTGTGCAGCAAGTAGGCAAGCAGATTGTTTCAGCTTTTTTAGTCATCCAGTGCATTTGAGCTTCTAGCCTTTTGAATAATTAATTTTAATCAGTGGACCATTATATTGCTTGGGTTTAGCATCGTCATGACCTCAACTCATTTCCTGGTTGTCCGTTCTCGCATTCATTCGTCCATCCATCGTCCCTGATTGTCTTTAGCATAATCTCAAATACCAGTAATGGAATGTTTTCTGAGTGTGGTGTCACGGTTTTTTTTTTTATGTCCCCTCTCCCCATGCTGCGTGCTATAGCTGCAGTTTCAAGCTTTTTTTTTTTACCTCCACCTGGTCTGTGTGTGTGCAAGTTAATTAAAAGAATTATACACTGATTTGGTTAAAAGAAAAATTCTAGAGTGTGGTAGAAGTGACGGATCGTTTACATTTCTGAGGTGATCCGTGCAAAGGATCACGTTTAAAAGAATAAAATAAATAAAAATGAAGATTTCCCAAATCCTAAAAAATTACCATTTGTTAAGATGTGCCAAAATGCTTATCAGACGTCCACTAGGGGGAGACGTTTCATTATAAACCTGCCAAGTTATAATAATCCATTTGTGCCTGGCGGAAGTACCTTACATTTTGAGTCCTCCTCTAGTTGCTGTATTTTTTTGTTCTAGTAAATCTTTGTGACTGTCCTTTTGTTACTGGATAAAAAACTTTGTAGTATAAGACCAAACAAAGCAGGCATGATTTCAATGCTCGTTATTCTTCAGGGCTTATTCACAACCCTGTCTTTTGTAGGAATAGTATGACTTTTATAGTATTGATTCTGTCCTGTTTGTCAAATGGACCACAGCTGAGCATGTGACACAACAAATTATGAACAGGTGCTTAAGTGATGATGTTTCTGACCATTACCATGGCGATGGTTGCTGCAGTAGGGCAAGCATGACAGTGCATGACCCCCCACCCCACTTATTTATTTATTTATTTATTTTAATTATTATTAAAAAGTTTTGGCTCTTCCCATTCATGGTTATATATGACTAGAAATGGGAGTTTCCAAGACAGCTGCCCAGTATGTGTAGCTTTGTGACAGACACATGGAACACCATTCAGAAGTCACCTGACCAGTCGTTTGTGTGTGTGGTCCCTATGTTAATTATAGATTTTTGGGCAGACTGATCTGTATTTACCTTTTAAACAGCATGCCGTCTCGGTGAACGCGCTCCCTGCTGGAGTCTGTAATTCTTTGACAGACTGATCCACTAGCATGCAAAAACACATTGCCTGTGTACTCGCACACTGTCAGAGCCCTGGCCCACTGCATACATACACACACACCCTCACACATGCAGAGTCTCCCTCTGGAGAGCTCTTCCTGATGAGTCACGCTTTTCCTGGCTGTTAGCTCATAAGACTGTTGCCGAGGGACCTCAGTGTCACTAACCCAGCCTGTCTCACAGCCGAGCAAGTGCCACTCTCGCTTTGAGGCTTCTGTCAGCAGCCTTGTTAGCGCCTCTTCCATTCACACTAATGAAGAGGTGCAGCTAAAACTGCTGGAGGTGCTGTGATTCTGGGTATAACCTCTTTGCTGACCTGATCACCCTACTGCCATCTTTGGTTAGTCACTGCACATTTACGGGACCAAACCACCAAAATCTGGCTACAGAAAAATAACTCTCTCCCAAAAGGTGAATGAGAAGGGGTTTTTTTTAGCAAAAAAACTGGTGCATAAAAGTAAAGCAATTGTATGCAGCAGGGATTTATTGATGGCATTAAACCCCATCCTGTGGTTTCTGTATGTACAGCTTATCAAATATTGTTTGCTTCGAATGGATTTGTGAAGCACAAATATTGTCTTAGCTGGTACACGTCACTTTGCCCTGATCTTGCAGTGATAAATCGGCTTATGAGTGTAGTCATCATGTTATTTGTAAAGGCTTTTCACCTTGCAAGTTAATTATTCCGGATTATCCACATGCTTGAGGTGTTTGTCACTTCATTTCACATTATATAACCACTTCGGTGGCAGATGTTTTAGTAGCAGCAAATATCTTTCTACATTTAAACTGTTTGCATTTAAAAATGCATCCGTTTGCTCTTCTGTACCTCCAGTTATTCAGTCAGTGATAGAAAGGAAATGTGAGATTTTTAATACACATCATCCAGAGTTAATGCTGTTGTGTAACGTGTCTGTCTATCTGTTTCTCCTCGCTGAAAAGTGCAGTGGTGTGGAGAGTGGACTGAGCAAGTGTCTCTCTCTCCCTTTCTCTCTCTGTCTCCATTTCTCTCTCTCTCTCTCTTTCTCTCTCTCTCTCTCTTTCTCTCTCTCTCTTCCCATTTCCTTGTGTGTCACGTTTGTGTACTTTCCTCTTCATCTGTCTCTTCTTCATCCTTGCTCTCTGTGCAGCCTTTTTTTAATGCTGTCAAAAAAAGGGCTTTATTTATTTATATGATGAATAGCAGAGGCTTGTGCAAGTAAATACTACTGAGATGTGTAAAGTGGACTCTGTGTTTTATATCCCCAAGGTGATGATGGACATGTGGACATACACACAGGGCTCCCATGTGATCTCCAGGAACATGTGGCCTTAATGGGATCTAAAAAAAAAAAACCGTATTGGGGGGAAAAGCAGTGGGGGTATTGTGTACTTGCCTTTGGTAAGAGGATATTCTTATAGTGCAGTCCTTAACCAGACCCGACCATTGACAGTATGGTAAATCTGAGCAGTGACTGTGACGTTAATAAAAAAACCAACATCCTTTTGTTCAATTCTGTACACATGATGTACCATCATTTTGTCTTATACAGGTTGGTCAATCTAAATGTCTAGAGTCATTGGAACAGAGAATGTTGGGTCAGAACACACACTGGAAGCTAACCAGTCACTATATACATGCATTTACAAGTTAATTCACACCTTGGGGCAGTTTACACTAATTAATTACTCTACTAGTATAGAAGCAAACCTGTGAAACCAGGACTGACCTTCGAGCTCTAAGGTGAAAACACTACCTACTGCACCACAATATAGCCCAGTTTCTCTCATTAAAATAATAGTTTTATAAAATAATTGCGGTTATGAAATATAAAATGTACCATATAAACTTTAACAGCTGTTTCTAATTTAATTCTCAAATAAATCAGTTCAAATTCTGCGCAGTTAAATCGCTAACAGTGTCTCAGTTAATTTCAAGAGCCGTTACACATTTAAGACAAGCCATTGTGGATTTAACGTTCTTGTTGGTGTAAGCGGAGTGTGGACATGCCTCACTTTTGCATGAAGCTTCGTTTGCAGTATATCCAAAAATATTGTCATGTTGAGACAGCAGTAAAAATCTCAGGATGATTTTGAACTTGATCTTTTAAAATGTCTTCTGTTTATTCACCACACTCCTGCCTGGTAGTGAAACATGTGAAAGCATTTAATCACACATTTTATCCACGTTGTTCACATTTTTCTCTCCGTCCTGCTTCATTTTCTTCTGCTGCAGTCACCCTGTGAAACTGGAGCCATTGGGATCTCTCTCTGTTAGGTGAAAATCAACCAGAGACCAGTGTACCATCACCTCTCTCAAAAATATCCCCACAAGGGGATAAATATCTCACAGTTTTGACATTATGGGTGACATTTGGCTGGTTCTCATGAGAAAACCTGCTTTTCGTTTTAAACTGCAGTGTTTTCACAGCCATGCGTAGCTGAGAGCTGGGTGCGCTCTTTATGGGAGCGAGGATGGTATACTGCGCTAATCACACTGACATTCATGGGTGTCTGTGAGGGCATGTATGCAAAGTACTCTTTGAGTGACTTATGATGGGATGGGGGGGGGGGGGGGGGTTGCTGATTAGAGGGTAGGAATTTGCAGGGACCCAATTTGAGGAGAAAATGGCTGTCAGCTTTATGTTGTCTTTAGTTACTGAAGCTAAGATTACGTATGGATTTAGGGGGAGATATAGCATTGTTTAGCTTTCTTAAATACAACCCCTGTCAAATATTATGTAATCAACACACTTAAGTTCTTCACCCTGGATTTTTTACTCTGTATCTAGTACGTCAAACTGTACAGCTATGAACCAAAAACTGGTTTGTGTCGTATCTGTGGTTTGTTTAAGTGTGGCGGTTCCATAAGTTTTGCTAGAGGTTGTAGTTAAGAAGATGATCCTCACAAGATTAGGTGTGTGTGTGTGTGTGTGTGTGTGTGTGGGGTTTGTGTGCACACTTATGCTTGTCCTCTAGCCACAAATGATGAAGTGTGATGGCAAGTTGGCTGTAAAATGGTAGCATATGTCTTGTGTGTCACCATGAGCTGGCTGAATGTGATGCATTTATATTAGTTGCATTAGTGGGTAGAGCAGGCTGTGTATAATATATTTTGGATTTTTATGGCTTTTTATGAAAATAAAAATCCAGGCTGTTATGAAAATTGTATTCAGAACTACTTCTATACATGTCCTCTGACTTGTCAAATGCCTCTAAATCTCAGAAATATGTCATATAGAGGTAGTGGTTTCTTGTGTATGTGTATATAGGAAACATCCCCATTAAATCATAACCAGCACATATAGTGTTTGTGTAGTACATATTCAGTGTTACAAGTATTTTCACAAAATCTATAAATGTGATTTTAACAGTGGACCTATAGGTTGTACTTCATCTTAAAATTTTCACCCTTTGCCAGTTTGGTTGGGACTCGCAGAAAGTGAAGCCTTATTATAACTCATTACTAGACTGTTTAAGGCTGATATGGAGCTACAGTAGTATGCTGTTTACATATCTCTACATCTACCTACCTTCTACTTTTAATGAATATATAAAAGTATATATTCTGATTTATCTTCATTTTGTTAAGTGTATAATCATCACTGCACACTACTGTTTTTTTTATTTCTTCACTCACTAAATCATTCCATATGGTTTGAAGTTCATTCATGCTAAGCAAAAATAAAAAATAAATAAAATTTGCGACACTTTCAGAAAATTGGAATTTCCCTGTTTTTGTTTATTAGCCATACTTTTACCTCAATATACTTGTCGGAATTATTTTTTTGGATCCTATTGCCTACAATAGCATTGTTCAATGCATTTTCACCAAAAAAAATTATAGAGAAATCATTCTTAACTTCTTTTTAGACAAAAGCGGTGTATAATCATCACTGCACACTACTGTGTGTGTGTGTGTGTGTGTGTGTGTGTGTGTGTGTGTGTGTGTGTGTGTGTGTGTACACATTAATATTAAAGTTTTCTGACAGGGTAAAAAATTCCTAAACAATCAGCCAGTGATCTTACAATTTAAAAAACACTCCTCCATCAATCAATTAGCTTTAGTGCACAGGCCCGCAGGCCAGCTCATTTTATGTGGCTCAAAGAATGATTATCGTACATTCTTTGCATCAATCATTACCATGAAACCTAATTAATTATCCTTCCACCAGGCAGCAGCAGCCTATTTCAAGTAAACAGCTAGTCATTCATGACTCAAGAAAGATTGCATGCAAGCTTGTCAGTGTTAAGAATTGTCAGATAATGTAAGTAAATAAAGGAAGAGAGGACAAATGTCTAAACAAATCATTTTGCAATGCAGATTTCGTGGTTGCGCTTTTAGGATAGATGTTCAGCGATTGTTCGGCCCTTGATCACCTTTAAATTTAATGATGCGGCCCTCGATACAAAATGAGTTTGACATCCCTGCTTTCGTGTAGACACACAGCAGACATATATTGAAAAATCATGCAATATGTAACAATTGTACTTCTGAGACTAAGTGGATGTCGCTGAATAGCCCCTGAAACAGAACAATGAGGGGACTTTTCAATTCCGAGATATCCACCGAGCCTGAGGTGTATAATTGTTTAGGTATTAGATTTGAACAGCTTGTGCGCTGAAGGACTGGATGTGTGGTTTCAGCAAGATGGAGCTACAGCACACAACTCGAAAATCATCGGAAATGTTTCGGTATTGGGTGATCTTGGTGCTGGGTGCTGGGTGATGGGTGGTTGGCCCGTTCCCTGAACTCGCCCCTTGTGATGTTTTTTGTTTGTGGGGCAACCTTAAATCATGAGTGTATGCTCATTGAACCCAAACTCTTGAAGCCCTTAAGGTTGCTATTCAGCAGGACATAGCCGCTATTCCGCACTACCGAATGAGATCAATACCGACTGAGATCATCGATGTCTTAGATCAATACCGACTGAGATTACTACCGACTGAGATCTATACCAACTAAGATAATCACTACCGACTGAGATCACTGTCTGAGATCATCGATGTCTGAGATCATCTCTAACAGATCTTTACAAACTAAGATGATCACCGACTGAAATCATCACTTTCTGAGATCACTACTGACTAAGATCTTTACCAACTAAGATAGTCACCGACTGAGATCATCACTGACTCACTCTTAATCTTTCAGTGTGGAGAAAATCAAAGTTCTTCTTGATGCAATTACAGCCATCTATCAGCAGTTCAAGAAGGACAAAGCTGAGCGGCGTGAGTACGACAGACACACATTTTACACAAAGTACATCATGTTAGCTCTTCTACAGCAAATTATTCACATATTACAAAGGTCTCGCTCTCTTTCTCTGTGTGTGTTTGTCTCTCTCATATTCTCTTTTGTCCTTCCTTCCCTTCTCTCTTTTTCTTTCTTGTTTTTTTTCTCTCTCCTGCTCTCTCTTTTTCTCAATTTTCACTCTTGTTTGCTCTTTTACTTTCTCTCTCCCTTTCTTACATTCTCTTTGTTTGTCTTTTCTCTTGATTTCTCACTCATTTTTTCTCTTTCCTGCTTTCTTCCCCTATTTTTTCTCTCTTTCTCTTACACTATTCTTTTACCCTCATTCTCTCTCTCTCTCTCTCTCTCTCTCTCTCTATCTCTCTCTCTCTCTGACTCTTCTCACTTATTCTCTCTTGTGCTTGCCATTTCTTTCTTTCTTTCTCTGCTTTACTTTCCCTTTCTTTCATTGTCTTACCCTCTCCTTTTCTTTTTCTTTCACACTTTCTCTGTTTTTCCTCACTGTTTTTTTTTTTCTTTTTGTTTCTCTCTCTCTCCAGGTCTACCTTACAATGAAGAACAGATCCACAAATTCGACAAGTGAGCTTTGTGGTTTTATTATCTGTTATCATTATTAGCTGTTTATAGATATTCTCCCTAATAATAATTTCTATGATTAAAAGGCAGAAGCTGGTGTTTCATGCCACCAAAGCCCGCGCGCTCTTCACAGACGAGTGTGCAATGAAGTATCGTCTTTTCATCTCCAAGAGCGAGGAGTGGATGAGGTATGGTTTCTTTTGTTCTTCAGCAGGTTTATTTCTCCACTGCAATGCTGTATTATAACACAAATAGAATTATTTCTGTCTTACTATATCATGTTTAAGAGAAAGGAGGATTGGAGGATAGAGCTGGAAAAAAAAGAGCTAATGAGTTTTGACATCAGCAAGTCAGTAAATTATTAAGCACTACAGGCAAGTAGCAGCTCCAGGAGGGAACCAGAAATAGATGTGAGTGAGATGTTTGTTTGAGCAAGAGAGAGAGAGACTTGTTACTTAGTGTGGCTGGCCTGTTACCATGGAAACTGGGGAAGAGAAGCTGGGGAGAAGCCAATCAGCACTAGAAGATAACAGGGCCTTGTTTTTTTTTTTTTGTTGCACAGCTCTGTTTGTGTACATATGGATCAAAAAACGACTTGTACTCATGTTATTCATCAAAATTCAGCAGCAAAGCCAAAGTTAATTTATAATGAATTTTAAATCCACTGTTAAAAATAGCTATTTCATCATTTATACATATGTAAACAATTATTTGTCAATAGCCCATATCTACTCAAATGGCGATAACATCAGTGATATCCACTGAGCTTGAGGTGAATAATTGTTTTAATATATAGTACATAGGAACATAAGAAAAATAAACTAAAACGAAATTTCTATGGCTTATATTTACATTTTTAAAGTGTGACAGTAGTCATTGACACTCCATTACGATATCTCTTGAAATTTATTCATTTTTAAGTGCCTTTCTCCATTAAAAATTGCGAAGGCCATATTCGAGTATTATCTCAAGTTTACGATGTGGATAATATACACAGTGCACAGTAATGTTTGGACACCTGATTCAGTTAGAATGACCTATATAATATCACCATTGTTGGCACTAGTGCATTTATATAGTACAGTTTTTGCCACTGTGACAGGACTGAAGCTTTTCTCATAGTGAGATTAAATAATAATGAATAAGGAATTGGACACTGCTCAACACAGTCACACTTTAAATAGCAACTAGGGTTTGTGGTTAGATTGTCGACATTGAGATGGCATCTAATTACAGATTTGGGGACTTGCTGACCTCACAATGCTGCTATCTTTTGCAAATCTCCAACTGTGATCCATGTCTGCCTGCGTAATCATCCTCCTCCTCACAGTGCGTAGGGGTAAAATAAAATTTTGTCCTCTTC
This sequence comes from Tandanus tandanus, assembly GCA_039654325.1. NCBI lineage: Eukaryota > Metazoa > Chordata > Actinopteri > Siluriformes > Plotosidae > Tandanus > Tandanus tandanus. The sequence goes on from JBCNYH010000001.1 coordinate 14,881,499, forward strand.
CATGCAGCTCCATTTTTTTATTATTGCCTTTGTGGGTATTTTTCAGCCACCCCTTTTTGCCCTTGGTTATTTCTATGAAGGTGATGAATGACTAATGAATTTTGCCACTTATGCCACCTCATATTTACACCGTAAATATGAGGTGGCACAAGTGAAACAGGAAGTGATGGATGTCTACATAAAAACTCCTAAAGACACACACATTGTATGAAACATATGCAGATTTAAAAAAAATCAGGATTCAGTTGCATTTGGTTCGTAAAGATTTGAAGGCATTCTGATAATAGTGATTTGGTTTTCGTAAAAAAAAAAAAATATATATATATATATATATATACAGTCATTGACAAAAGTCTTGTCGCACATGTGGACATTGTATAAAAGCCCATGTCTCACCAACCTATGCCTTACATTAGTCCTACAAGTATACAGATTGTTTTGTGAGAGCAACAGGAAATTGTACATTTATTTTTTACAGCCAATAAAAGACGAACATATCCATTCTAGGCTGGACAAAAGTCTTGTCGCAATCATGTAACATCAAATTCTGGATCAAAGTAATTAGTACAATTAGTAAAAAATAATTAGTAAAATTAGTAAAAAAAAAAATAATGAAACTATGGTTTAAGGTCACCTCCAGTACATAGGTATCACAAAGCTATGTAAGATGGGTGGTAATGTTACCAGAAGCAAATATCAACAGATTATTGCTTCCCATCATGTTTCAAACCTACAGGTGGCTCAGATTTCTCACCATAAGGTTGATAACAGACTGTTTTCTGACTATTTGATGTTCGAACTGCCCTCTAAAATAGCTTACTTGTATATTAAAAATGGATTACATGTGTCTTGGGCCTCAAGGATTTTTAGTAGCACTTAGAAATTTTGATTATTTGTAATTTAAACATCTTGAAGTGTCTGATTCTTTTAATATGATAATTATTCACTATTCATGACTAATCATGACAAGCACCTGGGAGTCTGGTACCATCATGGCCATGTTTACAGAGGCACAATTGACCTTGTGTAATGCTTTTAATTTTTCAATATGATGTTATATTTGCTACAATATTATATATTTAGTTTATATAAACAAGGCCATTTGATTATTTTTCTGTAATAAATATAGTTTGAAAGTCTTTGCGACAAGACTTTTGTCCAGGCAAAAACAGGAATGTTTATATTTAAGAAGCTGTAAAGGTTAGAAGAAATTT
>JBCNYH010000001.1:14890237-14916180 GCA_039654325.1 Tandanus tandanus
ACGCTACAGAAACCGGGGATAAGCACCGGCCTGATGAGCCACTAGGCTCGGGTGTAAAAGCCCAACAGACTTACCTTTGCTGTGATGGGTCATTTATTATTTGTTTTGAATTTTCCACATTTTTTAGAGAGCAAATTTGCTAGTACTCAGTTCAGTGGATATATCTGTGTGAAAGTTTGTAAATCCTGATTTGCTTTGCATCTCCTCTGTGTTTTATTTTACTCCCTTCTTTCACCCTTAGTCTGCATTTTCCTGTTTCTTGAAACTAGCATTCCGTCCTGCTTATTCCTCTTTGTGTTGCCTCGAAACCTCCCAATATCTGGATTCAGGTTTATGGGTGATTTATCATCTGGGTGTTTTATCAAAAGCTTTCATGCTGCTCTCGGAAAGAAAAGTAAAAGTTTTAGTCACTGTCACTCAGTGGTATACTTTTTCAAGTTGTGTTTGTACAGTGTTTGTGATACTTAATGCACAATATGCTGTGCTACTGAAAATCTGACTGAACAATGTGTCTGGTTGGATTTGTCTCTAGGTCGCTGACTTCATCCACTCTCTCCCAGGCTGTGAGGAACAAGCCAAGCAGTTTAGAGACGAGGTAAGTGAAAGTGACAAGACTTGGGCTTTGTCCTCCATTCTCTTTCTCACGGTAGCCTCCGTTCCATAGAATTTACCCTTTCCACTCACGTCAGTCTTATGACTTTGTTCCTAGCAGAGCTCTGGACCGCCATATTTATGCAAATATCGTTAAGCCATGAGCTCGATTTTGTCACGTCTATGCTCGTGTGCCCACACATGCAACCCCATAAATGAAGAAAATGGTGGGAAAAGTTTATCACGCATGCACCGCCGCCGTTGCCACTTACTTTATGTATACATGTTTCTGGAAACTTGTACATGAAACATTTTTGCAGTCTTTATCTTCGTTGTTATGTGTAGAGTAGTTTCATATATTGTACTTATGCAACCATATAGGATACTCTGCTTGGGTAAGTAATCTTTCCTTGCTTGGGTGGAATAGACAGAAGCTGGCCTTTTCCAACTACACACACTGAGTGTAAATCTCTCGAGGGTAGAGCAGGGAATAGGTTCTTTTTATGGCTACTAATAGTGCAGTAGTCTGTTCATTTTAAGAGAGATGTACATAATTTGGATCAGAGATGTAACTATTAGTATGCAGAGGATGATATGCAAATGAAAGGAAATTGTATCTTCTTTGCAGTGCGGACTTTTTGTCTACACTGATCAAAAGTATTTATATTATATAATCAAGCGATGTGAATTATTCATGCAACGTAGTGAGGCTTGTAAAATAAACAGGGCAGCATTGTTATGTTTTTGTATGGAGAAGGCTTGTTATAATGAAAGACAAAAGAGAAACTTACCGTGTCTCTAAATGTTTTAGTGTTTTATATAGAAACAATAACCTCTTGTCCCTTTGCTAGCAAATCGACGGCAAGGCGTTCCTCCTCCTCACCCAGCGGGACATTGTGAAGATCATGAGCGTTAAGCTTGGCCCTGCTCTCAAAATCTACAATTCCATCCTAATGTTCAAGCATGCTGAAGACAACCAATCGGCAAGCAGCAATACCAATACATGAAGCCCAGTCGAAACGGACTCTCTCCATCCTCATACAAGCTTACGTGAATCTAGATGTGTACTGTATCGATGCATTCCAACCTCCCAACTTCCAGTCCCTTAGTTAGACATAGAGGTATCTATAAAGACTGTCTCTTCAGGTTTGGTTTCCTCAAACCTCTGATTTTCAGGTTCTACTGTCTGTCCTCTGTTTGCTGACTTTCAAGCCTACCTTTAACTGTTTCCCCATGACATGAAAGTACAAGTTTAACTTAAGCCATGTTCCAGTACACTTTTCCTTATAATCCTTGCCCAACTCCCTCTCCTCCACTAGCTTCCCCCCTTTCCCCTGATGTAAAACGATCTGACAATCAACCACACGAATAAGAAACAGCATAGCCAACTTTGGCAACAGGGGTTTTCTTGGAGGTGCTATTTAATACAACCCACTAACAGCCATTGAGATGTAGGTTTCAGTCATATAGGGATTTCAAACCTGGACAGGCCCTTTGTGCTTATTTTAGTATCTATTTTGTATAAATGGTATCTAATTTTCTCCTTTCCTGCTGATTCATGATCTTTATTTATTGTGCAAGGACAATTGTGCAAAGTTGAAGGAAAATTAATATATTATATATTATGAATTTAAAAATGCCAAAAGATTTTTTTTTTTTTTTTTAAGATTTGGAAATGTTTATTTTTGTGATGTATTGCTCATTATTCTGATGACTTTGAGTGGATATCTCAAACCTTTTGGATGAGTGTTCAAATTAATCTAAATTGCTGTTGAGTTGTAATTTAAAGTAGCTACAATACTTTGAGTGTCATTTCTGTAATAAGTGCATTTGTGCTCTCATGAAATAAGCTTGCTGGGCTTACGAGCTTTAATTCAAGGTAGGTTACATTTATGAGACGACTTCTTCAAGCCTTTTATAAACATGTATGAAAGATCAAATCAGGGAGATTTTCTGGTAACTAAAAGCATCTTATGTACACCCATAGAAAAAACCAATCTTCATATTCACTATACATTTCTAAAGATATTAAGGTAATGAATTGCATCTTGGCGAGTTCAGTTCAAGTGTTAAGCAGTGTAAATCAGTTCTGTCTTTCTTACACTTTCATGTCATCTCCTTACTTTGGGTCAGCTCAGCTGCAGAACACCAGGTATTTTGTTTCTATACAATATTTTCTCAAGACTGCTGTTGACTGATGCAGTCCTACAGGTAGCTGGTTCCACCTCCAGCCTCTATTAACCAATTGCATCTGATTAAACTTTGAAATGTATTGTAAATATTTCTTAATCCCATTTCTTACAATGAATTTCCACTTTCTACAACAAAGTGCTTTCACAAACGCACAACCCAAATAAATAACGAATTTCCTGCCGCCTTTCTCCAGTACTTCATCTCTATGTACATGTGTTTATCACTGCAAAGTCTTATAATTGTTGACTGACTACAAGCTTTAGACTTGAAGAAAGCAAATTATTTCGGCTGGGATCTCTGATCTTGGGTAGAATTTTCACTCCTTAAGCAAGCTTTTTTTTTTCTTCTTCTTCAATTGAGTAATAATTACTGAAAGGCAAGAAGCTCTTCAGGGGAACGGAAATATCAGTGAGTGTTGAGTGTTTTTGCCATATCCTCTATATGATTGCCATCTCATATCCCTTTACTGTGAGTCATTTGAGGCTAACAGGCCTTGTGGATGAGGCACCCAGCAGTGCTGATTCTCCTTTAAAGCCAAACTAGTCTCAGAGCATTTTCCAAACACAGAGGAGGGAAGATTATGAATTCCAAGGTGGGGGGTATTTTATGTATTGGCTGCATTTAAAGAGTGTTTAGTTGCAATAAATATAAAATGACCAAAAGGACTGCTTTGCTACTGTCTGAGGGGATGTAATAAATTCAGCTTGGTCAAGTCTGTTCAAAAGTCTCCATAATTGTGCACTAGTTAAAATACTGTCTAATGATGAGACTTTCACATTAGTCAAATATTATAAATGTTTTTGCTTATGATTTAAGAATGAATTACATTAGCATAGATTCCCCCTACCTGCAGAAATGAATTCCATAAATGACTTCCAGGTGTCTGGTTCTTGGTATGTGCATCATTAGAAAGCAGTACATTTTGGGATGTGGAGACAAATATAAAAATTACGTTCTTGTCATTATTACGACACGGATTATCTGAGGTTCTTACCAAGCTTTACATTCAGAACAGTATCCAAAGCTGTACCAAAAAGAACAAAAGGTTTCGAATGGTTCCTGATTCCTATCAGAGACATATTCCCCCCTTCAGCAAGAGTCAAAGTGTAAGATATTTAACATTTACTGGAAAGAAGCTCTCCAAGTGTGTGATTAGATTTCTGAATACAGTCAAGCCTTTCCTCAGAACACAATAATGCACTAAAGCTGAAACAAATATGGCACGCTGACGGCTAATGGCACATGATTAAAACATCTTCCTGCCTCGCCGTGACAATAAATACAAATGGCACAAGTGTCAGATTTCAGATTCTTTTTATGTTCGTTCTTCTCTGCTCTATTTTCTCATTTTCTTCAATTTAAGTTTAACATGCATAAATATACTAGAGTCGTTATACAAGTGATGACACAACCTAAATGTGTTTATTATATTAACATCTCCAAGCTGCAGTTTAATTAGTATTCATTCTAAATCCTAAAGACGTACTCAGAACTGTCATGAATTATCTCTAGCACAGGTATTCAGCTTTGGTTTCATAGAAGCCTCTATGGTCTAGATTGAGATTTGCCTCTTCCCCACCAAATCAGTGCAGGTTTCTTCCAGGTTCTCCGGCTTCCTCCCAAAAACATTCCAGTAGGTGCATTTATCTAAATTATTCCTAAGGTGTAAATGAGTATATGTGTATGCATGGTGCACTCTAATAGACTATGTATTCTCACACGACACTCAGTTTTCCCATAAAAGGTGCTGCATCCTGCACAAACCTGACCAGGATAAACAGAGATGCACTCCATAAAGTTTCCAGGCTGTAAAAAAACAAAGCAAGCATATCCATTAATTTGAAAATGCAGCAGCAACCAGTAAAATAGCAGCATTTCTTCTGGATGGATGTTCATGAATATTCCTGGGCCACTAATCTGAGCCTGATTGTCTCATGTGGCCTTGGAATCCTCTTGATGTTTTAATCAGTGCTTTTGCGTTTGAGCTGTTGTGTACATTATGTGATTGCATGCAGGCGTCAGGGAACACACAAGTGGTCATTTAGGTGCAATAAATCCTTTTGGTGCCGTAAAAGAACAGATGCATTTATCAGCCATTGCCCCACAGAGACTACACTCAAGCTGATGAGATTAATTTGAATGCTGACTGTTGAAGACGTAGAGCAGGAAGGATGAGAAAGATGAGTAGTGTAACTCTTCCAGCAGTGCACCGTGTCTGTGAGCAAAATGGACTGCAGCTGTCAAACTGCACACCAAAAGCCAGGAAGCTTTTATTTAATTAAGACTGTTGCTTGCTTGCATGTTCTCCTCGTGCTTGTGTGGGTTTCCTCTGGGTACTCTGGTTTCCTCCTACAGTCCAAAGACCTGCATATTAGGCTAATTGGCTGTTCCAAATTGCTTCTAGGTGAGTGTGGGTGTGAATGATTGTTTATGTGTTGCCCTGCGATGGTCTGGCAAACTTCAGGGTGCACCCCACCTTCACCCAGTGTCGCCTGAGAGAGGGTCCAGTCTTGCTGCAAACCAGGTATGATTAAGGGGTTTGGCTAATGAGTGAGTGAGTATATGCTTTTTATGATTCAGATGTTAAATACACCAAGTAGCCATTACATTGATGCCACCTGACTGGTCTACAGCTAGGCATCCTCATATGTAGCAAGCTGCAATACACAGTGTGTTCTGAGTCCTTGCTTGCATAGCAAGAATTAACAGTTTCAGCTATTTGTGCTACAGTAGCTCTTTTGTCGGATCAGACCAGACGGATATACTAACCTTCACTCAAGCATCAGGGAGACTTGGGCACCCATTGCATTCTTGATCATCTTTGGTAGGTACTTTCCACTGCATACCAGGAACACCCCACACCATCGACTGTTTTGAAGATGAAGACTCAGTCACTCAGATCCTTACACTTGCTTGTTTTTTTCTGCATCCAACATGTCAACTTTTAAAAATGACTCAACAAATTAAAAGAAAAAACACACTTCCTTGGCAGGTGCCACTGTAATGAGATAATCAATGTTGTTCTCTTCACATGGAAATGGCTGTGATGTTTGTAATATTATGGCTGGTTAGTTTGTGTTAACCTTGCAATAGATTAGCAAGCTGTTCAGTGTGTACCCCTTTCTTACTGGAAGTCTGCTGTGAATGGCTCAAGGTCCCACCAAGACCTGGATGGATGGATGGATGAAATGCTACATATGGTCTTAGCACAAAAGTTATATCCTTTTTTTTTATGCAAAATGTTAGGGATATATGAGTACCAATCAAATCAATAATATAAACATCTCCACAAGCAGTATTCATTATGGTCCAGGCAGTACTTTTTTAAACAGATAAACAGACCTGAGACTGCCATGGCTCTTGATTAATGTGCTCTAGTCTCTGTAAATTAAACCCATACTCCACAACGGGGAGTTTACTAATGAACTCAAAATAGATACAAATCAAAGTGCCTGATTGCTTATACAAAACATTTATTTAGGTTCAGAGTAACTCAATACAAATTGAACCAGCAGATTTTAGCAAGTTGATCCATTTAAACATTAAAACATTCTTTCAAAGCTATTTTATAAATCCCTTCATATACTTCCCATGTGTATTAAACTTTACCAGTTCTAAAAATGTAGAAAACTCGAGCTGAGCTTTATTTATTTATTTCAGGTTATCTGTGTGGGTTTCGTCCGAGTTTGCTAGTTTCCTCCCACCTCCCAAAAATATGCAAGTAGGAGGATGGTGTGGGTGTTGGCATGGGTGTGTGCATGCTGCGCAGCATTGGTATCATGCCCAGGACTCTGAGCTACTGTGTGTTCTGGATCCCTCATCAGGATAAAGAGTAAAAGACATCAAACAGCAACATGTAACAACAATAAAGTGATTTTGAAACCAGGATGTAGGTATAACATAAGGAATAATCCCACCCTTTTCCCAGGAGGCCACTTTACAAATTGCAATTCCATTATGTTCGAATTATACCCTATTAAAATGTTCATCGTTCATTCATCGTTCATTTTTCGAATCGCTTAATCCTAATTAGGGTCGCGGGGAGGCCGGTGCCCATTTCAGCCGACTCTGGGCGAGGGCAGAGTACACCCTGGACAGCTCGCCAGGCCATCGCAGGGCAGAAACACACTGATGGCAACGCAATGGCCTACTCTTTACGAACATCAGCAGTGGCTGGCCTTTGATAACCCAGTTAGCTGCACTGGAGGGACAGCAGTGACAACTTGGTGATAGTGGGGCTTGAACCCCCAACCTTCAGATCAGTAATCCAGCACCCTACCACCGGGCCACCACTGCCCCCCTATTAAAATGTATTGCACTTAATCTGGTTTTTAATTAAATGCTTAATTAATCAATTTAAATAGCATAAACTCCATTAGAGATGCAATGTAATTCATTTGAAATGCTTCATGTGACACTAATTATTTGTGGCTTGTACTTGACTTGCTCTTATAGAAGGTTTTAGTAACTATATTGATAAATCTTATGCAATATTCAGTAATGTTGGAACAGTCAAAACTCATGAATTCTTTTTCAGTACACTAGTTTTGGCTGCATGCCAGGCATATTATGTGGTCATAACTATGTGGACAACTATCACACCTGGGCCTGACCCCAAATTTTGCAACAAAGTTGAGCGTATAGGATTGCCTAGAATGAATATATGTCATAGCGTTACAGTTTGATTCACTGGAACTAAAGGAGGCGGTGCGGTGGCATAGTGGTTAGCACATCTGCCTCACAGCAGGAAGTTCCTTTTTGGAGCATGTTCTCCCAATCCTTGTGTGGGTTTCCTCCAGTTTCTTTCCACAGACCAAAAGCATTCACATTAGGCAGATGGGCTGGATGACAAACCTGCTACAGTATGACGGTACCCCATGCACAACACAAGCTCCACAAAGACATGGTTTGGCAAGGTTGCTGTAGATGAACTCCACTGAACAGCTCCTCACCAGACATCAGTTTTGAAAGTGTAGAAATTCTCACAGTCATGCTACAAATATCTAAGAGAAATCTGTTCATTAAATGGAAACTTTTGGATGCTCGAAATGCTCATATGGGTTTGATGGTCATGTTTTCGCATACTTTTGGCCATATGGTTATTACCCTTTCTTGACGAATTGATGTACTATGTTTCAAGTTTCTCTGTAAATCAGTATACAGTAACATCCCCTGTTGATTGGCTCTGTTACGCTTTCTGTATTAACTGAGCTTGTCATCCCTCACTTCCTATGGACTACAATTCTTATACAGTTAAAATACATTTACATTTACAGCGTTTGGCAGACCTTATCTAGAGCGACTTACAGTCGACCTTACAGAACGACCTAAAGTGCTTTAAAGTCACCATCAGTGAATACATTCAGATACTGGTTCACTAGGATACAGGCTCAGTATACCATCAGTCAAAACTCAGTGGGTAGAGGTTGAGGTTTTTTATAATAATAATAATTATTATTATTATTTGAATTAAATATGAACATTGTGTTTATCAAAATTGTGAAATGTAATTTAATACCATAACTAAAATTCTCACTTCCTATCTGTTAGCTATATTTTAAAATCCAGTTAGAAAACATGAAGAGCAAGAAACCAGGATCTTCCTGCATTCATCTCAAAAAGAAACGATCTATCCAGCTATTTGTTTATGGCACCTTTAAGGGTGGATTTCATTTAAACACTGGCTGTGTGACCCGCTTTGTTCTTCCATTACCCAAAGTAATTCCCTGTGCTTTTAAGTGTAAAATACCTGATGGCCTTTTCTACAAGCTGACTGTATTAATCAGTCTCTCTCTCTCTCTCTCTCTCTCTCTCTCTCTCTCTCTCTCTCTCCTCTGATACGGCGGTATCATAGCAACAACAGCCGCGAATCAGCGCAACATCAGCATCCCGCCATCATGAGCGCAGGATCATGAGCGCAGTTTTGCTGTTTCATTATTAACTGGCCTGTGTTTAATCCCACTGCGCTGGGAACATTTACCATTGGCTGCTTAAAGGGAGTAGAAGTAAATTATAATCGGGGCTGGAGCCTTGTGAAAGCCTGGGCGGGTTTAAAACCCTAACTAGAGGGAGAGTCAGCCACTGTCTCCAATCTGGCAACCCTCCTGGATGTGGACTCTCCATTCCGGACTGGGTGCAGCGCCGTGCTGACGGACTGATGGACGGATAGACCGAGAGACATACCCAGGGAAAGAGGGAGAGGAGAAGCATGGAAGAGTTCAGTGCTGCGGATAATGACAGGATGGAGTCCAGTAGTTTTGCTGTTCATGCGGAATTACGCGCGGGTTTCCCCCGATTTGTTTCACTGCGCAAAATGATGCTGTCGGCGGACACAAACTTTTGTTGATCGTCGCTTCAAATCGGTTATGACACTAATGCACACTGCTCACTCGGTAAGTCACACTGCTGTGCAAGTGCAGATGTGTCTTTTATTTATCTATCTATCTATCTATCACACCCTGATCTTCTTTTTTCCCCTTCCTTTCCACCCTTGTTGCATTTTTGTGGATACTGTCACGACGCATGAGTATAATTATTTGTATTTATAACATTGCATATATCCTCCATCCCTCATGGTTATTTTAGGATCCCACTGAGCCACTTCTGTTCCATACAACACTGTAAACATGCATGTAAACACTCTGATCTGATCAAGAACACATTTCCTAGAATTCCTGAGACCATGCTCTGACCACTGCCTCCACATTTCCTCTCAAAACCACTGATTTCAATTAGAAACTGCTTTTATAGGTTGCTCGGGGAAATGTATGTGAGGCTGATGTATCAAAAGATAAACCACTAGAACCAATATACAGAACTGTCTGAAATTGATAATCCAATTTATTAATGTATATTCTCTGTCATCTCTCCTACATGTCCACAGTAGGCTGTTGGTATACTGTAGTTCCTCCAGTGCAGATAAAATGCAGAGAGATGGTGTAAGTAGCTTCCTCGGAAGCAGCAAAGCAATTTGGTTGGTTCTATAGACCTTACCCAGATGCATTTTCCTCATGTGCATGGAATGGGAATTTTAGTGTCAGCCATCATTTTTGTATGTTCATATGTGATCCTGTCCCTCAGTCCACAACAGTACCATCACAGTCATCTTCGGTGCATGAGAACATGCACTGTCGTAATTGTGTTGTGCACTCATGGTCTTTGTCACAGCTCAAGGAGCCACAGATACAGTTCGCTAAATGGGGGAGAAGAACAAGGAACCTTACAGGACTTTTTTCATATCAGAGTTTATCAGAATATTGCAAACAATAATAAACAGCCAATTCTAAGGCAACCTGCACATAGGTGTTTTTTTTTTTTAAAGAAATCTGACTCAGAAAGGAGGGTTTGTGCTGTTCCAACATTAGTGTTATGAAAACTATCTTCCAGCAGAATCTCTTTACCCTTTCTTCACTGTGCCATAAACAATCACATCAGAGAACCTAAACAATCTGTATCCGAGCTGATAATAACCTAAAACACTGAATCAGTACATGACTGGACCTGACGTTTTTCCCAATTCATTTCACTGACATATGTTATCCTGTGAACACTTATTGCATTGACTAACATGGCATCATGTGCATAAGCATGTGCATGCATATCTGTTGTAAAGAAAGCTTCACTTCGTTTGTGGCGCTTCACATATCCAGGCTAAAGAGGCTTGCAGACATTCTGCTCAGTTATTAAGAGGATGTCTGTATTGAGTATCACTATACAGAGCAGCTCTGATAACTATATTATACCTTAAATATTATACCAAGTGGAGCATTTTTTCCTCTCTGTCATTCTGTACAAATGAATGCCTTAGATATTTTTAAGTAAAAAAAAAACATCAGGTAATAATAAGAACAGTGTGTGAGATGCATCTTGGCAGTCGTAGCTGATCCCTGTAACCACCTGAGGTTGATCCTTTGAGCAGGGCTGATGGATTATTTTGTGCTGGAAGAATTATGGCATGGTTTTGTTCCTCACAATGTATCACTCCCATGCTTCAAAATTCAGTAAAATTAAAAAAAGAGAACTCTTTCCTTGCCAGATATTTGATTATGAACTAAAACTAAGCTATTGTGCACAAGCTTTTTATGGAGATGAATTTTCTTTGCTAGGCTACCATATGTTTGATCCCAACAGGGAAAATTCAACTGATTTCACCACTTTGAGGCTTGTTCTTCATTTGTTACCATTATTACATTGGAAATGGGATCCCTAAACATAGCTTATAATTACCATGTATTAAATTAACATATAATCAAAACTTGTACTCATAATGTTACACTGTATTAGAAATATTGGTTCTTTGGATAGTAACAAGTTTTTAGCTTCCTACGGGGAATCTGCTTGGAACCCCTTTCTAAAATGCTGATACAGATGGGTGACTAATTCAAATTAAAAAAAAAAACAATATGAAGTGTGATCCAAGCTGTTGGATCAACACAAGACACCAGAACTGCATTAATGTACCCAGGCATGTTTTCTGCACATCTCTGCAATTGCACTAGAGCAATAAACATCTGCCTTTCAAAAGATTTTGATGATGGTGTTGGAGTGCATTGTTTAAAACACTGCTCCAAAATGTTGCCTAATTGTTCAGTTGGGTGGTGTCATCCTGGAAGAAAGCACTCCCATAGAAATGCTAGATGAATAGAAATGGTTTCATCATAGTGTCAGCTTCATGTATTGATTTGCATTGACACTTTCCTCTAAGGGGACAGGTGGACCCAAAATATTCCAGCAAAATGTCACAGCAAAACAGAACCGCGGTTTTTTTCTCTTTTATTTGTCACCTGTCGGTACATAGAACCTTTCAGAATTCACCCAAAGGGAACCCTTTAACCTTTATTTCTGAAAGTGTTCAGTGTAAATAATATCTGATATATATTCATCACATCACACCACTTTCCCCATCATCACAATACATCAGGAGTTCAACATCAAATCCCATTAAATCTGTGTCTTTCAGAGTAGGATAGATTTCGCTATAGGTTTCTATCTGACTCCATATTTGCTATTCGGCATTTTACAAGGACAAATAGATTTAAATTTAAAACTGCCAGTGCTGAGAAAACACTAGAGTTCTGTAGTGATGTTGAACGATAAACAGATGATTACATTACATTAGCTGTACAAGTCACTGAAACACAACACCCCAAAACACATAACCCGACAGACATTTTGCACTGCACTAATAATCATTTACCAAAACCAGACCTCTAACACTGTTTTATTCTAACTCACACATGTTCTAATAGCCAGAAATAATAAAAGTCAATTTGTATTAAGCATGCAAGGCTCACATGTTTACAATGTCACAGTGTCACGCTGCATTGTAAAGGAAACAATATATTTGTAATTTATAATTTTAGACTTGTATCTTTATTCTATAATTGGAATGGAGCAACTGTGTGCACACAGTTTCCTCCGGGAACAATAAAGCGTTCTGATTCTGATATATTGTAAATAAGAACAAGTAGGAAGATGCATTTCCTTTTCAGTATAGACAAGGAAACTCAATTATATCATAGCTGTACAATAATTATTTTAGAATTCTGTTACAAATGCACACTAAATTACCTTGTATGTTCTCTAAAGGACACTTACTCACTCACTCATATGCCAAATCACTTCTTCCAATCCTACTTGGGTCACCAGGAAGCTGGAGCCCGTCTCAGCCAACACTGGGCAAAGGTGGGGTACACCCTACACAGCAAGGCTAACACACAAACAACCATTCACACTCACAACTAGGGCAATTTGCAACAGCTAGTTAGTTAATGTGCATTGTGGAAGGAAACTGGAGTACCCTGAGGAAACCCACACAAGCACGGGAAGAAAATGCAAACTTCACAGATAAATGGCCGAGCCTGGGAATCAAACCTAGGACCTTCTTGCCAAACACTATGCCACTGTGCTGCCCACAGCTATTTTAACAGTTTTTTCACACAACAAGACAGATTGCAGGTTTACAATTTCATTCATAAATGGCAATTGAAGGTAGACTAATTTTTTGTGTAAGCTTGCACTGAGTCTGTACTGTTACATGAGTCTTTGATTTTCACGTAAACAGATCAACACTTGGACTTCTGGGGCGTTCTGTGAATTTTAGTCCTTCTGAATTTTACTCCTGTCTGTCTTGTTACATAGAGGTATCCGTCCAAAATCAAGAAGGATCTAGCTGGAAAGTATGTCTACATGCCGATCATATTTTACACAAGGGAGTATTCGAATCACTAAGGAGTAAAGATAAATCCTAATGATAGAGGAACTCTAAATAACCTTTTCCTTTGCACTGCTACAGTTCTAAGGCCAGATAAAGATGGCGAGAGAGATTTTCACATAACTCACCTGTTTCACATAACAGCCATAGAGGCAAAGGAATCCATACTGATACAGTCCCAAGGTTTCCCAGTTGCCCTTTGATGCAAGTCAAGATTTTGTCATTCCTGGATGTTAATGAAGTATGCATTAGCATACATTAGCACAACTTTAAGAAGCCAAGTTTGTTTGTTCATGTAAAATCCTGCTACAGACAGTCACACGGAGTCTAAATTTCGGATGCAGATTTTTACAGATTAAATTACATTTTACAAAGAAGTATTGATCCATGAAAATGCAAAAGCAAACTGGTATTAGATTGTAAGCAAGTTAACTCCAGAAAAAATGGCAAGAAACCTTATTCAGTCCAATAAACAAATTAAAGGTCAGGACTGACAGTTACGTGAATTAAACAACATTAGTAAAAATTCATTTTCCTCAAATCTGCACAGGGTAGGCTACCGAAACATATGACGGTAGCTGCTTTTCACAAGGTTTTCATCAAAAACTAAAGGAAAATAACAAGTTCATTAAATCACTGCATAAAAATGTCATTGTAATATATGTCGACACAATGAAATATGACCCATTTTATCATAAAATCAAAAGAAAATAGACAACATAAAATAATGTGGTGATATTGCTTATTTTATCTCTTGGAGGTATTTTCTTTTTCCAGACCATAAATATTTGCATTTGACACATAAGAAATGACATCTTTATTTTTGCGGGGAGTTAAATGCCTGAATAGCAATTATGGAGTAATCTTTAGGTCCTTTTGGTTTGCTCACTGGGATTCTAGGTCTGGCTGCTTTGTGACAATAAGCTGTGGAAAGCTTTATCACCAAATATGTATTATTTTTATTATTAAAATACACAGCAAGAAGGTCCTCGGTTCGTCTGAGTCCCAGGTTTGACGATGACGTTTCTGTGTGGAGTTTCAATCATTGCATGTGCCCCCAATTCTTGTATGGGTTTCCTCTGGGTACCCGGCTTTCCTCCCACAGTCCAAAGACATACACATAACTGACTGTTCGATATTGCCCCTAGGTGTGAATATTAGTGTGAATTGTTGTATGTGTTGGCCCTGTGATGGACTGGCAAGCTGTTCAGGGTGTACCCTGCCTTCCACCAGAGTCAGCTGAGATAGGCTTCAGCCTCCCCGCGACCCTAGTAGGATTAAACTGTTCAGCAAATGAATGGATGAATTATTAAAATAGGGGTATGAACATTTATTTCTATTGTAGCCGTCAGGTTGAATGAATAAATCCATCCATTATCTCTACTGCTTATCTGTCAGGGTCATGAGGAAAACTGGAGCCAATCCCAGATGACTTTGGGCAAGAGGCGGGGTCACTCTGAACAGGTCACCCATGTATTGCAGGGATAAGACAGACACAAACAACTTACGGGCAATTTTGAGTTGCATGTTGACAAAGTCTTGGGACTATGGAAGGAAATCAGTGTACCTCGAGGAAACCTACACAAGCGCAGGGAGAATAAGCAAACTCCACACAGAAAGACCCTTGGAGGAGATTTAAACCCAGAGTCGTCTTGCTGTGAGGAAACACACCACTGAGCCACTATACCACCATGAATAAATAGATAAATAAACTAAAAATAAAGAATAAATAAACTAATCTTCCATCTTCATAATCTTTATTGTTTCATTTCATTGAAATGATGCCATATCATTTATTACATGTCACGTGAAGCAGTGTGGAGCCTCATAGTTTATTCAGGGGTAGGTGAAAATTTATACTTTACCATCTTAGAAGATGACAGTTTAATTTCCTGATTTATTCATCCATGCTGACTGCATATCAAATTAAAACGTTCGCACTGTGACGACTCAAGGACGCATGTTTGTTCATAGCTAATGACTCATTGTAATAAAACACATCATAATACCATAACATTCACCGGGCTGAGTTGCCTCGCTGCTTCATCCTCCTCGTGGGTGCTGAGTCTGTAGATTCTGTGTTTAGAAAGAGTACAATGAGGGTAATTGTTAGTTTAATGATCATGTTCTTCACTGGGGCATATTTCACTCCTCATTAGCCTCTATATAAGCTTATCACTGGGCCATGTGAAGCCGTCTCGTTATTAGAATACACATAGGTAAAGGGAATGTTTTAATTTGTTCCTGGCAAAGGAACGTTTGAGCTTTTTTCTGGGTGAAAAAAGCTGAAACGATCATGGTAGCTGAGTGGTGCGCTTTTGACGTGTACGTTTCCCTTTTATAGATGACGTGTTACTCATACATTTATTCTAATGTAAGTCAGTGTCGAAAGATAGGGCTGATATCACATATTTGTTTTGTGCTGTTTCTTAGCCCTGCTCATGTTTACCTCCATTATCTAGAATGTTTCACTTGGGAATGTTTTCACTCTGCCTTAATAGATTTGGTGGACTGTAATTGCTGCAGTCATTTCAGGGTTATTAACAGTATAACGTTAGCTGCTCCTTCTCTATCATATTTATCGCTTCTCATGCATTTGGGAAAACATGTCATTAGATTTCTCTTTGTTAACTGCTCATATTTAATGTCAGATGCTTCAGATTCATGCTGTACATGGATTATTCTTTGACCTATAAATCTCTGCCATTGACCTGCCATGACTGTGAATTCATATGCCACTCTTTCAGACACTTTGCATCACCTTGTTTACACTTATTTTCTGCAGTTTGTTTTGAGGTGGGGTGAATATAGACCAAGGGTTACAAATATATAGCCCACAGGCCTGGACTGGCTTAAAAAAAGCTTCTAATGTGACCAACCAATTACATTTTTAATAAGAATTTTAAATTCAAAAAGCCAGAATTGAATGGAAATTTTTGAGGGTTAAAAAGCCTCAACAAGGGGACAGAATGTAATAATAAATAGGAGTGGGCATTATGCCAAAAATCTTTTATCATGGTATAAATACTGTATATATCACGGTAAATATATCATGGATATAATAATTTTCCTATTAATTCAATTAATGCCTTAGATGACCTACGGTGCTTAATTTCTACACAAATTAAAATACCAGACTAATCTGCCTTCAGTCAGTCAGTGCAATTTAAAAATCTAAACATCACCAAAATTTATACATCAATAAAAAAAAATTCAGACTTGGGCTTTTTCTGCAGACTTGATCTTGTTTAATTTCAAAAAGCCGTCTTAAAAGGCTCATGTAAGGCTGTGTGGTGCAGCTTGAACACATGTCTGCAGTTGTTTTAAAATAAAGTACACTATGAGGCTCATCTTAAATTCTGACCCGACATTCTCCAAATACTCCAAATGTTGGTGAAGTGTTTAAGGCTGGGCAGTAGATACCTGGAACTGAGGGTGCTGATTAACTCTCTGAGTCCCGGCTTTTCAATGGTATAAATCTGGACCATGTCTTTACATAAGTGTCGTATGGCATGTGTAATTTTCTTCCATTGTCGAGATTTCTTTTCATATGAATTGCCTCTGGTTAAAGATGATGATAAGAATATAATGAGTCTCAAAACTTGTGTAACTGTTTTTTTTGCTCGGTGCACACAAACCCTCACTCACAAAAGCATTTTTTTTTTATTTAAGTGAGCAAAGGCCAAATAATTCTCCATATCATATGAAAGCCAAATTTTACGATGCAATAAATTGAGAAAATATCTTGAATTAATAATAATGTAATTTAATGTGCTGACAAAATGTGTTAAATACATTTTTCATCTTCATGAAAAAACTCTATTTTATGCTTAAACATGTATCTTTGCAATATAACTATATAAGTTGTTTCAGAGAAGTGGAGGCAAATACATACAGAATGTCAGAAATTGCAGATACTGGTGTGATACAATAACAGCAGCAAATCAATTTTCTGACGCTGTGCAATTAGTTTAGTCAATAGAAAGCCAGACTGTTAGACTTTTGTGCAGTACTGCATCCTCTGATGACTCATTTCATAGTTTCCTTTTTATGATCATTAGTGACTATAAAAAAAGAAAGACATTTGATTATAAAAAACTGGAACATTTAAAAGAAACAGGTGGGAAAACTGGTATAAAGCATGTCTGCTTTGTATCTAAATAAATACAGTACATTAAAGGAAATCTCCTTAACCTTGCCAGAGAACTAAAACAATCAAACCATGCCTTAGTCGACTGCAGTGCGGATTTACATTTACAGTATTTAGCAGACGCTCTTATCTAGAGTGACTTCCCTAGAGACTTCCTTAGGTCCCATAGGTCATAGCACATGCGTGGTGCCCCATGTAATACCACCGACCTGAGGTCAGGCTCCCTTTCATAAATGGTGAAAGACTGTGATGTGTGTCTTTTTAGATCTGGCCTTATTGGGGGAAAAAACACTCATTTAGTTAATTAAAAATATTGCCAATGTAGATGTGTAAGGGCACACAAGTTTTAGAAAACCACTTGAGGTATCTTTTTCATTCAATTTATCAAAGGAATCAATAGATTTTTTTTTTTTTTTTTTTTTTTTCGCATTCAATTTCCTTTAATAGTTTCGAGTTGAGTAATTCCACATGTTGTTCATCCATTAAGAAAAACATAGTGTTCATTGTATGTGTTGTTGCTGTGTGGAAAATGGGTGGTATTAACTGTGGTATTGACTAACTGCTGTTATTGCTTGATTTTATCTTAATAGATTTATATTAATATTTTACAAAAACTTGATGTGATGCATACCTTTAAGCACCATTTTCCTAATCTTAGCTCTGCTTGATGGTGAAGCATAAGAGTAAACATTGCAAGGAATCAAAGTATGCCACAATTTCTCCAGCACAAAGCAATCTATCAACAATCTCTCAAGGTCTCTCCCTCCCTCTCTCTCTCTCTCTCTCTCTCTCTCTCTCTCTCTCTCTCTATCACAGACAGACAGACACACACACACACACACACACACACACTCAAAAAAATGGTAGACTGGTGATCTATGATCTTAAAATTACCATATTTGGATCTAACACAAGACAAAATTATGTAACTGGTGGGCCTTTGCTTTCGAAGTTTTCCACTACTGTGGGAAAAAGGATTTTAATGACCACTGCACTATGGCAGTAAATTCATCCACACAAATTAAGAAAAATGGCCACTGTATTCCCAGAAGGGAGCAATTTTACTAGACTCTCTGTGTGTCACCCTGCTGCTTCAGGATTGATGGACCTCGCCTGTGGAAAGCCAAGGTAGTATATTGGTCTACTGTAGAACACTCTACTCAGATTTTTCTTGTAGTGAACAGAATCCTATCAAAACCCAACTAAACTTGCTAGTACACACAGAAATAGCAGTGCATGTTAAAATCTTTATTTCCTTATACACAATTATACCTTATACCTTAGGGCCATAACATCAATGCATGTTCAGAGAACATTATCCATTCACTCATCCATTATCTATACTGCTTATCCATCAGGGCTGCAGGGGAGCTGGAGCCAATCCCAGCTGACCCTGGGTTAAGGTGACCCTGGGCATGCTGAGCAACCAGACATGAGCAACCATTCACACCTATGGACAATTTAGAGTAGCCAGTTACATTACATTAGTAAGCTAATGCGCATGTCTTTGGGCTGTGGGAGGAAACCAGAGTATACAGAGGAAAATCATACTGACACAGGGAGAACAAGCAAACTCTGCACAAAAAGGCCCCATATGGCCATGAATTTCAGACCCGGAACCTTCTCACTTCAGCATTGCTAACCATAGCACCACTGCACCTTCCCATTATAAACCTTATCAGGGTTTTAGGGTAAATCAGTGAGATGAAAGGTAGGCTTGTGAGGCGGCATGGTGGAGTAGTGGTTAGAACTTCCACTTCACAGCAAGAAGGTCCTAGGTTCGAGTCTTAGGCTTGGCGAGGGCATTTCTATGTGAAGTTTGCGTGTTCTCCCTCTGCTTGCGTGGATTTCTTCTGGGTACACCAGTTTTTTTCACACAGTCAAAAGACATGCACATTAGGCTAATTGGCTGTTTGAAATTGCCCCTAGGTTTAAGTGTGAGTGAGAAGATTGTGGGTGTGTTGGCACTGCGATGGATTGGCAAGCTCTTCGGGCTGTACTCCGCCTTCACTCAAAGATGGCTAAGATAGGATCCAGGCTCCTCCTGACAATAATGCAATAAAATTTGGTTTGGTGAATGAATGAATGAAAAAAGGTGGCTTGTCCCACCCATCTCATGGATCTCAGGACAGACCTTAGGTGTTGTTAATGTCACTGCTAATCATCATTATAAATGATTATATAATCTAAATAGGTAGCAACATATGCACTGTGAGGGTGCAGGGTTTGGTCCATAAGAACATCGCTGAGGATTCAACCAGCCCAAAGAGTAAGGTGACAAATTAGTGTAAGATAAATTAAGTAGAAAAAAGCTTGGTTAAGTCTAGTGCTAAATAAAAGTCAGCCGCTCCTAACTGATCGAGCCGTTCTTGAATGTTAAGAGTCTGAAGTGTGAAAATTTACTACTAAACATTACACTTACTTTTTTTTCAATCCAAAAACATCCAAAAACAAACCAACCTGTTGGTATTTAGCATCAAGACTACTGGGATGCACCCACCACTGTGATTACCCCCCTGTCTAGCACAGCCTTGAGTCCCAAACCACAATTTTGCTTCAGGTAACTAGTATGGGTGGCTTTGTACTCTCACACCTGATGTCTCAATGTGGTGCTCTGTGAGATTCCTGTGACTGGGTAGAGGAGAAAACATTTAGAAAAATCCCTCATGCAACCTGACATCCAGTGCTCTCTGAAACAGTCAGAGGTGGTCTCCACAGGGGACCTGGGTAAATTGAGCCACAATTCCTAGACATACCTCTGGTCCCAGCTCCTCCCTCTCAGGAACAATCAGCCACACAAGCTGTCTCTCTTCACATGTTCTCCCCTGTCTCTCTTCTTCAGAGGTTGAGGTGATTATTTTTAAAGTGGATTGTCACACTGGGTTCTTGCCACTTTTTATTTTATATGGATCAATGTGGTTAAGAATACAAACACTTTATCTCCCTGTGAAGATTCTTGTAGCCAAGCGCCTCATTATACATATAGCCATCACTGACATCCTTGTGCCTGTAGCAAATTCTGCTGTTTTAACTGACTTAAGTTATGGAGTTTTGCTCTTGAGGAAAGAACATGCTGAATTTTACTTTTCCTCTCACAAGGTCCCACGTCCAAATTTTCTCTGATGATGTCTAACACACTGAAAGGCATATGGCAGTTCAAACAGGGAGTACCCTGCTGAGGATTGTGGGACCCCTCATATTCCTACTGCAAATAATATGGGTCTGAGCTACCCATCTCAATACTGAGCGTGATTGTGAAAGAATCTGCAAATCATGTTTTAAGCGTTTGATTATGCTGTTTGACCTGCCCATTCTGTTATATGGTAAACAATAGTTGGAATCAATTTAATCCCTAATAATTCATAAGAATGTGTGACATCAATTTAGTTCCCTGATCACTTCGGGTCTCTTTTATGATTCTGACTCAGAAGATAGCACAGAAAAGTGTCTCAGCCACAATGCGTGTTCAGATATTACATAGCAGCATTGCATCCAGGAATCACGTTGCATAATCCACTAAGACTAATTATATTTCCAAAGGTTTAATAAGCTCCAGGCCATTTTTAAGGTACAATAAGCACAATGAGGATTTTTTAATTTATTAATGATTAGTACCAGTGGATACTTGTGAGCAAGTCTGTGCACACACCTCACCTTCACCAACTGTGCATCTTCCAGTGCTTTGCAGTGAATCAGACTTTTATGGTTGGTGGTCTGGTTACACCTCAAGTCCGCCAAGGCCTAATGTGTAATCCCTTGTATACTTTATCGTATACTGTGCATGTGGTACATTCCTGCACAATCAAGCCCTGCAGCATGAAGGGGATCTGGTTCAATATACCAACTTCCATAAGGGAACACTGATAGTAGAAATGCCTGGCTTTTCTGTTGTGCCTGCAACCCTGCCTTGGCTTTGTCTCAGCCCTAATCCCAGATACCTACCTGTTTGAAGAAAGAAGTAGTTAGGGAGATTTTAGGGGTGAGGAAAACAGGGAGGAATTGTTTTCAGGGAGATTAGCACCTGATTCTGTAGTGAGGGAATGAAGCAGGGTGAAAAGTAGAAGCAAAAGTGGAAGCAAAGGGGGTAGACACAGAAAGACAGGGAACAGTGGCAGGGGGTTCATCTGCCCCTTGATATGCTGTTAATCCTATGATCTGTGCCTGCTGGATCACCTCTTCCAGTGTGACCCATTCTGATGTTCCTTACATTAAGCAGGTGACGAACTGATGCAGTTCTGCCAAGCTCATGATGTTTTCCTTTGCCAGCAGCAAACTTAAACAAGTGTCTCTGTGCTGCTCGGGCGAAGGCAAACAGCCTGCTGAGATCATTGAGGGATAGCAGTTTGAAGTGCTGACTTTGCTCTTCCAAGGTGAGGCCGACACCTTTGAAAGATAGCCTGCGTTAGGTTCAGGTACTCTAGCAGGTTGGCAAGCGGGAGCTGTTGAGCTGTGAACTGTGCTTTCCCCAACAGTAGCATAAATAACAGACAGCCTCATGCTTTCATGGCATGCTCAAAGAGCTTGACATAATGTTTTGGGTCATCTTGTGCACCCAACTAGCAAACACAGTGTGTCCATTTTGGGTGCTGGGGGTGCTCTAAAGTGCCTGCCAGTTCTCCGCCAAAGCCTGGACAACCACCTGGGACTTTGGTGGCTCTCAGTGAGGGTCTGGATAATCTAGCAGAGGGATGAGGTCTCCACAGCAGTGGCTGTACTCAGTCTTCAAGGTTTATGTGTTAGTGTAACACTTGCTGAGGCCCAAGGGAAAAATGTGGAGGCAGGAGTACTTCTTAATGTTTTCTACACACAAAAAAAGCTTGTTGTCACTCAGCTCTCTCTGGATACCTTTGTGCCTGGAAACATAAGATAAGACATTACTACAGAGAATCCTGATAATCAGACACAATGCACTTGACCCACCCCTTCTCTGTCCACAGCTGACACTTGACCATGCCCCCAGACCGCAGTATTCTGATGAATGAATAAAAAAAAAATGCCCTTGGATATACAAAATATGCAAGACAAAGTCAACTGAAAAATAATCTGAAGATAAGTGATCCTCTAATTTCTCATACCTGATTTTAATGGAAAAGTGCAAAACTGTTACAGATGGGTGATTAAAATAATAATAACAATAATAATAACAATAATAATAATAATAATAATAATAATAATAATAATAATAATAATAATAATAGTCGTAGTAAGGTTTTGGGGTAGTATTAATCACCAGAGCATCAGTATGCCTTGGCATGGATTCTGCAAGTTTCTGGAACTATTGTGGTGGGATTCACGCACAATTCTTCCAAAGATCCCCCATTTGGTGTTGATCATGGTGTTAGAGGGTGCCAAAACCACCTTTAAGCTTATCTCTGGTTACAAATATTTTTGTCCTTATTTTATAGATTTATGCAATAATAAATGTTTGTGTACTTCTCCACTAAACTGTGAATATTCCCAAACATATCTAGTCAGTGGCATGCTTTGTAATCTTGTTCTGTGTACACTGAGAGTTTAGGAAAAGCTGAAATTGCACTTCTGAGCCGCTGCGTGATCCAACCTGTCTGTTATCATTAGCTGAATCTCCAGGTTTCCTTTCAACCATCTGTTAGTCAACCAGATGTTGTTTGGCAAATTTTCATTTATCCAACCCTCTGTGTGTTTCAGATGAGAATTTAAATCATTGTGATATATTTATATATTGAAATATGTGAAATTGGAGCTTATATGATATTATCTGATTATTTTATTACATGTTTTGTTTCTTTTTTGTACCTTTAGATAGATTCTATGTACATCCTTAAAATACATTTATGACATTTGGCAGCTGCTCTTATCCAGAGCAACTTACAATAATCAGTTTCATCATTTTATAGATTTATGCAATAATAAATGTGAATGTAGTTTTATGTAGTGAATGAGGGTTATGGGCCTTGCTCAAGGGTCCAACAGTGGTGGTACTGGTGGTGCTGACCTTCAGGTCAGCAACCCATTGTCTTAACCACTAAGCCACCACTTGCACCTTTCCTGTCGTTAAACTCACTTGTGGTCCATAGCTGAAGCAAGAACACGGATTGGGGAGCATTCAAGGTTAACATCACTGTTAATGACAGCACTACTATGAGACCACAACATGATTTGAAATCCCTGTATAAATAAGACATCATTACCACTAATCGAGGTCCGCAAATCACTTTGGATAAGGTTTCTTGCCAAGCGATGTAACACTTTATCCTGTATAAATTTCCTTATGTAAATGGGGAAGAGCATGCTAGTGGAGAATCCGTGGTAAACAAATCCAGCAGATCCGATTAGAAAAATCATCCATCCGTTTATTATCTATATTGCTTGTCCTTCAAGGTCGCGGGTGAGCTGGAGCCAGTCCCAGCTGACTTGGGACAAGGAGCAGGGTACACCCTCTGTGATCATATGGCTAACACAGAGACAAACAACCATTCATATTCACACCTATGGCCAATTTAGAATAGCCAGCTGACTTGACTGGGAGGAACCAAACCTGAAGGAAACAAACACAGGCGCAGGGAGAATATACAAACTGGAAGGCCCCAGTTGGCCCTAAGGTTCACTGTTTTCCAAAATCTATATAGCTTAAAAAAACACAACTTCTAAACGTGGTATAGACCCTGTATGGAAGCAAAATGAAAGTCCCCAAGCAAAAAATTAAGCCAATTTGTAATGCTGACTATACCAGCTTGTACCTTTGCAAAAAAATAATAATAATAATTAATACATTAAAAAAAAAAAAATATTATATAATTTAATAATTAATATAATAAGATTATAATACAGACTCTTTTTTCCTGTGCATAACTTTTGGATGATCAGATCTTTTCCCCAGGATTTTTATGTACACATTAAGGGGATGTGTGTAGTCATAATTTGAGTAACATGTGCATCTCTGTGCTCGGTCAGTCACTGATTACTGATGTAGATGTTCAGAGTGTGACTTCTTGATTCCAGGATAAAGATGTTGAATGAGAACAGACAGGTCTGATATCCCTAATGTGCCATTACTTGGCTAACAGGAGCAATCCGTAGTAGGAGGTTCCTAGAGAGCCTGGACAAAGCTCTATTTCTCTACTTGTTTTCTCTTAGAGGTTCTGAGTCATGTTTCCACAGACTTTTGTCAGCTTTGTTATTACTTGGACAATCTGTAATGCATTCTCTTTTAAGCATGTCATCATTCCTTCAAGCTGGTACATCATTTGTTCATTTTTTGTGTCTTTTACTGGTTGTGTTTTCTAGCTGGTATAAATGTTATTTGCTGCTATAATGTCATCATGTCAGTCATTGCTAATTTGTATGGATAAAGGCAGCTTTTTCCCGCTTGTATTATTATGATGCTCTAGCATGGGTGGAGTGGTGCAACAGGGGATGTAACATTCCGAATTCACTGGTGGAGTGGTATTTTTAAAGGTGCCCATTTACTTCTCAGACATATTGATTAAACATGAAACACAGTGTTATGTCTTGGAAATAAAATGGAATCAGTCCAAATGTCTTTCTGAAATCACTTGCTTACTACTATATGCAAGTGTCAATGACCGCTGCAACGGTGTCAGGAGAAATGATGTTGAGATAATTTGGTAGTGAGGCAGCGACTCATAGAAAGTGGAAAAGTCTGAAATCAAGTGTTAAGAAACAGAAGGAACATGATTTCAAGAGAAATAGAAAAGATGGCGATGTTTACTGATATCATTGTTGTCATCATACTGATATCATTGAACCAATACGAGATGTAAAACAGCTGAATAAGAAATACTAAGCCCATGAGCTAGGGTGGTTTCTCCAGAAACCTTTGCATTTAGCCACAATGAACTGATAATGGAAGATAAAACACATACACTATTCATTATTGAATAGGTTAGTTTGAGATCACTCACTTGGAGATGTTGATATGCCATTGTGCATAGAATATCATATAATTAATAGAGTCAAGGGCGGCATGGTGGCATAGTGATTAGCACGTCTAACTCACAGCAAGAAGATCCTGGGTTGAAGTCCTGGGCTCGGCCGTTTATATGTGAAGATTGCATGTTCTCCCTGTGCTTGTGTGGGTTTCCTCTGGGTACGCCGGTTTCCTCCCACAGTCCAAAGACATGCATTAGGTTAACTGGCTGTTCCAAATGGCTCCTAGGTGTGAGTGTACTTGTGAGTGGTTGTGTGTGTTGGCCGTGCGATGGACTGGCAAGTTCCTCAGGGTGTACCCCGCCTTCACACAGTGTCTGCTGAGATAGGCTCCATCCTACCTGCAACCCTGAAAGGGATTAAGTAGTTTGGCAAATGAGTTAATGAGGGAGTGATACAGTAAAAAAAAGAAATCCAACAAAACTATGCTAAAAACAAAGTATTAGCAAATATAATCACTGCATTCTGAAGTCCTCACAAATGACCAAAGAAAAAAGAGTTAGTTTGATTGCGCATCACAGCAGCAGCATGTCTAACCACACTTCTTTTATGCCAACCTTAATATATAGCCTACTGTAGTATATAGCAGACATTTATATATAATCAATATCCATCTTTACATCTGTCCAGGTTGAGTGGACACTGTACTGCCTACTGAAGCCTCAGATTCCTGTTGTTGGCTGACAGGAATGGAATCCAATGTGGTCTTATTTTGTTGTAGTGCCTCTTCCTCAAGATTCAGCATTCTGTGTGATCAGAGATTTTTCTACTGCTCGCCACAGTTGTAAAAAAATAAATAAATAAATAAATAAATAAATATATATATATATATATATATATATATATATATATATATATATATATATA
>JBCNYH010000001.1:14946288-14960041 GCA_039654325.1 Tandanus tandanus
CTCTCTCTCTCTCTCTCTCTCTCTCTCTCTCTCTCTCTCTCTCTCCCTCTCTCCCTCTCTCTCTCTCTCTCTCTCTCAGATGAGTTACAAGCACTCTCACTGAAGGCTGTGTGCGCTTCAGCCATGATACTGCATAGTGAATGCAAGTGAACATTACAGGTCGTTATTTACAGAAAAAATGTACAGCTCGATCTGGAGATTATGTCTTGCTCGCAGAGAATAAAAAGATTCCTCTTATTATTTGCTGCTCTTTGAATTACCACTTACTGATCTTTCTGATTCAAGGCTGAGCATGCTGCATACAATGCAGATACTGGAAAGTACTGTTTATTTTATAGATTCAATAGTCAAAAAGGGATAATCACAGAGAAAGTGCTTGCTCTGTCTACAATGCAAAATGAAGTGACAAATAGAGAACTCGGGGTGACATTTTCTTAATGCTCTGTTCATCCTGCAAAAGGCTATTTGCTCTGCTGTGAGTTATTACATTCATTCATTCATTCATTCATTCATTCATTTGCCAAACCACTTAATCCTACTTTGGTTGCATGGAGGCTGGAGCCTATCTCAGCCCACTCTGGGTGTAGGTGGGGTACACCCTGAACAGCTCGCCAGTCTGTCACAGAGACATCACACACACACACACACACACACACACACACACACACAAAACCATTTACACCCACACTTACCCCTTGGGGAAATTTTAAACAGTCAGTTAGCCTAATATGCATGTCTTTGGACTGTGGGAAGATACTGGAGTACCTGGAAGAAACCCACGCAAACATAGGGAGAACATGCTTACTTCACACACAAATGTCCTTGTCGAGCTGGGTCTCGAACCCAGGACCTTCTTGCTGTGAGATGGAAGTGTGCCACTGTGGTGGATTATTAAATTCAATGATAATTTGAAATTTTATTTGTACAAACAGTCACTCTAAAATAGATTTAATTCAAACAGGAGTACCATATGAGTATTGAGTTCAAAACCCTATGAAGTCAGTCAGATTCATCTCCTCAACAGAAGAACAAAGAAAAACAAAAAACACGACTGTGACCTCAGCTTGTTAGCACCAAGGTCTCACATAGCGAGTTGAGAACTGTGGCTGGCTGGGACTACTACCATTGCCATTTTGGAGACAGTCTGTAACTAAAATATGGGAGGAGGAAATATGCGCTTGCCTCATGCACCTGCGATGCATCCGTCACAGCCGTCATGTCTACCGGCAGTAACTGTGACACATACAGTTGAATTGATCTGGTGCATATCCCCCAGTAATTTTCAACACAACCAAACTTTCTATGAATGGAAGTCATGGCCTCCCAATTCTCAAGATAGCTCCCAGCTCTCACGTACTCTCACTGAAGTGTGCGGAACACTTATGGGATAATGCCAGATGACCCCTGAAAGGCAAAAAATTGTCTATTATAATCTACCATGAAGTAATTCTGGCTTCTTTAGACCAAGGCACAAGGAGCATGTTTACATGTTATCAGGAAGCCGGTTGCTTTCTTTTTTTCTCTTCCCAGGAGGTTACATAGTTAAATAAAAAGGAAAATGTAGAATTAATATTCACTGTAAACATGAAAACTGCTTATCTGTAACAAAGATGTTTTTCCCTGTCCACAGCTGGTAATCTGGCAGACTCATATAATGGGTGTTGAAAGTCCTATATCTGCATCTATATTTATCGTATATTCAATTCAATTCATTTGGGTAAAGTGTATAGTTTATATAGTGAAGTTTCAGCTTCATGGTTTGCATTTTTATCTGGTTTCACCCAAATAAGGATGGGTTTCTCTTTTGAGTCTGGCTCCTCTCAAGGTTTCTTCCTCATGACGTCTGAGGGAGTTTTTCCTTGCCACCGTCGGCCTGGGCTTGCTCATTTGGGTGGTGTATAGGGTTTATAGAGAAATGTTTAAAATCATTATCAAATTTGTTTTTACTATGTACTGTTGCTGAGTGACATTAATTGTAGTTAATTGTAAAAAGTGCTATACAAATAAAACTGAATTGAATTGAATAAAGGATTATAGATATACAATAAATATAGATGCAGATATAGGACTTTCAACACCCATTATATGAGTCTGCCAGATTACCAGCTGTGGACAGGGGAAAAAATCTTTGTTACAAATAAGCAGTTTTCATGTTTACAGTGAATATTAATTCTACATATCCCTTCTTATTTAACTATGTAACCTCCTTTCAATTCAACATGAAATCTAGTATGTTAAACTATAGTTTAATATGAAATAGGTTAACTTATAACTGTAATTGTAATTGTAGTCCTAAATCATTTCAGTAAAAGAGTTTATATCACCAGCAGTGAAAATCATCTTCACAGTTTCTGAGTGTATGTTTAGGTCCAAATGGATCATCATCAGCAGGAGTGAGGGGCTTCTAAGATGAGAACTCCAACCAGTAGTAGCACATCCGTACGGATCACAGGATTCAGAGAACAGAAGGATCAGGATCACTGGTATCTCAGAAGTAGCATGTGTACCTCAACAAAAACACAGAGAGAGAGAGATAGAGAGGAGAGAGAGAGATTGTTAGGTTTGTTTATAACTGTGTAATGGTTATAACAAGAGAGTTTATTAGTGCTGAGTGCAAGCAGGGACTCTGGCATGACTGACTATGACAGCATAACTAAAAATAGAGAACTTTTTTTAGTATTTATATCTTAATATATACCTATAACCCTTTAATGTTCTTGTCAAATATTTGGTAGAGCACATGTGAGTGATTTAAAAAAATTGTTAATGTATTCAGAGTTTTACCATTAAAAAAATCGCAACCATTTGTTAGAGGCCTATATTTAATAAACTATGTGGTTGTTTGAATAAAAAGTTGAACCTGCTATCCCAAATTAATACAAAAAGTCAAATAAACAAACAAATAAATAAATAAATCTTTGTTGTTGTTGTTGTTTTTTTTTTTTTCTTGGTGTGACATCTAAAGGGATAAATTGCATTATTTCTTTCTGAAACTTGCAAATACTTTATTGTACACTGATTATTTACCATCGATATAACACCTGTACAACTGAACATTTATGCGTTTATACAATCAGCCAATCATGTGCCACCAACAGAGTAAAAAAAATCATGTAGATTCAGGTCCGAAGCATCAATTAATGATCACATCGAAAATCAGAATGGTTAAAATGTGACCTCAGGGCTTTGACCATGACATGTTTGTTGGTGCCAGATGGGTTGGTTTGAGTATTTCAGAAACTGCTGCTTGATCACATTGGATTTTTAGTGCATGGAAATGATGAAGGCCACTGACTTATTGAAACTGTAAGCTGGAGCACAATGAAGTCTTGTGCTGTTGTAGGCTCAAGGTTTCATATTCATACACTGGTAGCTTAAACCACTGTGGCCATTCTCTTCTGACCTCACTCCTCAAAAAGGCTTTTCCACATGTTGTGCACCATTCTATGCAAACTCTACAAATGTCTGTATATAAAATCCCAGAAGTTCAGCAGTTTCTAAAACATTCAAATCAACACGTATATGACCAACAACCAAGCCACACACATTCATTCAAGTCAGTGTGGCCACATTTCTCTCCATTCTAATGTCTGATATGAACATTAACTGAAATTCTGACTTGCATAATTTTATGCTGCTATCACAAGATTGACTGAGTGGATAATTGCACGAATGAGCAGGTGTGCAATTGTTCATATTAAAGCAGTTGGTGAGCGTGTGTATTATGTTGAATCCCTCCTGTCTTTTGATCTTGGTGTTTTAATATTCTCTGTAACACAGCAATGTGTTCATTTAACAGCCCATATTCAACTCAACTAATTCAGCCTTATTTCCAAAGTGTTCAAGAATTTGCTGTAACAGAAAATAGAAAGCACAAATCTCCTTGATGGAACCCTCCAGCACACAAGTTTGAATTTTTTATTTATTTTTTTAAACCTATTTGTTTTCTTAGATCTATTTCTTTTTCTTCTGAACTTCCAATACAAAGACATGCACAGTGCTCCAAACTGTAATATATTTATACAAATAAATAAATGGGGAGTCATTTATTTAAGTATTTATTTGATGTCAATGTATTCAGTAATAAATGGATTCACAGTGTAATTATTACAAATCATGATTGCCCTGCTCTCTCTGTGACATCACTTCCATGAAGTCAAGTGATTTTGATCACCACTAAGAGCACCAATGTGCCTTAGCAGTGTTGAGTGATTCTTATTAAAGGAAATTGGTCACCTTAACCTCACTTGAACACTGAACACATCAAACCACTCCTTAGTTAATTGCATCACACACTTACCAGTGAAGTACTTACATGGACTTGGGGCACCTCACATATGTCTAGGGAAGTCTGTGTAGGTTCTTTACTCTGGTAATGGTTTGCTCTGGTCGGCTAAGGTGTGGTTTAATGTGCTCGCGTAAGGTTAAGGTGACCAATGTCCTTTAAAGTACGGTATAAACAAGCTGGAATATACCACATATCACAGTAACAGGCTATAATAGACTGGCTACAATATAACAATACTTCTTAACTAACTTAGGAAATAAATATAATTTACAGGGCCCTCCATAAAGCTAGTATCTCACGGAGTGGCGAATTCTGAAGAAAGTTGCGATTTTTGCATTTGCACAAATGTTGTCGAAAAGCAGGGTTCGCCTTTACATTAGCGACTGTTAGTAAATGTTAGCGACAGTGTTTGTGATGTTTAGCAACTATTTGCTACTCCTTGGAAACGTTTAGGACCTTTTGCCATTTCCTGGTAAAATACCAGGCGAATGTCAGGCGAGTCTTGGAATTTACCCACCCTTACCCCTGGTGATGGACCCACCCCTATAAAAAGGGTGAGCAAACCCTCCAAAAACACCACTTTTCAAAACACTTAACAAGACCACTTTCCAAAAGTATTGACATCATTCTCAACTTTACTTGTTGTAGCCTCTTCTTGAGAGAAGGTTATTTAGATTCTTCCTGCAATGTCTGAAGAAGTTGAGGAAACATAAAACATCCTGGATCTCTGTTTTTGCTTAGTCATATTTTAACTGCTTATATATTTTTCTTATTCCCAGCAGTGTGTTTACTACTTGGCACCAAAAAGAACTTTAGAGATGCGTTACAACAATTTGCAGACGCTTACAACTGTTTTGCAATATAAAACTAAACAAGATAAACTGTTTGTGAACTGTTTTGCAACCTTTGACGAACTCAAAATTTGCTACCTTCGTCAGCATTTAATGCTCCGTGAGATACTAGCTTAAATAATTACACATAAATATTACACTGAATAAATCAGAGCTCCACTCAAACAATAGGAGAAACTTTTTGTTTTTTTAACAAAAGCTCCTTTTTGTTAGAGCTTTTTTAAAATTATATTATTTCCTACTAAAATCATGTCAAATTCTTGCTTATTCTAAGAGCAGTGGTGGCTCAATGTTTTGGCTCTGGGTTACTAATAGAACATGGTTGGCCAAAGCGTGGGTGTAAGTGACAGTTTTCATTCCAACCATGCAGGAGCTTCACTTTCCACCTGTTTAAATCAATTGATCTTCACTTTCAAACAGGTGGATGGTGTGGCTTGTACTCGGGTGGAACGAAAACCTACACCAACACCGGTCCTTTGTGAACCTTTGTGAACACCCTTGTGTAAGAAAGTTGGGGATTCAAGCCGCAGTACCACCAGTCTGCCACTGTTGGGCTCATTAGGCCCACTGCTTAGTTGAATAAATTAGATAAAAATGTGAGTCACCCTCAATATGGGCGTCTGTCAAATACCATAAATTTATAAAATATAATGCAAATAAATTGTTGTTCTTCAGTCATAGTAATTTTATTCAGAAATTGTATAAATCTGTCGATTTTCTGTATCAGAGGGGTTTCCAATGAGCCTCTTCAAGAAGTGGGTTTTAAGAACAATAACCTATTACTAAACTATATATATCAGATATTCCAATGTGTGTATGTGGAAACTGATAGTGGATTTGACATCAGATTATGCTTTTTTCAGCACATTAAGATGAATTCTTTGATGTTCATCAATACTTTTCATTCATTCATTCATTTTCTGAAATGCTTAATCATAATTAGGGTCGCGTGGACGCTGGCACCCATCTCAGCCGACTCTGGCGAGGACAGCTCGCCAGGCCATCGCAGGGCAGAAACACGCTAACGGCAATGCAGCCTACTCTTGACGAAAGCAATGGTTCTTTTACATGCCTCTCACCAAAGACAGTGAGAGACATGGCCGGCCTTTGATAACCCAGTTATCTGCACTGTACCAGTGACAACCCGTTGATAGTGGGGATTGAACCCTCAACCATGGAATCAGTAATCCAGCACCCTACCACCGGGCCACCACTGCCCGTTAATACTTTTAATGCCGTGTAATTAGAAGCTAATTGTTTGAGTGAATAGAGGGGGCTGGTGTTTTGAAATTACATGGTGAATTTACAGCTTGATTTAGACTGATAAAAAAGAAATGGCTTTGTGCTTATGCATCTGTCACTTCCAGCACAGTGAGTATAGAAATAAACATCTGTTTTCCTGTCTTTTACCCATGGATTGGTTTCCTACCAAGACACATTGATCTGTCGGTAGTCAGTGATCCCAGTGGGAAAAAGCAAGGGGTCTCATCAGTAACATTGTAGGAAGAAATATATACCCAAATAACACCTGAGTATTCTCTCTCGCTCTCTCTCTCTCTCTCTGTCTCTCTCTCTGTCTCGCTCTCACTCTCATTTACTCACTCAAACACAGACACGTCACTCAGTCATACCTCTCTTTGGTATTCTGCATTCATTTCTTTTCTGGTCCTAAGTACTTTGCGTGTCTATTTGAGCATCATTTGTAAAGGAATGTGTCTGGGTCTGCTTGCTGCCTATCTGGGCTTTTGGTCAGAGTGCAAGGAAATAAATCACCTACACTTTAATATTAAGCCTTTGTTCCAGTGAAAATGCAAATGTCTGTGTGAAGGATATATCAGAGCAAAAGATAGTAAATATATATGGTTGTCCTGTGTCCATCTGGTGTCCACATGTGCTCACCACAAGAACCCCAATAAGGCTGCCATGTCATTGAGTTGATGCTGATTGGCTGTTACGTATGCATGTTATTCATCATGATGAGCAGCAATAAAAAAAAAAGAAAAAATAGATTTATTATTAATAACGGAAGTGAGACCCAAGATAGAGCTTCATACACCACTGCTCTGATCTGTGCAGAATAACGAACACACAATCCAACTCAGGTAGGCAGACAAACTTGCAGGTAAATAAATGTTTGGGGAGCAAATGCAGAAATCAGAAGCTTGATGGAACATGAACACCCTAAATGGATACGTAAACTAAAAAGACTGAAAAGCAATCCCAGGCTCGGACACCTATCAATAGAGACATCTATCGGGAGCTCTGCTTTTAAGCAGTGCTATTGAAAATATGAAATAAGTGTTTTTTCATAATGCATTATTTCACCAGTTATTTATGCTGTTACTGTAAAAGTAATACAAGTATACCATGTGCACATATTTAATGCCCCTGTTTGTTATCTTAACATACCAGCTGTGCTCATTTTCAAAACTCCACCCGAAATTCCATAGTTTATAACTCAGATGGCGTGCATTCATGCAACCACAGCTGTGAAACTTTCTTGAAATGCTTGAAATTCCTCGCCTTTTTAATATTATTATTATTAGTACCTGTTGCATAGTGCTTCACTGTTATATCAACCCTCGCAGCATATTGGAATTGAAATGAAAAGCAAAAATAACAATAAAATACAGCAGTTTTGATGCCTCAGGACCAGTCTCCCTGGGATAGGCTTGGGAAATACCATGTCCAAATGTTATTGAAAATGAATGAATGATATTTGGTAAAAAGCAGCAGCAGCAAAACAGAACATAAACAGCTTATAAACAACTTATAAAATGCAGACTAATAGGGACCTGGAGTGATTGATTAATAGGGTCCTGGTAAAAAGAAAGTAAATAGGAATTTAATAAATAAAAGGTAATGGAATAATGGTCTAGCATCCACTTACTGCAGTAAGTTTTACAGCGTGACACCACTGGTTATTTTCATCATTTTGTATAACTGGTCTAATTCTTGTATTCTAAGAAGCATTCTCTTGGCTCTATTAAAAGTGCTGATTTAATCCTGTAAATAGTTGACAATATTTATTCATAACATTATATAATTATTATATCCCACCTCTAAATATCATTTACTTTCAGGTCTTGTATGGGGCAACACTTACTAGTGATGATAGTAAGTAATAGTATAATATGAGTGGTGCTTTCTACTGATATACATGCAACCCACAGCACTGTATTCACTTCTGCTGTATAAATTTCCATTAACCAGGCATAACTGCTGAACTCAAATTTTCTTGAATGGTGGTTGCAAAATTTTATGGACAATTTGGCAACCCAAGGCCTATAGATTATTTTTCCCCTGAGCTTATGATTACACAGGCGACAGGGCTAAGGTTTGCATTTAGAGCTGCTTTTCTCAGGAAACTAGAACTGCTTAAACTAGAGCAGCTCCCAAGCCTGCAAACTGACATTGTTCCTGAAAAATCAATTAGCATAGTCATTGTCATAACCACTGATAGTAAAAAAAAATGAAGAGAAATTAAATTTTATCCAACGTTTCTGTGAATACAAGCATAGTGAACTTTAGTTCTCTTCAGACTAAATATAGTGACTTATTATCATAAAACAGTATCGCCCTCACATAACCTTTCCCAAACACCTTGGTCCAGTACTCTCGTGGGAAATCACCTGACAGGGTTAGGGAACCTTGAAAGCACCTCTTTCACAAAAGAATATTGATGGTCTCCCTCTGTCTGCTTTGCATGCATTCCAGTAAAGAGCCTCTGAGGTAATTTAGCATTCATGAAAGTTAATGGAACATTTACAGTAGTATGAATAAAACATGACAGATCCCAGAGTCAGCTGTGGTTACCATGCTCAGTGTTTTTTCTCTACATTCTTTGTTCATTCCATTAATTATATGTATGTGCATTTAATTGGTTTGGATATTGCTTCTCCTTCAGTCTTTGGACAACCTGCTACCTTGATCATGAATTCTAGAGAAGTGTTTGTCAGGTTTATGGGCTTCCTGATATTTTGAGTGAATATTTGAATTTGTTGAGCATTAATTCCAGCCAGGGCAGCTGCTGGCATTTCCAGATACATGACCCTCTAGAGAGAATGTAGGAATAATTTGATGGTAGCATACTTCTTTGATGATAATAATAATAATAATAATAATAATAATAATACATGGACTCTTTACAGAATAGCAAACTACATGACAACAGAACTACACAAAGTGATATCATAAAAATAAAAAAGGGGTCTTGATTATGAGTCTTAATTATCTCAGTATTTAGGGCTCTGTGGTTAAGGCTCTGAATTATTGATTCGAAGGTCAGGGTTCAAGCCCTAATGCCACCAAGCTGCCACTGTTGGGCCCTTGAGCAAGGCCCCCTAACTCACAATTGCTCAGTATTTATATGTATTTAAATGATAAATGTAAGTCGTTCTGGATAAGGCCGTCTACCAAATGTCATAAATGTAAATGCTGAAAGCTCTACACACCTTGAAAGAAACCTCTATCTAAGAATCAGCATAATGTCTCTGCAGTTACTCTACATATAGTAACATTTCATGTGAGAATATCTCACAAGGTATAAAAGCATTTTAATGTCTGTCTATCCACAAAGACACAAATACATGAAGTGAGACAAGAATCAGTTAGTAAGTATATCTTTTCACACACTGCTTGGGTGTGTGGGTTGTAAAAAGGCATACACCCTCAATGTGTGTTTGCCAGCTGGAATCTGGAGTGACATGTCATCTGACCCCTGTTTACATCCACCCAGTGAACTGTGACATTTCATTCAACATGGCAAAGTCCTTCGTCATAAATACTTCTGTCACTGCTTTACAGACCATGTTAACAGAGATGATGATGTATTTCCACATATTTATCTGTTTCTTGTTAGATGTGAAACTAAAAGAAATTTTAACTGAAAACTTTAACAGCAACATGCTTATAAGTATGTCTAGGAGATTTAAGTGTGTGAGCTGGGTCTGGTAGCCTGATCATACAAGCGTGAGTCAAAATGTAATGCAATTTTTTATAATAGGAGGTGCATTTCTTAATGAAATTATTCGAACTTTCATACAGATGTAAGGACACACATACTCTTGATCTTTACATATTTAATTTTGTTATCTCAGATATATGAATAAATGAGCTGATATGAAAATAGGTGCCCCGCTGGAAGTTCGTCAGAAGAAAAGTGCAGTAATCGAGTTTCTGAGCATAGGACTGAAAGGGTTAAATGTTGCACTGAACTCCTTGTATTCAGTGAAAGAGACAAAAGTTTCTTTTAAAGGCTTAGAACTGGTGATGAAACATGGATTCATCATTATGAACCAGAATCAATGAAATGATGTCATCCAACATCTTCAAAGACAAAAAAGTTCAAGGCAGAAAAGTCAGCTGGGAAAATCATGGCGACTGTCATTTGGGATGCTCAAGGTGTAATACTTGTCAATTTGTTTCCAAGAGGAGTAACAGTCAGTTCTGAAGTATACACTGAAACCCTTAAAAGACTTAAAGCAATAATCCATCAAGTAAGACCAAATATGTAAATTAGTTAAATTCTTCAACACGACAATGCGAGGTCTCACTCGAGCCTCAGAACAAGGGAGAAAA
Source organism: Tandanus tandanus (assembly GCA_039654325.1). Taxonomy (NCBI): domain Eukaryota; kingdom Metazoa; phylum Chordata; class Actinopteri; order Siluriformes; family Plotosidae; genus Tandanus; species Tandanus tandanus. Next base: position 14,957,008 of record JBCNYH010000001.1, read on the forward strand.
TAATCTCTTTCGGGTGAACAGCACTGACACATCCTCCCTGCTCACCTGATTTAACACCCTCAGACCTCCATCTCTTTTGTCCATTGAAATAGGCACTGAGGGGCAAAAGCTATGGTGGTGATGAAGAAGTGAGAACTGGTTTAAGGAATTGGCTGCATCAGCAACTGGCTAAGTTGTACAAAGCTGGGATACATGCCCTCATTCGTAGGTGGAACACTTCCATCGAAAGAGGTGGTGACTATGTTGAAAAGTAGGAATGTTAACCTGTGATGTATAGCTACATCTTGATGTATGATATGTTTGATAGCGTTCCTTATTTCTTATAAATAATCCCCCCTTGTATATTTAACAGTTATTCCAAAAGATCAATTAGGATATGTGCTCATGTCAGGCATATCTGACGAGTTTGAGCGGAAAAGCTCAGTATGTTTTATTCTATCCAGACTCATTGGACTGTAAGAAATAAGTGTGAGTCTCGACCATTTCTGTGGGGTTTTTAGATACTAATGATATATGAACTTATATCCTAGTAGTAAATTAGCCGATCAGAACATGTGATTGCTCATATCCAGTGAGTACGAATAGAATAACACACTTTATTTATGCTTAAACGTAGACTGTTTTTTCATTAAAAAGATTAGCTAGATCCCTGTTTTAATTTTTAAGGCTATGAAAAGTCTACATGCTGCTTTTTAAAATTGTAGTTGTTCATAATCTAAAACAAATTAAACCAAGTTCATTAATTTTTTTCACTTTCAATGTGAAATTTTTCTTGATCTTCATGTATAAAGCTATTAACTGTATAATATGGACATGCTACAAGTATACTATGTATGTTATGTGTGTATAAAGATCCTAATTGATAACTCAATAATCTGTTTTAAAACTCAGCTATCTAAATTCTAAAATAGCATTAGTGAAGGATAGTTAGCTCTAGAAAGTTTTTCCAAGCATCTGTTCTTCATTTTCTAGCTAAGTTTAACTTGAATGTTGTGCCTTACTGAAGAGTTTACTTTAGAAAGCAATTTGTTACTCTTGTGAAGGACATCTCAGAATTTCTCATATTGTCTAACAAACTACATTGTGTTGCAACATATTAAATTTATGTAAAATTATAATATTTTTTTGTAAGTCATTATTTAACAATTTTCTCACAGATCTGTGAACTTTTTAGTTTTAAAGAAAATTTTTCTATTGACTAATGTTCATTTTGGCTTGTATGCAATTCAAAAAAAATATAAGCCTTAAATCATCTGGCCCTTACACTCTGCTAGAAAACCTTTGACAGTCACACATATTTTTAATGCACTACAGGACAGGACACCTGTAGCTTTCAAATTCAAATTTATTAGGCACACACATAACCATACACAGTATGACATGGAGTGAAATGCTTTCTACAAATGTATTTGGAATAAAATAAATATGAGAGTATAACACTAAAAACAAAATAGAATAGGAAATAAAAATAAAGATGTAATAAAGACTGAGAATTATGTATGTGGAGGGTAGTTGGTGATAATATGGTGTGGCTGTGTTCAATCGAAGCGATTGTAAAGTGCAGGTCTGTGCAGTAGAAACACTGATCAGTGCAAACATTGGGCTCAGGAGGTGTACAGTATTTGCATAATAAATAGGGGTGAGTATATCTACAGTATATACACCAACCGACCATAACATTATGAGCTTTGAGAAGTGAAGTGAATAATTATCAATTAGGCATTGAAGGTGAGGTGAATATCGTTGAATAGACTATTCATTTCAGGACTATTCAATTCAGGGACATCCAGTGAGCCTGACTAATTGTTTTACTATATACTACATGGGTACTTAAGCAAACGGAGAACAGCAAAATGAGATTTCTATGGTTTATTTTATACTTTTTTAACATCATGAGTCATAGAGCTGAGCTCTGACCGCATGTGCAGGCAGGTGACTGAGGAGAATGATTGAACGGATGTGATGTTGCATTCTGGGACATGCAGTCTTCATGCTCGTGCAGCCATATTGCTAGACACAAAACATTCCCTGCTGTGGTCCTAAAAGTCTGATTCCAATCGAAGCATCTCCCGTTTACGTTTAAACTTTTTTTATTGTTTTATAGTCTACTATTATTTTTTAATTATGCCTTTGTGTGCAGCATTAAACTGTACAGACAGAAAGACACCAGGATGCGGGAAATCATTCCATGTGTAAGTAGCGTTTTAAGTATCTTTGTAGAAGTTATACACACATGTACTTATGTTTATTATTTTGTGACTGTGTTAATATAAAAAGTTTAGATTGTGAATAACATGCATGTGATATTTAGATCCTATTATTTTAAACTATCTGGATATTGAAACAAATGTATATGTATCATATACACTATGTGTAATTAAGTGTAAAAATACTACATGTAGTAAATTCTACATCAGATACTGTAAGTTTATGCATACAAACAGTAATTGTGTACTTTCTTACTGTATTACATTAGTAAATTATCTGTAGACCTATTATATAGAGAGAATTTATGTACATGTATTATATTAATATAATCCGAATGGCCTATTTTATGTAGAGAAATTTTGTGTATATATGTATTTGTAAATGTATATTTCATATTTCCAAATTTCTTTGTAGGCCTACTATATAGAGACGAATTATGTTATATTTGTGAATATTCTATATTATCTTAAAACCTAAATAAAGTAATTATTTGGGCAGTATGTATATATTAACCATTCTTTGTACTTTGTTTTGCTAAATTTAAATTCAATACACTAAATAAATTGAAATATATTTAACTTAAACTGGTTTTATTATTTTTTATTAATACAGGCTTAAACTATATTTGATTTTTCTATGGTAATAAAGGATTAAACTACGTTAGACGTGTTGTGGTTAAGAATGGTTTTGCAAGATATTTTCAGTATATAAAACTTTTAATACAGTGCTATATATGTGACATTTTGTCCCTCACTGTGTGTGTGTGTGTGTGTGTGTGTGTATATGAGTGTATGAGAGAGAGAGAGAGAGAGAGAGAGAGGGGGGG
>JBCNYH010000001.1:15029764-15040843 GCA_039654325.1 Tandanus tandanus
ATATTTTGTTGTTTGAATGTTGTTCTGTTTTTTGTTTTGTTTTGTTTTTCTTAATAAAAAAAAAATTAAAAACTGGTATCATGACGCAAATAAACACTGGGTGGACAGATGGACCTGCAAGTCCACACAAAAAAAATCAACACAAAATTGACAAAGTCGATGATTTCTTAAGTAAGGAGCTCTGCTCTTAATACAGAGTGTAGTCAGATAACAGTGGCAAATTGTTTGTGAGGCTTCAGAGTCATAGACACAATTCTTCTTTCTTCTTTTCTCCTCCCAGATTTAAAATGATAGAACTTTATTTCTAATTGAAATGCATTCATTCATTCATCCATCCATTAATTTATTCATTTGCTGATCCACTTTATCCTTTATTATGGTCTCAACCAACCCATTACAGCTAGCCCATCACAGGGCCAACACACACACAACCATTCACACTTACGCCTAGGGGCAATTTGGAAGAGCCAGTTAGCCTAATGTGCATGTCTGTGGACTGTTGGAGGAACCTGTAATTCCCAGAGGAAACCCACACAAGCAGTGGTAGAAACTCCACACAGAAACACCTGAGCCGTACAAGGGACTTGAACAGAGTGAAGGATTTTCCCAGGCTGCACACATACAGTATATAGTGACACACATGTCTCCAAAATTATTCATGTTTCTTTATTACACTCCACATATAAGTGACAGTTTCATGTTAAGTGTTGTTCTTTTGTTTTATGTGTCTTTTTGCTTAACTATATGTCTGAAGCATTTAATTACTTAGAACAACAAATGCACAGTTTGGCAATTATACAAAATGTTTAACAAATTATTCCACTCTGTTCTGCTGGTTCAAGAGCAAAGCTGATGTGGTTTTAATACAAAGCAGGACAAAGAGTTCAGACAGAAATTCATTAGTAAATGCTGACAGTTTAAGCCAATTATAACAGTGTTACACTGTGGAGAAAAAAGTAGTACATTTACCTCTATAGTCTTTTCCAAAATAGATAAAACTTTACAACATGGTCAAGAACCCTCCTGTTTTATCTATGTCCCTAATACTTCAGTATTAGCAGGCAACATAACTTTCAGTAGATGGCAGTTATTAAAAAAACAAATGAGTCTTGTAGGAAAGAATCTTAGAGTTTAGGTGTGCAGTTTGATATAATTACACTCCTCTTAGGGCTGAGTCAGCAATTACGAGATAAATATTCTCAATCTCTCAAAATAATTTCATAGTGAGTGACTTTAAATGTAATCTGTCAGTTTGAAGCATATTAGATAATCTTTCAATTTGCATATTACGTTTATCAATATAATTAATTTCATTTGCTTATGAAAGCATCCATCGTGTTTACATATTTTGGAGCATGGAAGCATTAATAATTGTTTCATTACAGCTTAATTTTAAAATAAGTGGCCACGGAGTTTAAAAAAAAATCTATATCAACCAATGCTAACTCCAGTGATTTTCATCTTCAGTTGAGATGACACATATCATCCTATGAATAGTCACTGAGCATCTGAAATAACAGGAGACCAAGCAATGATGAGCATGGAAACTGTCTCTCAATTTGGTTAGATCAGCCCTCTTTTTTTTTTCCTTTTTTTTACTGAATGGCCTAGTTGGTAGGAAGCTTCTTTGAGTGCTTGTCTCCAGCTAAAGGAGAGGTAAGGCTGCATTCGTGCATCTGTGTGTCCTTGTATGTGTGTGTATGCGTCTTCCGTCTGACCCTAGTCTTCGTGCATGACCATGGAGTAAAGAGTCTCATTGTCTGAGCTGCAGCTGATTTGACCACAATACATGCACTATTGTGGCCCGCTGCCTAGACTCAGTATGCCTGTATGCGGAGGTTACATTCCCCAGAGAAAGATCTCCTCATAGTTCCACATGTTTCACATGTTACTGTAGAAACACATTGTTCAGTCCCAGGATAATAATGTACGAATATACTATGATTTTCCATCAGCTCTGTAAACCATTCATTAGATGGGAAACATTTTAAAAGGGCTCCATTATTATCAACTAAACACCACATTAGCGCATAGCATTAGTCACATCAGGATGTGTCAAACACCCACATGTATCTATTTACGACAGCCATTATCTTCCCTTCCAAACTTTCTGAAAGATTGTTGTAGTATTTATTCATTATGCATATGTGCAGTGGTTTTAATTTCCGTAATAATTAGTGGGTGCAAAACCTCACCTATTGTGATGGTGTACCTTAGATGTTGTATTGAGTAGATACCCACACTGTTTTGTTCAGCGTCTTTAAGCTGTGAAATGTGTCAGTTTTTTCTTTTTATGACATCATATTTTAAATACACCAAATTCTCAGCAGTGGTGGCCCGGTGGTAGGGTGCTGGATTACTGATCAAAAGGTCGGGGTTCAGGCTCCACTATCAATGGGTTGTCACTGCTGTCCCCCCAGTGCCGCTAACTGGGATATCAAAGGCCGGCCATGTCTCTCGCTGTCTATGGTGAGAGGTATGTAAAAGAACCATTGCTGATTTTCGTTAAGAGTAGGCTGCTTTCTGCCCTGCTATGGCCTGGGGAGCTGTCCAGGGTGTACTCTGCCCTCGCCCAGTTTCGGCTGAGATGGGCGCCAGCCTCCCCGCAACCCTGATTAGGATTAAGCGGTTCAGAAAATGAATGAATGAAAAAAATTCTCAGTAGCACACATTGTGATAACCTATCACATGGATGAAAAACACAGTTTGAGTGCAATTTGAAACAGACCTGTCTGTTGTATACTGTGTTATTACAGCACACAGTTGAAGCATAAGGACATGTGGGGCTGACCAATGATATTTACACAGCTCAAAAAAGACCCACATTGCCTGCTGAATGTCTAGTGCATTTTATTCTCTCTCTCTCTCTCTCTCTCTCTCTCTCTCTCTCTCTCTCTCTCTCTCTCTCTCTCTCTCTCTTTCTCAGGGGTCTTACCTCTTGGGCTGCTCAACATTTTCTTCACATCTGTACACTCAACATGATGTTACTGCAGTGCCACTCTGTTTTCAAGTCATTTTACATTTCAATCTGCCATTGATTTAAATAAATAATTAAATAGATCAACTTTTCTGACAGGCTTGAAATGTCGCTAGAGATTTTTGGCTGTCATCACTTTTTTTCTTGAAGGTTTTGTTTGTTTGTTTTGAAGGCTTATTTTTTTTATTATTTTGGAGCCACTCAGAAAACTGCAGCTGTTTGTCATGTGATTGTTTTCTCTTTTTTCTTGAGGTATTGTCCCATGTGTATCTATGTAATCATTCCTCAGGATTCAGAGGGGGTGGAGATAATGCTAGGAGTTTGTTCATCTGGCCTGCTCATCTACAGAGACCGGCTGCGTATCAATAGATTTGCTTGGCCCAAAGTCCTCAAGATCTCTTACAAGAGGAATAACTTTTACATCAAAATCCGACCTGGAGAGGTAAAGTCAGATAAAGTACATGGATGACCCTTTTCATGCGAAATGCTAAAAAATATTTTAAATGGGTTTTGTGTTTGTTACCGATGTCTAGTTTGAGCAGTTTGAAAGCACGATTGGCTTCAAACTCCCCAACCATAGAGCCGCTAAGAGACTCTGGAAGGTTTGCGTGGAGCACCACACTTTTTTCAGGTGAGAATTATAAGGGAGGAGAGTAAGTACATGCATTGTTCTAGTAATTTTGGAAATATTACAAATAACCTTTGGGAAGTTTTTAGATGTACATGATTTAAAATAAAAAATAAAAATGGCAGAGCATGCTGCTATAGGGGAACAATCAGTGAGAGGTGGTATAATGTTGATTGACAGTACCACCATAAAGCTGATTATTTTTCTGTAACAGCATGTCTTGAAGTGTTTTATTCCTCTTGTTCCACAAAACCTTTTTTAATTTAAAAATATGTTTTTATCTTTTTTTCACTTTTTAATGGAATGTTTATGTAACATTGCTGATATCACTTATATTACAGCAGCTATAAACCTTTCCTTCAAGTTTCCTTAATCGCTTAATCCTACTATTAGGGTAACGGGAGGCTGGAGCCTATGTCAGCTGGCAATGGGCGAAGGCGGGGTACTCCCAGAACAGCTTGGCAGACCAGTGCAGGCAACACACTTAAAATCAGTCAAACTCACATCCACACCTAGGCTCAATTTGGAACTGCCAATTAGCCTAATGTGCATGCACTGTGGGAGGAAACCGGAATACCCGGAGGAAACCCACACAAACACTTGGAGAACATGCAAACTCCTCACAGAAACGCCTAACCATAAGCACCCATTTGAGCAGGTATTAAGTTTAAATAAGAAATAAGCAAAAATATTGGAGAGTTCAACGATTTTAAGAGAAGTTTATAAAGGCTAATTGGTAATTACCATTGCATTGACCTCTGAACACTTCACTAAGTAACCAAAGCTTGTGAATATTATTTATCAGGTTGGTTTCTCCTGAAACTCCACCCAAGAAGTTCCTGACTCTTGGTTCCAAGTTCCGCTACAGTGGCCGAACCCAAGTCCAAACGAGACGGGCCAGTTCACAAATAGTTCGCCCAGCTCCCTTCTTTGAGCGCTCTACCAGCAAACGATACATCATGTCCCGCAGTTTAGATGGAGGTTGGTTCAGTCTTTCATTCAATTTGTCTGGTATCTTTTGTTGAGTGTTTAATTAGTAAAGCTAGGTTCACTATGCATATGCATATATGATATCACGCAGATTAAATCTGTAAGTTTATAAGAAGCAAATAGCAGAACTGTAGTGCAACTGCTGTTTCTTATTACGGTATTGCTTCTCAAAATGCCCTGTTTAGTTCTGAGAAAACCTGAGCCGAAATGGACTGCAATTCCAAAATGCAAAACTGATTAAAGCACACTTGAATGTGAGTCTCTAATTTGCAGTTCAGGCTTTAGTCAGTTCTACCTTTAGTCAGTTTAATGAGTCCAGAGTTGATGTACTATTCAGTGACATTATTAAAACATTATTTCCTCTAATAAGGCAGTCTTTAATCAATGCCTGCCACCCATTGCCATCAGTGTAGTTAATTACAGTAAGATGTATCAATAGAAGTAATTTGCTTTATTGGCATTTGTACTCTCCATTACCATAATCTTTTTAACAGTGCCTTTGTTTTTCTGTAAATCTTATCTTGGCCAAGAGCTCACACAATTTAGGAGTTCATACTGTTACTCACAATGATGCCAACGTGTTTTTGTGCCTCTGCTATTTGCAGCATGTCAGTCATCCTCACTGGAGTTCGTGTCATTGTTATCCTTTGTGTTCACATTGCCTTCTTCATTCAGCATGCCCTTCACTCTCTCTTTCTACCCATTGTTTTTATCAGCTGGTACCAGACCTCCTTTAATGTCTTCCAAGTTGCTTTGTGGTGCCTCTGCTGAGAAGTGCTTGTTGCTGTGCTGGGGCGGCTCCCCTGATGAAGCCCAGTGTTATTTTGTGCCCATCTTTTCCTAACACACATGGTTGAAAACAAGACTGAAATACTCACTACAGGAATTTTCTTCTTAGTGTTGTTTTATCTTCTCTGCTCGCAATTGCACACTTACACTTTCCCTTCCTCCCTCTGTTTCTAATTAATGGAATAAATTAAAATTGTATTGCTCCCTGAGAGCTCACGGAAGCCAGCAAGACTTTAGGTTCAGACTCTCAGTTTTAACGCTGTGGTTTGGACTACTAATGTTGTTATTTTCCTGGATTTAGTGAAGAAACAGTCCGATGATGTGGACAGTAATTCATTTATGAAATGATGTTTAAATGAAATTTAAATTTCAAGCTCAAATTTCAAACTCAAATAGATTTGAGGAGTGTAAGCGTAATTGACTTGTGTGAGCTCCCATTATCTACGTCCTGTGTAATTAGCTCTTCTTTATATGAATGCTTTGGTTAAACTTCCTTGGCTTTTAACTGTGTATCACTCTCAATATATTAAAGAACCACTAGGCAAATGGGTTTAAACAAAATCAAATTTTATTAAATGGCTTAAGAACCATGCTCTGTTTGAAAACATTGTGGATCACAATAACATCCTGATTTATATATAATGAATACAAGTGTTTCATGTACATATGGACTTGAGAACTGATAAAGACAAACTCAAATACTGTGGTGATCTTAAGTAGCATGAATGTGTAAAATGTAAAGGTTTAGCATGCAGGAGAGGCACTAGCACCTCTAAGTAATAGCTAGAATTTGTAATATTTCCTGCAAAGTCCTGGCAAATGTGTTTACAAAATGTTGTATACTTTCCTGTAGATATAAGAGGAGTTTCTCACAATGTCTGTCATGTTAAGCCTTTGTTTCAGTGCACTGCTTATGGTTATTGCTCGGTGTTGCATCACGTTGCTTTTTAGCTGAATTGCTCTGATTTAACACATGCAGCCAGTGGTTTAACTTAGACACAATGCGGGCTCTTTTGTGGAGGGGAAAAAAGAGAAGAGCTTTATTAAGCATATTTCAAGCCTGTACATTTTATATAACAGCATATTATATGTAATATTATATTAAACAAAGCAGCAAGCATCTAGTGCAATGTTTTCTTTGATTGCACACCAGTGTTAAAAACAAAAAGTTAATTATTTCGATATCGTAAGTAATCATGTTTAAATTCTTACAAAAACTGCCATAGCCAACCAGAGCCGTGAGAGTAAAAAATGCCTGTGCTTTCTGGATTTTAAGGGTCACGTTACATTATCTGTTCTCCTGACTCATGTTTAGCAACCTTGTGACATGCCGTAGTATGAGCAACCGTTCAAAGATGTGGCTGCTTGAATTAAATTTCTTTATTATAGGTCTAGAAGCACTATTGAAACCTACAGACTGCATGTTTAAAGCCTCAAGCATGCAAGATTTTAGCACATGCAACTGCTATTCAGATACAGCTGTTGATGGTATAAGAGATAGATAAGATAAGATAGAGTTTTATTAATCCCAAAGGAAATTTTTTGTGCCAGAGAACAGGTTACAGGGCACCCTTTTCAAACACAAGACAATCAGATCACCAAAACAATGGAGTTTGCATCTTCTCCCCATGTTTATGTGGGTTTCTTCTGTGTACTACGGTTTCCTCCCACAGTCCAAAGACATGTTAGATTAATTTGCTATTCAAAATTAACCCTAGGTGTGAGTGGTTGTGTGTGTTGCCCTGCAATGGACTGGTGAGTTGTCCAGGGTGTACCCCACCTTCACCCAGGGTTAGCCTCCCCGCAGCCATAGTAGGATTATGCGGTTCGGCAAATGAATTAATGAATGAATGGTATAGGTATCACAGATGGCCTTTGTACACACACAGTGTCTTCTTATGGTGTTGACTTTCTCCTCAGCTCAGCGAAGCATCCCCCAAATGACAGCGACTGTAGTCCCAGGATCTAAACCACTTATCGCTATGAATGGCACTAAACCAGCAGGTAGACATGTGCATCTACAACCCCCAGCCTAGATCTTTAAAGCTTGCTAGTTTGGAAGGTTACTGGTACGATCAACTCATTATCTATCTGCTGCAATGGTCTGTTCAGCTCTGCATGCTTTTGAATGTTTTACACTGCTAGCCTAGCATGTATAAGCTCACTGCTAGCTGCAGTTTCCCCTTGCTTAGCTTTCAAATATTGTGTCTTTTGGGAAATATTTGTCAGCATGGCATATAAAACCGGCTGCTAATTTCAAAGTAATTTCATTGATTATATCTCAGGACATTCCTATCTCAGGGTAAATTAAGAACATTGAGCTATTGGATCATACAGAGCTTACAGATAAATATAATTTCTATTCTGAACTTAAAATTATATCCAGAGTTAATTGCAGTGGTACATTTAAGTTTGTGAGCCTTTTAGAACTTAATATATTTCTGCATAAATATGACCAAAAACATAATCGGAGTTTCAGACAAGTTCCAATAGTTGAAGTTGCATCAAAACAGAGCCAAACCATAATTCTGCCACTACCATGTTTCACAGATGGAATAAAGTTCTTATGCAGTGTTTCCTTCTCCAGTGTTTCCTTCTCCAAACATAAAACTTTTTCATTTACACCAAAAATATTCTCTATTTTTGCCCATACATCTTTAGCGATGAGCTCCAACTCTTTCAGGTTGGAGGGTCTCCTTGCCATCACCCCGATCGTTAGCTCCCTCCACAGATTCTCAATTAGATTCAAGTCAGGACTCTGGTGGCCACTGCAAAACATTAATGTTTTTGTCCACTAACCATTTCTTCACCACTTTTGCTGTGTGTTTTGGGTCGTTGACGAGCTGAAATGTCCACTGGTGCCCAAGGCCAAGTTTCTCTGCAGACTTCCAGATGAGCATTTGCAAAGGCCAAGCGGGTTTTTTGTGTGCCTTATCTGGAGAAATGGCATTTTCCTTGGTCTGCGTCTGTGGAACCCAGCAGTGTGCAGTGTCCGTTGGGCTGTCTGCCTTGAGACGTTGCCACCAGCAGAGCCCAGATTCACCAGGATGGTCTAGGTGGTGATCCTTGGATTTTTTTTCACCTCTCACTATCCTTCTGGTCAGCACAGGTGTCACTTTTGGCTACCGACCACGCCCTCTGAGATTTTCCACAGTGCGGAACATCTTGTATTTTTTAATAATACTTTGCACTGTAGCCACTGTAACTTGAAAACATGTAGATATGGCCTTATAGTTCTTTCCAGACTTGTGACCAGCCACAATGCACAGCCGCAGGTCCTCAGTGAGCCCCTTTGTCTTAGCCATGACTGTCCACAAACCAACTGCAGAGAGCTGCTGTTTTTCACCTGTTGAGTTGATTAAAACAGCTGTTCCCTATGAATCAGGGTAATTAGGATGCATTAGAACAGCTTGGACTATTTGAATTGGTATAGAACTTTGGATTTTCCCATAGACTGTGACAGTTTGCAAAGAATATGAATAATTTTGGACATGACACTTTTTGCTCAAATGTAAATAAAAGCTGAGAAATAATTTTTCCACAATGATGCCTCTTGTACATCGTCTTATTATCTTTTGGGAGAAGCCTGTGTCATTTCGGGTCTAAATTGCCAGGGGTATGAATAATTTCGGGCTTGACTGTATGATCATATTTTTTAAAAACTCAGTCCTAATTTAGAAATATATAAAGTTTGAAAGGGCTCACAAAATTTCAAGCACCAATATAAAAACCTACCAACTGTCTGATATTCATGGACAAAACATGTCTAGGGCTGTTAGGATCTTATTGTGTACACCACCATAACATAACACTTGCATAATTTGTGATATTTTGTTACCTGATGCTTATGTTAGATGAGCGGAACGGGAGCTATAGAAATGGGTTCCATCTGTCTGTCCATCCATCCGTCTATACAACTAAGCGCTTTGGAAGGAAATGGATCACCAGATTTGGTGTATGGGTCCCCCTCGGGTGAATAGGGTGGGATTGTATATGTGTACAGTGTACAATTTTGTATATTGTACCTTGGTTCAAGGTTGAAAGGTTACTTTTTAAATTATTGGACTTGTCAAATAGTTTTCCCGGGGGGGAGCATTTAGACCCCTGTGGTTTATTTTTATTTTTTGGTTTGTAGAAAATACTCTTTCACATGTTTCCTGAATACATATACTTAAGTGATCTTTATTTGCATGTCTTATATTAGGTAAGTGGTATATTTGATAACCTAGGTTTTATTCCACATTAGCGAACACAAAGCATTCTCTGTTTACACAAAGCAAGGCATTTATCTGCGTTTATTATGAAAAGCGTAGACTATTTTCGGCATATAATTGAGTGGTAAATTGTTGTTGCGTTTATTATGTAGTTCAACATTTAAAAAAATGTTGAACTATATTATAATATATATTGTAATGGTAGGCGAGACTGATACAATCATTTAACCTTCTATTAACCAGCATAGCATATCTGCCACATGAAGCGAAAGGATTTATAAATATATAATTTTTTTTTCCTTTTTTTTTTTTTCTTTCAAATATTGGACATTTTTGCCTAGGGAAATAATCTTAACACAAGTAGAAATGGACTAACAGAGGGTTAAATTCTAATAGTTTTGGTATCTTCCAATACCCATTCCTTGCTGCAGTTTGAACTTTCTAAGTAAATAAATTCCTTAATCATGGATTTCATCCTAATTTAATAACTTTTAAGTCATTTAAAAAAATTCTGACAAAGAAATTACAAAATTAGTGTTTCTTATACTGGTGTATTACAATAATATCCGGAAATCGCTATATACACTATAGAAATAGCTATATACACTAATTTTATTTAACTTCAATGAGGTGGTTACGATCCTTGTGCAGAACTGTTTTAAATTTGCTATCTACTACAATAGTAACCATGCAGAAACTGTAATGAGTACCTGGTACAATAGACAGTACTGAATTCAACAAGCCTAATTTCATGATTTTTTTTATCACATCTTTATGCCAAATTTATGCCATTTTTATTTAGACCCAAAATAAAAACAAAAGCAGTAGCAGTACAATTGAATTACATTACAGAAACTAGAAATGCACTCAGAGAGTGCAGACCTCCACCAAGGTAGTGCAATCTTGTATTTCCATGGGTTATAGAGGCAAATGATATAGAATTATGGTGCCACCCTATAGCCTGTTCCACAATTATTTTTGAGTCCTGAATTTTTTTTAACTATTTCCACGTCTCTGCCCTATCGTGCAATGTTAAAAAATCCTTCAAAACTGTCCTGGATCCAGATCCGGACCATTTTTACCATTTTAACCACATTTGGTTAACATTTTGTGGAAATCGATCCATTACATTTGAGTTATCGTGGTCAAAGATATGCACACACAGACAGACACACATGACCAATCTCATAACCTCCTCTTTGGTGGAGGTAATGTTTAAAATGAGTCTGTTAATATGATGATTTAAGAAAAATCAACGAGCTACATAAATACTGTGAGATTTAAATCAGTACAGTTAGAGACATTATTTAGAAGTTTGTTTTAAGAATGACCACATGTCAGTAGGGCAGTGGTGGCCCGGTGGTAGGGTGCTGGGTTACTGATCCCAAGGTCAGGGGTGCGAGTCCCACTATCAACGGGATGTCACTGCTGTCCCCCCAGTGCAGCTAACTGGGTTATCAAAGGCCGGCCATGTCTCTCAC
>JBCNYH010000001.1:15124920-15137408 GCA_039654325.1 Tandanus tandanus
ATATACACACATAACATACCACACACATCATACATACACATACATACATACACATACATATACACACACATAACATACCACACTCACACACATCATACATAACATACATACATATACACACATAACATACCACATACACACATACACATACATATACACACACATAACATACCACACATCATACATAACATACATATACACACATAACATAACACACACACACACACATCATACATAACATACATACATATACACACATAACATACCACACACATCATACATACACATACATACATACACATACATATACACACACATAACATACCACACATCATACATAACATACATATACACACATAACATAACACACACACACACTCATACACACATACACATACACATACATATACACACATAACATACCACACACACACACACACATACATACACATACATATACACACACACAACATTACACACACTCACACATCATACATACATATACACACACATAACATTACACTCACGCATACATATACACACACATATACACACATAACATACCACACATACACATCATACATAACATACATACATACACCTACATATACACACACATATAACATACTTAACACACACACATCATACATGCATACATACACATACATTACATACATGCACACACATTAAATACATACTACACACACACACGCATGCATTGCTTGTGTGCGCACTTGTTTGCATAGTCACATAACATACATGCATTCATGCATACATACTTAACACACATGCACGCATAACATACACACACAGACATAAATACATACATACACATTTTGTAAATTTTATTTTATACTGTATTAATTCCTCAAGGGAAATTTTGACTTCTGCATTTAACCCATTCAAAGTGAGCACACACACACACACATAAACAGTGATCACACGCACACACTCGGAGCAGTGGGCTGCCACACACTGTGGTGACCGGAGAGCAGTTGGGGTTTAGGTGCCTTGCTCAAGGGAACTTCAGCTATGATTGTGGAGGAAGGGAAGGTGCAGCTCACACACACACCCACACACCCATACATATCATACATGCACATACATACCTACACATACATGAAATATATACACATCATGCACATACATATCATACTTACATACATATATACATACATAAATACATATCATACACACACATACATAGAATATATACATACACACACACATACATATATATATATATATATATATATATATATATATATACACACATATAATACATACATAATTATATATACACACACACACATACACATGCATAGCACTCATACATTCACACATACATATATAACATACATAGCATATACACACAGCTCTGTGTAGTCGTGGGCGCTAAATAAAATAAAGTTATTTTCGTTTTATTTCTTACTGTGACCATCAGCCCCCCCACCGCGTCCAAATCACACCAAAGTAGTCTCAATCGTTTATGCTGGTTTGAGCTGTTCAAAGAAATGGTTTTGCAATCATGATTTCAAAGTTATTAATGTTTTATTCCTTACTCGTGTGACGTCACCAGCCCTCCCACCATGTCCAAATCATACCAAAGTGGTCTCAATCGTTTGTGCTGTTGAAAGGATTGATTTTAAAGTTGTCCACGTTGTATTCTCATGCGTGTGATGTCACCAGACACCCCCCCCCCCCGCATCCAAATCACCCCGAAACTGTCTCAAAGAAATAATTTTTCTATTATGCTTTTAAAGATATTTTCACTTTTTTATTTCTTACTGTGACCATCAGCTCCCCCATCCAAGTTAAAAAAATAAAGATCCTGTGTTTACTATTGTAAAGACTGAAGTACTGAACAACACAATAAGCTTGAGCTATATTAAATGGTCTAACAGGAATCTTTATGGGAAATAGAGGAAACCATGTGTACTTTACAACTACATTCATATGAAAGAGGTAAGACACATTTATTTGATGAAATCAAGCCTTGACCAGCAATGTTTCATGTACAACAGTGTCTTAAATTGGCTCTCCCACTTTATTTGGTATTACTGTAAGCATATTGACAATGATTGATTTAGTGCCAAATCAGTTTGGATTTATCAAAAATGCATTCGTTTTACGTAAAAAGGAATACATGTCATAAACAAGCAAGCTGCTAGCGATTAGCAACCTGTCTGCTCATCATGGGAACATATCTAATAGCAGGCGACAGGCTACCGATGCCGATTGCGCTCCACAGCAGAAAAAGTTATGAGTTGCATGTTGATTACATGCATGCCTAGACGTAGGCCTAACCAAATGGGGACTGTTAAAAGATTCCTTACAATAAAGCACAGTTAAACAATTAAACGGCACGAAGCAGCAAACACAAAAAGACACTATTTTCATTAATAAGATGTGGACATGATGGAGGGTGGTGACTTCATGCGTGTAGAATAAAATCGTCATAGGCTACTTGTAAAATACTAGCACAATAATTTCTATCAGCACAAACCAGCACAAACGATTGAGACTATTTTAGTGAGATTTGGACGTGTTGGGGGGGCCTGATGGTCACAGTAAGAAATAAAACGAAAATAACTTTAAAATCATAACAGCTAAATCATTTCTTTCATCAACACAAGCCAGTACAAATGTAGCACAAACGATTGAGACCACTTTGGTGTGATTTGGATGCGTGGGGGGGTTGGTGACGTCACACGCGTAAGGAATAAAACGTGAATAACTTTAAAATCATGATAGCAAAATCAATTCTTTCAACGGCACAAACCATCACAAACGATTGAGACCAATTTGGTGTGATTTGGACGTGGAGGGGGGCTGAGTGACGTCACAGGTCAGAAAATGCATTTTATAATTACTTCAACATCTTAATAGCACAAACGAAAATTTTTACGGTACAAACCAGCGCAAACCTAGCACAAAGGAATGGCAGTGCTATTTTCAAATTTTGAGAAAGTTGGGGGGGCCAAGTTCACAGAGCTGAGTCCACTCACATACACATATACATACATACATACTTCATACATGCTGCAGACTATATAATGGGTGTACTGCATCCTTGGGGCTCCAGGGTTTTGATTTTTGCAGGAGTATGCTTGATATATTTACACAGTGCTTTCAGAACCTCCTCTTATGTATTGTACTGGGTGTGGTATGAGTAGGATCAGAACATCACACACACACACACACACACATGAACACAGATGTGGGAAAAAAGAGACCACTGCAAAATTGTCAGATTCTTGGGTTTTACTATTTAAAAGTATGTGTTCGAAGAACATGAACACCTTTATTTTTCCATTAACTACTGACAACATTTGCAGAAAATGACAACTGGTCAAAAATAGAAAGAAAGAAAAAGATGCAGTGTTTTCAGACCTTGAATAATGCACAGAAGCCAAGATGATGTTTACTTTTAAACAACTTAATACTAATGTTTGAGCTCAGGATGAGTTTAGAAATCAATATTTGGAGGGATAACCCTGATGTTTTAATCACAACTTTCATGGGCATGGCATGCTCTCCAGTCTTTCACATGGCTTTTGGGTGACTTTATGCTATTCCTGGAGAAAAATTAAATTAGCTCAGCTTTGTTTGCTGGCTTGTGACCATCTATCTTCCTCTTGATCACACTCTGGTTCAGGGGTTCAGGTCTGGATACAGGGCTGGACATGACAGGGTTTTGATTATGCGTCCTACATCCACACCTTGATTAACCTGGCTGTGTGGCATTGAGCATTGCTTTGCAGAAAAACTGAATGCTCAGATTTAGGGAACATTGCCAGAGCAGAAAGAACCAAAAAGTTTTTTTCCAGGATAAAATTGTACATTCATTGATTCCTGTGTCCTTCAGAAGCAAAATGGCCCATTCCAGCATTGCTAAAGTGTCATCACTCATCCTTCTCCAAATTTCACAATGGATGGAAGGCGCTGTGGCTTGTGGGCAGCTGCAGGTCCCCTTCTAACCACTAGATGACAAGGTGATGGGAAATGCTGAAAATTGGACTGATTAGAGATGACAACCTTACTCCAGTCCTCTGTAGTCAAATTCTTATGGTCTTTCGCAAACTTCAGCCTGGCTCTTCTTCACTTCACTTCACTTCAACTCTGCCTGGAGGAAACTGACTTTCGATCCATGATTGCAGTGCACTCAATTCCAGCTGCTAATTGCCATTTTTATAGGCATTTTTTGCTTGCTATAATCCTATGCCAGTTGAGTGAGATTCAAACTAGATGAAGATCATCCTGGTCAGTGGAGAATCATTTTTACCAGTCTGTAACTTTGTTGTCCCCAATGTCTGCTGCTCGACTTTGTTTCTTTGAACAAAAATTTTAAGGATGCAAGCAACCTGATGCTCACTGTATCCCTTTGGCAGTAAAGTCAGATTTGTATCCTTCTTTTTCTCACACAAACCTTTTGGCATGATGAATAGATATTTTTGTGTTTCAATTAAATTGAAGGTACCACTGGCACTATTTTTTTGCCCTTCCAAACTGGTCCTATAGTGATGACCACAGCAGTGGTTTTTATCCTTTTCCTTTTAATTAAATAAGATTTGTTTACACTAATTGGAACTTCATTAAGTAAAATAAAGGAGTAGCTTATGTTGGAATTCCACCATATGTATCTATATAAAGACAAAAATATAATTTTACCTTGATGATTACAATTCAGTGTGAGATGTGTAGCCTAAATGATCTCCTGATGTTGTCCATCACCATCTCATTTCACGGCTGCAGGTTGGTGTGAGACATTGCCTCATAAATTGAAGAAGTCCACATCAGTACAACTGGACAAAAGCTATGGGAAACTCTACAAACACAGTCAGTGTCATTACATGCTCAAACACCTTCAAGATGGAGAGCAGATCAGTGTGCATATGCCTCCTGATATTGTTGGACACTGGGTGTCTGAGAGGTACAGTCTCTGCTTCTGTCAATACTCTTTCTTATGGAAATATTGTATCACCTTATTCTTATTTTTAAGTGTGCAGGACTCATTAATGTAATGTTTGGGATGGCGTGATCTTGAGGGCTGAGTATCACATTACCTTTTTTCTTTTCAAGCTGTGAGGTGAGACCCGGACCTGAATTCCTCACTCGATCTTACCACTTCTCCTCAAACCACACCTTCCAGGCCCTTCAGTTCTATTATAGGGACAACCACTGCACAAAGCCGGGTTACACACTCCTCATTGAAGGCAGTGTGCACCCTCGTCAAGCATCATGGCTCGTCCGTGGAGGCACGGAGTCAGACTACGAGCTGAGTCGAGTGCTGCTGACGAGCCACAGCCTTCCAGTAGCCAAAGATCTCCAGGAGAAACTGGCGATGACATGTGGTCTAACAGAGCACCTGGAGCCAGAACTCAGCTATGAGTTGTGGGGAGAGGGCTCTGATCGTGACTGCACCCACGGCTTAGACTTCAGCATGCAGGAGCTCCAGCTGCTACGTATGGAGAGGCGCTTTCGACCCAGCGAGCCTGAGAGACAAGCGGAGGAGTTATTTGTGGGGGACGTGCACACAGAGCGCACTCAGAGGCGAAACCACAGGCCTACAGGCTATCAGCCCCCCCTGCAGAATGCCAAGGTCAGTGCTTCACCTCAGCTTTAGCGCTTGTACAGGAGAGCTAAAGCAAGTGTTTTACTTTCTTCTGAAACTTACTTCCATCACCCAGTGAACAACTGAACAGTTGTTGCAATATAGAATGCAGTATATATTCGCACTCCACTTTATTAGGAACACTTGTACACCTGCATATTCATGCAATTATTTAATTAGCCAATTATATTGCAGCAACACACTGCAAAAAAGTAATGAAGGTATGGGTCAAGAGCTTCAGGTAATGTTTCAGCGGCAGAAAACCACACTGGGTTCCACTGTTGTCAGTCAAGAACAGGACTCTGAGGACTCCAGTGGACTGAAGGACTCACCTAAAGTGGACCGCTGAAGATTGGGGGGTCTTCTTGGTTGACACCAGTGGAACCTAATGTAGTCTTCTGATATTGTAGCTAATCTGCCTCAAGACTTGGTATGCTGTGAATTCTAAGATGCTTTTCTGCTCGCCTTGGTAGGAAAGAGTTCTTATTTCAGTTACTATAAACTTCCTGTCAGCACAAACCAGTCTGATCATTGTACAATGATCAGACGCCATTTTAAAGAGCGACTTACATTTATCATGTTTTATACAACCGAGCAATTGAGGGCCTTAAGGGCCTTGCTCAAGTGCCCAACAGAGGCAGATTGGTGATAATGGAGCTTGAACCCCGACCTTCAGATCAGTAAACCAGTGCCTAAACCACTGAGCCACCACTGCCCCACCATTGTCCTTTGAGCCCTCTTTTAATTGGCTGATTAGATAACTAAATGAATGTACACATGTTCCTAATAAAATGAACACTGAGTGCTGTGAAAGTGTGCATTCCTTTGACTTCTGGTCAAATAAATATTACCGTAAGCCCTTTTATCTGAAAATCAACAGAAGATTTATTTTGGTGATGGGAGACTGTGTTTTCTGTGAATCTTTTGCACTGGTTGCTCAGTTTTGGCTTAAATACTTATCGCAACTAGAAACTTTTACCGTTTTTCATCTGGAGCCTGAAATCAACTAAACGTTCCTCTGGCTTTAGCACTTAAACCCAAATATCACATAATGATGGGTTTACACTGGGGCCATGATGTCCATGATCTCCACGATTTGAGAGAGTTGTGATGAGCGTGGTGGGTCGTGGGTTCGAATCGTGATGATCTTGAGGGAACTTGGTGGAATCGTGATCATGACAAAATTTTTGACTGTCAAAAAGTTTGCCATTATTACGATGTATTACGATTCACCAATCGTGATAGAATGTGGGAATCGTAGTAGAGAGCAGTATAGCTTAACAGACCGTAACTGAGCGTAACAGACCTTGATCTGCCATCGTAGGGGGTCCTGATGAACTTGGAAACATGATTCCTTCAAGTTTCATCTCTTGGATGCACCCTGCCCGATTTTTATACTCCAATAGTGCTCCAAGCGTGGCTATAAATTGTGGAGCTCCATGCTTTTTTTAAATCATGGACATCGTGGCCCCAGTGGAAACCCAGCATAACCAGAAGAGATATAGATGACTAACATTAAAAAGCAGTAGGTTGGTACAGCCCCAAAAAAGCAACGAGTCTTCGATGTCCTTTAATGACAATAAACATCTGGTGGAGTTGCGCAGCCAAATAGGCACTGATTCATACTGACATTTTCACAACACGTCCTTTTTTATGTCGAACTAAGTATCACTGCTAAGTAATAAATGGCTAAATGAAAATGAATAACGGCACAATAATCCATATATTACAAAGGTCCCTTTGCCTATGAATATTAATAGCCTTCTCGGAGCAAGAAGGATGCTGGCAGTCATGGCATTACCCTGTAGACCTCTGTCACATTGTGTGTGTGCAGTCGAAAGCACAAGGTACACACAAAACTTAAAAATAGATGAAATGTTTCAGTGGAATATGTTTAATTTATGAAGCGCTGTTTATTTTAAAGTACACATCTGCTATACACTTGATGTCAAATGTGACATAGTATTATGATTCATTCATGTCAGTTAGGCTGCCCTCATCTTCCTGTGTGTGCTTTAGGTAGCTGTCATGCCCTTCCTTGTACATGCTGAGTGCATTATGTATTCATTGGCTCTGACTTTCTCCAGCCATGCAGTTTTGTTCTAGTATTACCGTGATCTGACGTCAACCACTCCACTATTTCAAACAAGACTGATACAGAACAAATATCAACATTTCCCCTGCCGTTTTAGTGTGATTTCAGCTGGTGTCAGAGCGTACCCAAGCTGCTGATCCACTTCTATCCCCTGTCTGCTTCAAAGGGAATGAGGAAATAGAGCTGCAAAGGGCATCATTCTGAATTCCAGCTCTGACTTGGTGCGTGCCTAAGGCGCTGTGGCAAGGCTAAGGGAAAACTGCAGCCAGACTTAAGAGGTGGAACGGGAGCTTTCGGCTGGATTAATGCCTTTCATGTGGGCGCTCTCACCCATATACTCACTTGCACTGCTCCTCATTCTGATGGCTACAAAAAAAGCGTTATGAAAGATGCAGTGTAGATGTAGTTAATGAATTCTAGTTTGAAGCTGAATAATTTATTAGGTGCGTGTTGAGTCATGGCAGTCGAGAAGTAGCAACTGATCAGAAGGCAACCTCTTGCTTCCATTAAATATTCTAGGTATATATTAGCCTTACCAAGTGAAGGGCAGGCTTGGCAGAAGATGGTGGATTAAACTTTCACTACATTCACGCTTACTACAGTAACGACGTTACTGTTATTGGTCCGAGAACAAGAATCATACTAAACTGTCGTTATTGTTAATTACTCATTTAAACTTCTTTTCAATCCAAAAGGAAGACTTATATAAGTATAAAGGAAACTCATAAACTAAAGCTCACATGCTCAAACCACATTCTACAAAAGACTCGCCTTTAGCACAGACTCAGGGGAAAAAAGCCATTAAAGACCTTTTCTTTAAATCAGCAAACAGTGATGCTTTGTTTTTTTCTGATACTTATTTTTATTGCTGTTATTACTTATGAAGTGCTTTGTGTTGTAAACCCATGACTTACAACCACAAAGCCCTGCTTTTTCATGTTGACTACAAGATTACAAGTGCCTTATTGACTTGGAAAGACAGCAGGGGTTCTCTCACCCTCTATCAGCGTTAAGTGATGTACCAATGTGCCTGTCTGAGATTGTACGAACCAAAAAGAATCACAGACTTGGACCTCGTGTATCATTTTCCAAGTGGATTTTTCCATTTTTTAATGATAGTTCTTGTATCTTCTGTATTCTTTTTCTTTTTCAGGCTTATGACAATAGCTGTGTGCCATGTCAGATTATTTCTGTAGCAGATTTTCATCATCCACCAGTTTTGCCATCACGGATTGATCACCTCCTGCATCTCTATGGTAACTGGGTTAGTAGGCGCTGTGAGGTTCGCCCGGGGGTGCTCTTCCTCACCCGTCATTTTGTCTTCCACAAGGAAAGCAACGTTTGGGAAGGCCATTACTATCACTTCTCAGATCCAGTCTGCAGGCATCCTACATTCAGCATCTCAGCTAAAGGACACTACAGCCCAGGCATTCCCTCCACCATAGTCATGGGAGGCACCGAATACACTTTCACAGGTAGTCCTGTTTAGAGCTCCCCAAG
This sequence comes from Tandanus tandanus, assembly GCA_039654325.1. Classification (NCBI taxonomy): domain Eukaryota; kingdom Metazoa; phylum Chordata; class Actinopteri; order Siluriformes; family Plotosidae; genus Tandanus; species Tandanus tandanus. The sequence continues at coordinate 15,134,130 of JBCNYH010000001.1, forward strand.
CAATAATTATTTAGCTGGTGGTGATGGTGCTAATGAACAAGTGTGACTCTGTTAAAGATCCCCCCCCATAGCTCAGTTCTGTTCAGCTTTGTGTGTAAGGCTACCTAATAATTCTAGAGTATTGAACATGAGCATAAATGTGAAACATGAACAAATCTGTATCTAAAGCATGAGATTGCTGAATATCTGAAGCAGTGTAACACTAAGATTAATTGGGATTATTTTCTCGTGGCAGTGACGCAGATGAAAGTCACTCCCATGGACGTGGCCACTACTTCTCTCCTGAATGTCTTCAGTGGGAATGAATGTGGAAATCAAGGCTCCTGGAAGTTAGGGGTCCAACAGGATGTGACTCCAACATCAGGCTGTGCTGCCCTGGGTATCCGTCTTCCTCACACCGAATATGAGCTGTTCTACATGGGACAAGATTCAGCTGGACATCGCCTCCTCTTTAATGGACAGAGACCTACCAATGGCTCAAGCCCTGACCGGCCTTACAAGCGTGCTACATCCTACCAGCCACCACTGATCCACTGCAGCTCTGGCCAGAAAGGCATTGGAAAGGAGGGAGGCCACCACTTCAGGCTCGGGAATGGATGCAGCGCACAGCCCCAGTACCTGGTATATGTCTTCATTTTGGTCACACTTTTCTTTTCAGTCATACAGGCTTAGATGAGCAAGTGTGTGCATAATGCTGTGCATGTGCACTCCGCTCATCACAAGAAAGAAAAAACAAACGTGGAGAAACTGTTCTATATACAGGACCCAACCTCTGGGTCGAATTAATTCTCTTAACTATTTGTCGAGTATGCTGAGGAACAGCTTCAGCAACCTGTTTCTAAATAATGTTGACTAGTAGTTTGTGGTGTTTGTTACCATCATCTAAGTGGACTGTTCATTTTAAAATAGACAAATCACCATGAATAGAGGAAAGCATGCATGTTGATTACACAGTAAAAGTGGGTCAGCCATATGTCATCTACTGCATGCACTGTATCAAAGGGATCAAGTTTCTGTTTTATTGAAAATGTACAGTAGTGTGTACAGAGATGTCAAGCATACACTGAAACAAGAATGTTAGGTTTTGTTTTTTATTTAATTTTAATTTCTCTTATTTCCCAGTGGCTCAATGTTAAATACCATATACAGTCAGAGTGGTCATGGTTCAGTTAACAGTTGCCTCACAAATGAGTATATAATTTGCATAAAGTAAATGCTAAGACTTAATGTAAGAGTAAGATGTGTCTGTCAGGTGACTGAGAGAAAATGTACATGGAAGGAGGCACAGTCTCTCAGCTGAATTCTTCACATTCACGAAAATAAAATGATTGTAAATTTGAAGCTCAGTTTCACTGTGAAGAGGCCAACCAGCAACACACAGCATTATGTTTTTTCCTGTTCGGTTGTAAATGTTCATAAAGGATTAGATTAACATGTACAACACGCTAAAACATTCCAACACATATTAAACCACATAAAGAAAGCAAGGACAATTATTTATATTTATTCGTCATAGATTTTTTTTTTTTCTTTATCATAAAGGTCTCTACACAGTGCCAGCAATTTGACTGAAGTTGATGTATTAATAAATGTACAGTGAATCCTGTCCCACCCTTGGAAGGATAAAGAAATGCCCCTCACCAAAAAAACAAACAAAAAAAACCCCCAAACAAACATGGAAATGGGAAGAAAACTGAGAGACTTTGTTCTTCTCTGTTCTGAGTGTGTATGGGCACTAACCGTGTGAGACTGCAAAAAGGCAAGGCCTGTTTGAATGATTCTGTACACAGACGCATTTTTCCCCCGCCGCCTTAGGCCAAACTAGCACTGATGCGACGCTGAACGACAAAAACACACGCTTCGCCCCTCAGGCCCAGAGGACACTGGAAGGAGCTGGGCAGAACACGCATTTATCCTACAACACAAACTTCCCCAGGAAGAATCCAATGAAGATAGCCGCAATAACAACGAGCAGTGAGGGGAGCGATTTGGAACTGGTTTCCTTCCTCATCATGGCTGCCGTGTTCGAGACCACATTTTCTGATCGCTGGACCTTCCTCATTCGCAGACCCTCATCCTAACAAACAATAATAATAAAGAAGAATCGAGTTATACCTCCAAATGTTGGAGTGTAAGAAGGCATTTATTACACCTGCTGATAAACAAACGAATAGGTGTTTGTGTAATGAGCTACATGTAGTTTCTGCTGTCATTGTAATAAATGTTTTGCTCTATACAGTGCACAATGCCTCTTTGTTCAGTTCCTCATTACCTTAAGTTGTCGGTTCTCATCTCCCAGTTTGCTCACTTCTGACTGAAGCCTCTTGCACTCCTCCAACAGCTTTCTCATCTCTGTGTCATCCATAGCCATGCTGCCGGGCTTGGCTGCTGATGTGCTGTCTCCCTTGGTGGAGTTAAGGACAGGGGCAGCTTTGGTCGAATCTACGTCATTCTGTTTAGAACAGTAACAAACAGCTTTACACAGACGAGCTGAGACTAGAGCAAGTTTAACAGTAAAACAATGACACAAGTGTGAAAGTTCCATTACTGTTGATATGAGCACAGTTTCTGTCATTAGCTGATGTGACTATTCCTAGAGAACGGCTGAAAAGGAAGGATCTTACCTGCCAAATGATAAACGTATTATTTTGTATACTATGCATGAGTATCTTTTTTTGAACCACAAATAATTTATAACTAATACGGACCAATTCTCAGTTTTCGTTCATTCCAGTGAGTAACCGGTTATTTAAAACCCAGCTAAATAGCTTCTAAATTTAAATAAAAGCCCTTATTCATAAATATCATAAGGCCTTTCCCCTACCCTGGCCGACCCAAAAGTTTTTTTGGCATGTGAAAAAAAAAAAAAACTAAACTGACCGACCTCTCAGTTTCGTGAGCAATCAGATTTTTTTTAATGCGTTGAGGCACCTGCCAGCTGGTTATATTGTTTACGTAACATTGACCTATGGACTCAGCGCGAGCGTTTCGTATTTATTAGTGATTTGCCGCATCAGCCAATGAGAACGCGTTTAAGTGTGCAACCAGTTGCAACACTGTATTCTATGTTTTATGTATTGTGTTATTTCTGTGATAAAATGGTTGTTGTGGTGCTGTTGGCTGTGAAAACCATGTGTGCAGATGGTCTCAAAGAAAACTCTTTTCACCAGTAAGTGCTCTTAATTCTTTGTAAAACAGTAGCCATGCAGATATTTATGGATAATAGCATAGCATTCCAGGCACAGGAACTTAATACTACAGACTACAGCCGGCTTAATG
>JBCNYH010000001.1:15138148-15151148 GCA_039654325.1 Tandanus tandanus
TATATATATATATAAAAACACCTGCTCATGAAATGCTGACTCTGTCTGTCTCTCCCTGACACTGTGAAAGTCAAAAACACTGCCTGCAGGTGTGAAGTAATCTCCAGAAGCGGAGGCTGCGCGGCTGCCCACACAGCTCTGCATCCTGGGGGTCCTGAGCCCTGCTACAGGATCATACATACCTGCCTTTAAAGGACAGAGTGGAGCAATATACTACAAATATACACAACTACAAACATGATCTGCTATCACAGGTGGTTTAACATTGATTATTTCACACTGGTCAGATTTGTGTAATAATTTTGTGAGCTGTATAAACTGAACTCATTTACTTAAAGAACATTTAGCAGATATTATTCTCCTATAAAGAAAACACAAATCCAATCAGGTGATTGTACCTATTAAATTCAGCGACTGTTTAAAGTTACAGGAGCAGGATAAGAGAATAATATTTTAAAACAAACAATGCAGGGCTGGTTAAATATTAATCACAATCATAAGTGTATTCAAAAATCATGACTATCACAAAAAAGTAGAAATATTTTTGTTGCCTTTGCTGTTATATATTGATACGTGTCTAAGATGGCGTTATAAGAATAGCACGGCTCCTTTAAAAGCTGATTGTGCACACGTATGGTGAGTGTGTGGTAAAGCGAGAAAGAGATTGTGCGAGCGTGGTGTTTGGAGTAGAGAGAAAGCGTAACAGTAGAGTGAAGTTACAAGATGCATATTAATAAATCCTGCAGCTCCTCAACATTAAGAAGTCTCTTGTTTCTCCCCTGCTGACTAAAGGGGGGTTTAATCTCAGAGATAGCAACTTTAGGAAATAAATAAATCCTTCTCCCCTGTGTTTCCTGACTACGGTGTGGAGCATAAGCAAGAAAAGTGAACACCGAGTTTTCTTCTTCTCACTTCCTTTCAGTAACTGGTCTCCGTGTTCATTTGTATCGCCTGTCTTGCTGGTTTAATTATCCGTTTAACGAGTTCATGTTCCGTGTTGTTTTGCTCGACAAAAGTTTGTCTGCCTGCTTGAGTTAGATTGTTTTTTATTGTGTGTGAGACTGAGTGGTGGTGTATGAGCCTCTATTTTTGGGGGGGGTTTCAGTTTGTTATTAACAATAAATCCGTTAGTTTTTTTTGCTGTCTGTCAACAAGTTAGTCAGCGATATATAACAACCAATCAGCATCAACTCAGCAACAGAGCAGCCTTATTGGGTTTCCTGTGGTGGGTATGTGTGGACATAGGACAAACATCTAAGGCATGTTCCATGTCTATGGTGCTCCACCAAGGAGCTCCACAATAAATTTTATAAAGGAGAAAAGTCCTTCAGAACATTTAAAACATAAATGGAGAGAGAATGGAGAGTAGTAGACTGGAAATGATTAAAAACAGTATTATGGTTAGCCACTTATCTAACTTTGGCAAACACATTAATAGGATTAAGACTCCTTTATCGTCACTGTACAGAGCACATTGAAATTTGTGAAGGAGTATCGAGAGCGAGCATAGAGCCACTATGTCTCTGTGTGCCACCATCTTGTTTAATATTACAATTTGAATTACATTTTCCAAATTAAACCATGGAGAGTACTTGAGTACATCGATACTTTATACTACATTGTCTTAAAACATTGATGATAAAAATTCATTAACTTTTTACAACTCTGTCCTAACGAGAGCTGTATCTATCATTTAACTGAAGATTACTGCATAATGTCAGATTCAAGACTGAGATTATAAATACGTTTTCTCACTCCGTTACTAGTCACAATATATTAGGGTTTAACACGAGGGCAGGATAGCTAAAAGCTCCACATCCCTCTCTGCTCATTCGGTATTCTAAATGTCACCTCTCTGCTGATTACTCAAGCTGTTAAAGGAGGAGTGTGCACAGCACTACTCACCATTTTATCATTTTCTGAAGGCAGTTCAAAAACACATCTGAGCTTCGAGTCCATGAGGTCCTCTGGCTTTGCATCCTTCCACTGTGAGAGTGGAAAGAAAAGAAGATACATGTATTAAACATGACGTATGCTACGTGTAAAAAAAAAAATAATAATAAAAAAAAATAAATAAATAAATAAAATGTTTTAACCGCAAAATAGTATTTGATGCAGTGATCCTCTGGAGCTGCACACCACTGAATAGATCCTTTATCAACCTTTAGAACTTAACCAGTGATCACGGAACGAAATATCTGCGGTACCAGTGAAGGAATGCTAAATGAACGAGGCCGGAAGAATGTGGAGGGACGTGAAGATAAGAAAGAATTCATCTGCTGTGTTTGAAAAAGCAAATGGCTTTTTTTGAATGTGCTATTTCCTACAGGTCAGCGAGACCACAGCCAGACCTGCGGGACGCTCGCTGCAGCAGGGAATAAAGTGTGTAAGCTTATACTGCCCTCTGCTGGTGAACACGGTGAATGAATCAGTTTAGAAAAGCCTGATATCAACATACCACAAAGTAGGAAAAACAAATGGCAAGACACAGAACAGATAAAAATGGAAAATGCTTACCACTGCTTCCAAGTCAGTTATGTTGGGTGGAGCATAAATGGTCTGCACCATGAATTTGTGTTTGCTTTTTTCATTTGGGTCGTAGTCAAAAGGCTGCAGCATTACTGGAACAAAACATAAGTTTTAAAAAAATTACTGTATGTAATGTATTATTATTCATTCAAAATACTTTCGCGTCGTTTCTGATTGGTGGAAAGCCACCAACTAATTTTTGGTATCCATCTACGAGCCGCCGTATTCCATCACCGAGATTGGATAAGCTGAAAAATGATGGCACGTGACTATGAATCATGCGAATACTCCTCCTCACAGAAATCATACATGATAGATCTTGGTTAGTACAATATACAGCGAAGCACTGCGGCTCTGAGCTGTTAAAGCTTCATTTTATTTTCTCATTATATACGCCGTTGTAAATCATAGAGTGAACAGCACTGACCAAGACAACGGCCGCACAAAGTTCCTCCTCAGCAGATAACACCTCCTTGATCTGAATAATTCTCCATATCCTACTTCACCTCATTCAATAATTGCTTATTATTATATTTCTGATATGATCACACCTAACAATTCATCTGAGCTGGAAAAAGCTTATTAAAATTAATAAAGAATTCAACACGATTCTGGTCTCAGGGTGACACTTTAACCCCCAAGATCTGCAGTTACAGAATAAATAAAAATATCAGCGATAATAATGGAGTCGTGTGCTCCATTTAATCCACTCCTGAAAATCTTTAGTTTAACATCAGTGCAATCAGTGAAACATCTAACAGTGTCTGTAAGAGGAGAGCAGGTAAACAGAGCTAAAGTATATATACATATATTAGATTTAAAACTCTATTTTTTCAAAGCTCTTCATTTGCAATATTGATAATTATACTCAAACTTAATCCTCTAATATGTTAAACAGTTATGTATTGCCTCAGAAGCCACCACTACACCTATATGTTATTTAAAGTTTATTACACGGCTCAACTGAATACTCTATTATATTTAATTGGTCAATAATACAGTATTCAGACCATTGCTAAGACCGTTGCTAAGCTAACAGACCATTACTATGGAGTAGAAAAACCTCTGGGCGGGGATGTGTGTGTGTTATTGACTGGCTGTTGGTTTACTAATCTGATACATTACACCACACCACATATACCTATAAATTAATAATCAATTCATGGAAATCTAAGGGTATTAGTTAGTGTCCTGATCCCCATGTCTGAATTCTGGGTCATGTGTATTTGTGGTACACACTGGGATAGATGCATCTAATTATCAAAACATACATCTAGTGAACTGACTCCGGTTCCCACACGGCCGGAACTTGGTCAGGTACTACATTCGAGCTGTTGCTATCAATGCTGTGCAACGGTTGAATGAATCAGACACGGAACAATGTACGTCATTCCCGGCCCCCAGAGCTACGCAACTGTAATGAATAAGGTTCAATTAGACCAGATGGGACAGCAGCTTTAGGAAATTCTGCGAGACAGGAGACACTGCTAACCAGAATGTGTCTTGATCGGGCTGTTACGGTTTCAGGGTTAGTCACAGTGTATGACAACAATGACATTTTCAAAACACAGATTAAAATGCGTTTTCTGTCTATTACTTTTTTACCAGTGTGTGTTTGTTTTTGTTTTTTTTTTTTAACCTACTTAAGTTCTTTACTCCACTCTTACTCATCCCTTTGTGCCTGCTTGTGACTCCCTCTAAATCACATTCCAATAACCTTCATTTCTCTGCGCAGGATACACAGACGTACTGAAAGCGTTTCTACCTCTGCTGCCCACTTTATTATACACAATGGCACATCAAAAGCACAGAGGAACATGACGCTGTTCATAATAACTACACAAAAATAAGATCTGTTTTTACCAAGCGGTGCTGCACACGTCTATGCTACTTTGATTACTCGTTTTTTTGGCTCAGTGCACCCTTTCCTCACAGTCCCTCTCTCATTCAGCTTATAATACTTAAACAAGCCACGTTTATCAAGCTGTGTATGAATGGATGTATTCGTAAAGCATTTATAAAAGGTTTTTACAAAAGAAACCTGGAAATCCCATCATTTCAGAAAATTATTCCGATGTTCCTGCTCGTGTGTAAATTTACATATAAAGAGGACTAACTTGTTTAAACCTCAACTGGATTGACGGTCATTTTAATATACGGAACATACAAGTTTAAATTGCTCATTTTTATTTAAATGATCTTATTTTAACTCGGCTTTAAAATAGCTTTAATGAATTTTTTTTTTAAGATTTAGAGATATGCTTTATCCTCATTCCACACACTGTATACTCAAAAACACACCCTCATGCAAGTTTGTAAATCCAGTGGAAATTATGGTGGTAGCAACGTCAGATTTTTTACAAGATGGTTCTAGGTTTAAGTCCCGAGCTTGGCGAGGGCAATTCTGTTCTCCATGTGCTTGTATGGGTTTCCTGCTGGTACTCTGGTTTCCTCCCACAGTCCAGAGACATGCACATTAGGCTAATTGGCTGTTTTAAATTGCCCCTAGGTACCCCTTCATCATCCTGGGAGACTTCAACACCCATGTGGGTAACAACAGTGTAGCCTGGAAGGACGTGATTGGTAGGTACGGCCTCTCCAATCTGAACCGAATGGTGTTTTGTTGTTGGACTTCTGTGCTTGGGACAGTTTGTCAAACACCATGTTCAAACATAAGGGTGTACATAAGTGCACCTGGCACCAGGACACCCTAGGCCGCAGTTCATTGATCGACTTTGTAGTCGTGTCATCAGACTTGCAGCTACATGTTCTGGACACTCGGGTGAAGAGAGGAGCTGAGCTGTCAACCGATCACCACCTGGAGGTGAGCTGGCTCAGATGGTGAGGGAAGCTGCCCTCCAGACCTGGGGGACCCAATCGTGTAGTTAAGGTCTCCTGAGAATGTTTGGTGGAGTCTCCTGTCAGAAGGGCCGTCAACTTCCACCTCCAGCAGAGCTACAACCACATTCCAAAGGTGGCAGGGGACATGGAATCCGACTGGGCAACGTTTCTTGCCTCCATTATTGAGACGACAGCCCATAGCTGTGGCCAGAAGGTCATCAGTGCCTGCTGTGGCAGCAACCCCCGAACCTGGTGGTGGACACCTGCGGTGAGGAGGGCCGTCCAGCTGAAGGACCCTGATCGGGTCTTTCTGGCCTGTGGGACACCTGAGGCAGCAGACCGGTACAGGCAGGCCAAATGTGCTGCAGCCCGGGCTGGATGCAAAATCTCGTGTGTGGAAGGACTTTGGTGAGGGCCTGGAAAGCTACTATTGGTTGGCCTCGAAAAGGATCTGGACCTGGATTAAGAAGGAACGATATGGTTTTCGTCTCGGCCGCGGCACTCTCGACCAGCTCTACACACTTTTGACCGTGTCCCTCAGGCTATCTTGTGGGGTGTGATCCGGAAGTACGGTGTAACGGACCCGCTGCTATGGGTCATTAGGTCAACAGGTCGAATTTGTTTCCAGTGAGGGTTGGACTCCGCCAAGGCTGTCCTTTGTCACCAGTTCTGTTCATAATTTTAGGGACAGAATTTCTAGGTGCAGCCAAGGCATTGAGAGGTTCTGGTTTGGTGGCAATAGGATCTCGTCTCTGCTTTTTGCAGATGACGTTGTCCATTTGGAGTGTGAAGTATCCAATTAGAATGCCTCCTGAACACCGTCCTGGTCTGGTGTTTCTGCCATGTCCAACCGGGAAGAGACCCCGGGGTCGACCCAGAACACACTGGAGGAAGTGGCTGGGAAGAGAGATGTCCACTGTGAAGCAGTGACTTCACTGCTTAGGCCGCTGCCCCCGCAAACCGATCCCGAAGCAAGTAGAAGATGATGAGGGTTGTTCTCAGAAATGGTGGTCCGCCCCGGGCTGCAGATTGTGGCCCAGTTTGAGAGTCAATATTTTTTCCCTTTGAAATCAATCGCCAGATTTGACTGTTTACAATACTGCATATATAATGCAGAAATAAAATAAACAACCTTACTGAGATGTGTGCTGTTTGTGTGAATGTATTTTGAGCAGTGAATAATAGGCGCCGAGACTGCTTCCGGTTCGTGACATGCCGACACCCCTATGTAAACAAGAGCGCTTTATACCCTTAAAACTCATCATTTTCAAGAACAGTTGTTACCAATGATTTTTAATCGAGTTACACGCTGTCCATAATGTGACATTACGTCGGAAGAAATAAATTTCTTGGTCATTTCATTTCGAGTCCACTGGGTACCTACGACGATTTACGACTGTACTTCACCTTATGCTTCCACTGGAACAACTTTAGAATCTGAAACCGGAAGTTCAACGTTTTCACGGCGTTAAAAAGTTTAATAAACTTTTATGTTTATTCAACAACGATCGGGTAGTTTACGCATCGAGCGTGGTGTCCAGTTTTAGTGGAAGCGACCGTACAATAAAACAGACTGGTACATCTTTTCACACTAGTTGCACACACTATTTTTTTTGAATGTTTTCTTGAGCATGAGTCAGCAGGATTCGAAAGGCGCGTAGTTTAGCTGCCGGCACTTCGTATTTGTGAAGCGCACAGCTGATCCGTTGATGGTGTCCACCGTGATCTCTAAAGCAACGACCGTACATGACAGCATCCATCTTTACACCATTCAGAGGTACGTATTTACAATATGAGTTCCACGCTGTTGTTTTTATCTGAATTGATATCATGTGAAGTTAGTGTTCATGGGTCTCTTGTATTTGTGCGTAATCACGCTGCCTCATGGCCAGAGACTGTCCCGACATTTCAAAAATTTTAATTCTGTTTTGCGTCTTGCAACAACCGTACACGTAGGGTTGTTGCAGGATGCAAAACAGATTTGCGTCCTCAAACGACCATACACAGTTTAGAAACTGAAACTTGAATATCTTTGTATGTAGGTAAGGAAGATGTTGAAGTGTAAAAATCATTCATTTAAAAATAATTTAGCACTCGAGTGCTCAGTGTTTTGTGTCCATTTAATAACCGTTACACCGCGTAGACCACGACATTCAACAATCACCTGCGAACAAACGGGCTGAGTGAACTATCTTTATCTCTTCATAACAAACTGCAAGAAGGTTTAAAGCATATAATTTTTAACTGGTTTTGCAAATGTTCAGTTCTGGGCTCATATGTCACACTCCTGGACCACAATTTCTGAGAACAACCCATGACTGACTGATGAGTTGCCAACGTGAAAGTTGCACTCAGTAGAGATAATTATGATTCCCAGGTTTCCTAGTTGGGGTGGCTTTTAATCTTTCAACATGGAGGACCAGCAATGGATGGCACATAATTCATTATTTTTAACAGTGAAACTATTGTTAGCTGTTGCTTGTGTACCTAATTTTGATCAGATTTGATATAGAACAATGCTTTTCCTCATTCTATCCTAACAATTTGGACTAGTATGCTAGTATTATGTTATATTAGTTCTAATAGGAAAGGCGAATATTGCCTTGGGAAAAGGGACATTAACCTTGAGTCCATTATTTTCCATTTCGACCCACAACAAAGCACCTGAACACAATCTTGCCACTAGCACGTGAAGGCAGCATAATACTGCAATATTTTTAGATTATGTAGTAATACCGTGGAAATACCGTAGTAACAGCCCTAATGTCGTTTAACTGTGTGTACATAACTTACCAGAGATAATGACTGCAGAACCAGGATCGATGGAGCCGCTGTTGGGCCGCACGCAGTAGCGACGTGGTGCGGTTGTCTTCACTTTGAAGAATACTTTTTTGTCGGACGGGTTAGAGAGCTTGAGGTTGGTAGTCACAACATCTGTAAACGGGCCTGTGAGTAAAAACATCTTTAGTGTATTTAATTGACTTAAGCGTACTCAAGCATTAACAATAATCTCAACTTCTTAACAGTAAAACTTTTTAATAATATACATCACTTGCTTATAATGAGCAAAGTGTTCAGGCCTCATTACACAAAAATGACATTTAAAAGGGAAAGAAGGAGGGAAAAGAAATAATCAGTGTCCTTAAAGTACTGTTTACCGCCACCGATACAATCCGTATTTTCTACAGCAGTTAGCATTTAGGCAAGCGTATCTGATTGGTCCACTTTTCTTTTTTAATAAATATACTGTAATAATTCCATAAGGGAAAATTTAACTTCTGCATTTAACCCATCCAAAGTGAGCACACACACACACGCGCGCGCGCGTGAACAGTGAGCACAAACATACTTGGAGCAGTGGGCTGCCACACACTGCAGTGCCCGAAAAGCATTTGGGGGTTAGGCGCCTTGCTCAAGGGCGCTTCAGCCATGAATATGGAGGAAGGGAAGGTGCAGCTCACTGGCCTGTCGCCACACATTTTTCCTGATGCTTCAGGAATCAAACCAGCGACCTTTCGGTACCAAAGCCGCTTCTCTAACCATTAGGCTACGGCTGCCACATATCTCGGGATTAAAAAACATTATCCTGTGTGGATAATGCTTGAATCAAAATGATGGGCACTCACTCTGTCAACGTCAATTACACTAGACGGCGTCTTCATTATCATGTGTTAAACTAAATAAATAGACCATAAAAATCCCACTTCAGTTTGTTTTTCTTGTGTTCCTGCATAGTATATAATAAAACCCCTTTACACGGTATGATGTAGTGGGTACTCTGGATGAGTAGGCTAAAATAGATGCCATTAACTAATTAGGGTTTAGCTTGGCTCAAAACGCAGTGCTCACCTGACCTGGCCAATACAGGGTGACCCAATAAAACCCTGACCCAATTTTAAAAAATCTAATTCTTTTTTTCACATGAAACTCCATTCAATACAGTTTATAAACATCATTTTTTGAAGAAGACATTCTTCAAATGGTGACCGTCATTGCCTATAAACACTTGGAGGCGATTTCTAAAGATTTCTTGCCTTGGCTTAACGGGTCATGTCGGGTGGAACAGCGGCTATCTCCCGCTTAACGGGTCATGTCGGGAGGAACAGCAGCTATCTCCCGCTTAATAGCAACCTTAAGGGCTTCAAGAGTTTGGGGTCGGTGAGTATACAAAGCTGAGCCGGTCGCTCGGAAATTCTGCAAAACGGTTTTCCAATCTGGAACATTTTGGTTCTGGGGAACACTGAAACGTCCTCGAAAGGCCCTCTGAAGAAGTTGTTTGCAAAGAATGCTTTGACAGTGAACGCACTTGGCAACTGAGGACAACTGGGGTTGGGCTAACAACAGACCATCATGCCACCTCTCCTGCCTCCCTAAGTTCCATGTGTGTGATTAATGAGGAATAAAAACTGTCTAGAATGAAGTTTCATGAGCGCAAAAACCTTTGAAATGTTGGTGGTTTTTTGGGATTACCCCGTATAGATGATATAAATCTCATTTTAGTTTGCTTTTCTTTATGTTCCCACATAGTATATACTAAAACTCTTGAAGACAGTTAAAGAGATCCCGCTGCTTCCGTCACCTGCATCAGCCTGATTGTGAAAATGTAAGAAATGAAAACTACAAATCTTGTTTTTTTTGTGCTTTTTTGCTTATGTTCCTGTGTAGTATACACTAAAACAATTATATGCCAAGCTTGGTGGATGTCACTGAACTGAACTGCTGTTTTCTGTATTAAAAAAAAAAAAAGAAAAAAAAAAAAAGCACCAGAGGGTACATTAAGGACATGAAAAGGACTCAATCCTTGAAAGCCACTAGGTTTAGAGAAGTGTTTTTCACCTCTAGTGCTGACGACATTGTCCTTCAACGTTTCAAATTTCCTCGACACATCTGATCCACATCATGAAGGGTGTGTTAATTAGCTGGTACAATGCATTAGGTGTGTTAGAAGTGGGGAAACTTAAAGCCATACAGAGCAGTGGGCTTAAAATCGCTCATACTCACATTACAGGACCAACGGTTTAAGACTGATATCAACTTGCTGTTAACTACATGTACACAAACATAGCCCACCAAGCATACCTGTAGTCATTTGGCATGTGCTACATCACACGTTTGTGAGGTGCTAGATCAGTGTACACGGTGCAGTAAAGTACAATGTGACAATGTGTGTGCTACTGAACAAACGAATGATCACTGTGTCTTAAATCACACACTACTGTACACTGTTACTGAGTACTAGCTTACTGTGCATAAAATCACTAAACATTACAGTTTGAATTATAAACTAGAGGAACCAGAATTTTTGTTGGCCCTGATGTGTCGTCTAATGGACACCACTGGTAATTCTCCAGGATAGAGCTGGGCGATATACTAATAAATTATTGTATCGTGATATGACTTTGTATTGTCAGATAACTGTATATCATGAGTATCATGGACTACCTGAATGATCAACTTTCCTTTCAGAAATGAACAGCATTTTATTTGCAGTGCTTTTATCCACATTTGCAAATAGCAAAAACAAAGAGCCATGTGATGTCATTTCTTGTCTATGAACATTATATACTGTAATAAATATCACTATTGGAGGAAATGTCAAAAACTATTACAATATTATTTTTGGATCATATCAACCAGCCCTAAACAACATGTACATAAGATACACAACTGCATATGTAAACTTAACAGCTGCACACACACACACACACACACACACACACACACACTCACACCCTGATGATGCTTGTAAATGATATTTGCACCATTCAGTTTAGTATGGGAGACCTTTCCAAAACAACTCTTGATCGTAAGAGTATAACAAAGTATATTTCCCCATTATTTCATCAAAACTGTTTCACCGCTCATTATCCTGAATGCCTCTCCGTTATTTTGGTGAACTGCTCATCTCACTGGTCACTGACTTTATTTAAAGAGCTCATGACACCATTTTTCATGTTTAATTCTTTAAAATCAGCATATTTTATCAAATAGAAGCAAATATAACGTTACACAGCAAAGCGCACCTTCCTACACTGAAAGTGCACCGAGGAAGAAGACGGAAATTATGTCATTGGCAGGAATCCGGTTTCGTGAAGCCGCACTTGCAGTTATGGTTTGATTGTTTGCTGTGGCTGTGTTTTGAAGTTTTCCACTTTATTGTCGACGACATGCCAGATCGTTGTGTGGCAGGAGAGGGTGATTATAGTTTATTTAGGTTCCCTAAAGTCCCAATTCGTCGTGAACAGTGGACGAAACTGGTTCGCCGGAAAAGAGACAAACGGCTGGTCTTGTGTGTACAATCTATACTGCCGGCCCTTATAAATATATTTGTTCATTAAAGCAAGTAGTTAATCTCACTAACAGAAGAGCCTCGGGAGTTTCAACAACAACACTATCAACTTCAGTGACTGGTGCATGAACATTTCAATAACTTTAAAGCAGGTACGTTTCTTCCAAATGTATTTAAAACTATCAAAATTTGGTTAAATACCTACATTACACATATCCTTAAATTTCCCCTCTAACAGTCAAAACCTAATACGAAGCCATTTACTACGGCCTAGCTACTGATGCTATATCTAACGGTATCTTTTTTAATGTGCTGCATGATGAAACTATACATGATTATACTACTTATAGCATTTTAGCTACAGCACAGATAAAAATATATTTCTACATCTGTCATTTATATCAGGAAGCTTCAGGCACCTCTGTCCCTGCTCTAAGCCTTGAAATTGTTGTTAAAAAAAACTTAAACAAATCTAACGTTAATTTTAAATATGTGTATACATTCCATCATCATGTTTGTGTGCGTGCGCACGTGTGGCTATTTGATATAAGATTGCTATTACAGACAAATCACAATTAATGCCTTAATAAATGCTTACATATGATTACATAAATTCATTAAAGGATTTGTTTACATTATTACATTACATTACATACATTACATAATTTTGTGTATGCAGCCAAATTATATATCCTATACATGTTTTTAACTTTAGCCACTAATAGCCAGCCGTGTTTTTTCATAGCTGGTTATCTCTTCTATATGACCGGCTAAGCAGCTAGCTAGGACACTTCATAAAGAAGCCAGCCGATTTCATTGCAGCTGGCTGGTTCCCAGGTCTAGATAGGCTGTCAAGCAGAAATACACTCTGCCAATGACATCACAACAAAATGGCGGATATTTTGATCGTGCACTCAGTAGGTGGCAAGAAACACCAATCGTTACAAGACGTTGCTGTGCTTACATCACATTTGGGACGTTACTGATATTACCTAATAATATCTATCTTTTAAGTCTGGTGACAAGGATGCACTGAAGACAGCCAGAGCCAATGGCTCGCTAAACGTACTTACAGTCAGAAAATACAATACTTTTTCAATGACCCTACAAACTCCAGGAGAATGTGGCATGGCTTACGGACAATCACTAGCTATAAGACAGCCCCTCCTGTGTGCGATAAAGACACTGACTTCCTCAATGACCTAAACAACTTTTTTGGAAGGTTTGAGGCACTAAATAGTACTCTTGCGGAGAAGAAGTCCCACGGCAAGAAGAAACAGCACTATGTCTTGCCTCAGCTGATGTGCGGAGGACCCTGAAAAGAGTCAAGACCCGCAAGGC
>JBCNYH010000001.1:15185039-15211847 GCA_039654325.1 Tandanus tandanus
GAGAGGGAAGAAGACCCTGGAGAAAAAAACCCCCCCCCCCCCCCCCCACACACACACACACACACACACACACACACACACACACAGAACAGATTTTAACTTGCTTCTTTTCCTCCTTCAGTTGCTGCATCAGGATACAAGGAGAAAGTACCTCTACCAGTTGCAGGAGTTTCTGGTCACAGACAATAGTCGCAACTGGAGATTCAGATCAGAACTTGCTGAGTATGACCTGCTAATGTGATGTTCATTACAACCTGTTAGCTATTCTTTTAACTGTCTTGACCATTGTGTTATACAGGTTACTGTGTTTTTTGTGTGGGTTGGATCTAATAGACAGTTGGTGCTGCTGTTGGAGCTGTATAGTGGGCAGGATGTGTATGACTATCTGAGGCCGCTGGCATTCTGTCTCTGCATAGACAGAGTCTCCTCTGTGCGGTGGACCTCCTACAGACTGGTAAGTATAGCCATACACACAAGCTGTTCCCTTTGTGAGGGCTCACAGGATTTCTGTGCTGCTGCTGATTCCAGGTTGTTTACGCTTCTGATTCCTTTCTGTATGGAAAGTGTTGAGACTGTAGTTGTTGCTAGTTAATAAAGAGCATTATTAGTGTGTTTAGCATGATTTGAGGCCATTCTTTTTTTATTCCTTGTTTGGCGGATTTCTCTCATGTAAACCTGAGACAGGAAAAAAAAAAAAATTAAAATTTCATTTTAAGAACAGGTTTTTTTTTTTTTTCTTCAACAGCACAACAGAACAAGAATCCCAAATTTTTTGCCCTTTCTTGTATTCTTAAAGAGGTCTGAACATGTTCTTTGATTTAAACATTTAATAATTTTAATACAGTAGTCTGTCCTGAGCTAATGGCGTACATGTAGTACTTTCATACTGTGTACATTCTGTTGAAACTACTGCTTTAAAGAGTCCAGTGACACGTACCGTCACGTTTTCCATCCATTCAATAAGGAGGTTGCAATAAAAATGCCTTCATAGACCTCCCCTTCCACCTTGCCTCTGAGGGTGGGTTTAAAAGTGCCTGGACCCCCAGGTTTGATGTTGCTGCCATCAGCTAAGAAAAGCTACATGTTAGTATCACTTCCGATAGTCTCACACGGCAGACATTTGTACACACACGCACTGTGTAGATCGCTCGATTCGAAACGAGCTGGGTTTCCGAGGCGACACTTCCAATGGGCAGGTATGTACGTGCAGATGTACACGATGCATTGTATTTATAATAGCCGCCGTGAGAGAGCAGTGAAAGGCCCGGCTTGGTTTAAATTCAGTGCGCACTCAGCAAGTTAATTGCGGCGAGAATAAAAAAAAATCTTTTCCCAATTTTACTTTTTTAAATCATGAATATTAACATCGGCGCATCCGCGAAACAAGGAATAAAAATGAATGACCTGAACTTCTGTTTCTTTTTCTGTTTAGGTCAGTGAGATTATCAGGAAACTTTCCACATGTCAGGAGCTGTTGGTGGATTTCCTCAGCGAGTTGGTGGATAAATTCTGCCACTCCCCGAAATGGTCCGGACGCCAAGCGTTCGCTTTTGTTTGTCAGGTAAGGACAGTGTCGTTGCCCGACTCCACTCTTAAGCAGTCTTTATGTAGAAGCCCTTGTGCCTTCTGTGGTGATGTATTGACAGTACAGCAGGCTTCATCACAGTTCAGAAAATAACCAGCAAGTACGATGTCCTAATTGTCAATAAGCAACGTTTGAGTTAGGTTGTTTTTTCTGTATTAATTGGATATTGAAGACACACTTTAAAATATTGTTAAATTTGTGCGCTGATTAAAAGCTGGGTGAAACTAGCACTTTGTTGCCATATGGTCAGTGCCCCTTTCTATGATGGCCAGTATTGTAAAGGGGGTGTTGCATTTCCTGGCTGCCACCTGCTCAGAATCCAGGATGTTCTCCCTTAGTGTGTTTATCCTCTCATGTTTTATTCCACCTTTTCCTGGTTTGTGTGTATATATGTTCCATTTAGTTTTAGTGTATTTTTTCCACTTATTTTCTTTCTTTAATTAAATTCTTATTATCTGTCTGTAGCTGGCTATAGAGGAGGACTGTGTTTCATTGGATCAGTTCTCAGAGCACCTGCTGGCTCCTCTGCTGCAGCTGGCATCTGACCCTGTGCCCAACGTTCGTGTGCTGCTGGCCAAAACCCTGCGCCAAAGCCTGATGGAGCGAGGTTTGTGCCAGCCTATTGACTTGTGTTCTAGGGGATTGTGTATACGTTTAGTATAACACCCTGATATTCCGATATATTTGGAATTAAGTTCATTTTTTTGTTTGTTTGTTTTAAATGGAAGTCAAGGGGTAGAATTTGAAATGTCACACAGTTTGTGATGAAGGCTACACTTACGGAGGCTTTACTGTTTCTCTGTTTCCTATAGAATATTTCCTTCACTCAGCCAATTCGCACCAGGAGGCCCTGGAGCAGACACTGGTAGCGCTGCAGATGGACGTGGACAAGGACGTCAAATACTTTGCCAGCGTACACCCAGGAAGCACACGCATTAACGAGGACGCCATGAGCACAACGTCCTCCACCTACTGAGCACGCACACAACACCCCTAGCTTGCATAATGGTATAGGGGCTTGGACTGGTCTCTACCATGGGCACAAGTACTGAGAAATGCTTGCTTGGGGAGTCGTTTCAACCAACTGTTTTTCCCTTCGAGCAACTCACTACAGCAGAGTTTTTTGTGATTATATATATTTTTTTGCCACAGAAGCCTTACAAGTGTCTTCCTACAACCAGAGAATACTTGAATATCTGGAGTCAAAACATCAACAAACAGTAATAAATAATGTCTGCATATCTCAGATCCAGGGAGTTGGTGACTGCTATTCCTTCACTCCTCCTCATCTCCTTCCCTCTCATTGATGGAACTTCACCCCCCAACATAGCAGGAACTCTCAGCTTCACACAACCGTTATAGCACGAAAGACTGTAGCACCAAGTGTTTCCTTTATTTTATCTCATTTTCCATTTTGATACTGTGCTGTGTGAGAGACTTAGCCGCAGTTATACCGATCATGGAGAGAGAGAGAGAGAGAGAGAGTATAACCGCCTCAGCCTTTCCACACACCGGAATCTGGGAGCCGTTGTTTCAAGCCGGACAAGATTTTCTCCTCAAGGGCTTGAGCCGATATTATTTTAAAGTCTAGTGCAGCACATTGTTGTGCCTGAGGATTTGGGCTTCCCCTGAGACACAGGGATCCATGTCCTGTTGGAAAAGGAACTATTGTATTTTTAAACCAAAATCAAATGCGGTCCATTTTGCAGAGTATGTAGAAGTTCGATATTGAATCAGTTTGGTTGTTGCACATTACTCTGGGGTATTTTAACATGAAAAATAAAAGTGCTTCGTTATGATCCATGCATCACGTGTACTGTACATATCCTTACCAGATTTTTTTTTTTCCATTTTGATCAGTGATCATGAATAGAATTGTTATATGTTCTCCTAACCTGTCCAAAATAAAAGTTCTGATGCAGTTGCGCTTAGTCCAGTTTCTTTGTTTCACGTTTGTTGGTTTTCAATAGCAAAAAAACCCCAAAACAAAACAGCCTACATACTTTGTTCATCATGATGTAAATGATAATGTTGTGTACAGAAACATGCAGCGATAATTCATGTTTAAAGAACAATTACCAAGTAAACCTCGGGCATACTTTTTACATTTACAGCATTTGGCAAACGCTGTTATACAGAGCAGCTTACAATTATCATTTTTATACAACTGAGCAATTGAGGGCCTTGCTCAAGGGCCCAGCAGTGGTGATAGTGGGGATTGAACCTCTGACCTTCGGATCAGTAGCCCATCGCCTTAACCACTAAGCCACCACTGCCCGTACAACAGCAAAAGATAAATGTCTGGGTGAAGTGTGGATGTTAGAGGGCAGTTTTAAGGTGTGTCATTTGGGTGTGTATTGTCTAAGCTCTTGTATTCATTTACAGATCAAAGCTTTATTATTCACATTTGATCTAAATATATCTGGATTGTTACATGAAACTGGGTTTATATTGGTATTTTGCACTTTGCCTTTTATTTTTTACATGCATTAATAAAAGATAAACTTAGATGTGCCCCCCTAGGATGTACCTTGTAATTACTTTAAATAAAAGTAAAAAATATTCTGTTGTTGTGCACCGACCAAATTTAATGAGTTTTTAATTGGGGGGGGGGAGACCAGTATTGGGACATGAAAAGCTAGCTGTCCCTGCGTTTCATCCTAAAAACATTGCTTGAAATTGTTTGCGAAAGCGTAGGCGATACCATGTTTTCAGGTGCTGTCCGTATCCACCGCAGACGCTTGCTTGTTAACACTCTGGTGATGCCAGTCTCTCGTGGATTTATTTTATATTTATGTTGGATGGTCCCTAGGACACTCCCTACTAGCCTATCAAAACTGGGACACCTTGACCTAGTTTTCAGGGGTCGGGTCATCAAAAACGCCCGTTAACACTCTCGAGGGTGCAGGGTTTTGTTGTATTGGTTTCTAATTCAAACCAGTTATACGAAGTGTCAAGGTCTTCAAGCCTATCGAAACTGTGTCACCTCGACCCAATTTCAAGGTCACAGGGGTCGCATAAAATATACAGGTAGTCATGTAAAGAGTCCGGTATGTCAAATACTGCACAGGATTGTTTGTAATTGTATCCCACGAGAGGGATTTACGTAGTGCTATGTGACAAGATCACACTTCTAGTTTATAGCAGTATTTTTGTTAAATTTCACCATCCATCATTTTTCTAATTCAGTCGGATTTTTTTTTTTTTATGACCTGTCTCGCATCGTGTCCACTCACGTTACACGTGGAACCTGACGATTCAAACACTATTAAATTGTGAGTGATTTTCCTTTTTGTGTAACAGTTTTGATTTCACTCCCAAACTGTACCTATGAGAGCATTAAAAAAAAAAAAAAAATCCAAAAAAATAGAGGAGTAATTTTCCTGTCCCTTTTACCTTGGTTACATCTGGGTAAGTATCGGCTGCTAAATCATCCATGTAGGAGTATATCATATCTGAAAAAAGAGAATCCCTTTTAAATATTCAGTAGATATTGGTTTTAAAAACAGACCCAGTGTCTAAGTGCTACTGAATTTGCTTGATAAAATTAGTTTACAACCTTTTTTTATTTATCTATTTATCCCTTCTGTCCTGCGTTAGTTGCTAGTTTCCTACAAAAATGTTGAATTTCTTTTCAGTGCCAGTAAAAAAAAAAGGCTTCCATCCTTTGTTTAGCACTTGAGACTTGTTCCTTCCATAAATTTTCCCTTTGATCAGTGATAAATTCTTTATATTGCTATTCAGTCCCATTTCTAACATGTTGCACCGCTAAGTTGACTTTGTATCATTTCTTATTAGTAATCTGTACACTGTCGAAAACATTCCCGTCTCTGCAGGAAAGGTACTTGATTGTGGCGTTCATTAGAGCGCGAGCAGTACCTGCAAATGTAGAATGATCTTGTTCATTTGTGCTGACCTAATGGTGATTTGGAGGTAAGCTGATCACCCTGACTTCTACCCTTCTAAGCTGGTTGGCAAACAGAGTTTCAGGATGATGCCATGTGAAGCTCCTACCTGCTTTCAGTGCCAAGACTGAGTGGTCATGTGACTGCACTAGTTGTGGCTCAATCTCTTCCCAGGAGAGAAAGCCTCCTTTGTACTGGCTTAAATGTGTTACTGAGGGAGGAGCCAACAGCAATCCCATCACCCTCCACACAGGCCGACCATCTGCTATCTGACCCAGAATCCATGATCAATCATACAAAGCTGATGTGAAAGTGCTCTCTCCTTCTCTCCTCTATTCAGGGGAAGTCGGGCTGACTGATTAGTGCACCTGCATACTGAATGCATCCATACACAGACGACTGAAACACTGGCACTGATGCGGGAGTCAGATGAGTGATCAAAATGCACGGAAAACAATTTGGTTAAAATACTAACTTTAATATATCGTGAAGATGTTTAACTAGGTCTTCTTATGCAGATTACAAATACATTAAAGGGAGACTGGGTTAAACCGCCATGGTTCTTCAGGTAAACTTTAAAAATGGACATGTGACTATCATCATTCATAATATTACTCCAAAATCATAACCAGAACCAAACATTTCTTCTCTTTTAATGAGGACTGCTGCAAAACAATATGCGCATGCAAGTTTTTTGAGAATAGCAACCTTAATCACGATGTATCATAACACCCCCCCCCAATCTTTCTCCAGACACATCTGGGCCAGTATTCACAGAGATAATTCAGAGTGCTCCTAAGGTCTCAGGTTATCTTCTGTTGGCATCCTCATTATATCTGTGGTAAAAGTGGAAACATCTAAGGCACTCGGACACAGATGCTTTGTGAAATGGCTCCAGTCCCTTCCTCTGAAGTGGAGAATTATGTCTAAGAATATCTACCAACCTTCCCTGCAGTATCTATATACCATGTTCCACTGGATGATGGCCTGCAATATTACAGGGGTCTTTGTGATCTCCCCCCCCACCCCCCATATAGTACCTTGATGTCTGTTAACTAAGATTTGAAGACTAATTTAATTAGTAAACATGAATAAATTCGGACCACTATAAAAAGAAGCAATTTGGCAGAAAACGCCACTTGAAGAGCGATTGTCCTATCCGATGATTTACATTCAAGAAAAATACAAAGACAAAAATCCATATATTTTTTTTCTAGAAACCTATGAATCAAAGTGTAAAAGATTAATACAAAGAGCAAAATCACAAGGGCTGGTCATTTACATGATTGTCGCCTCTTTTTCCAAATCCCAGGGTCAGTGTCTCCCGGGGCTATGGTCCTGTTATTGTGCCCTCTTGTGGCAGGAGTGTCAGCATCCATAACACTCAAAGGCTTGAGGTTCAGAAGAGACAGTTCATGCACTTGACTGCTCTGCTGCCGTAGTCGATACACTCCGGCCCGATGCACTCGCAGCACGCGTTGTGGAACCAGCGGTACTTCGAGCCTCCCATCGATTCGCAGTACTGCTTACACTGACGAATCGAAACACAGTCATCAAAGTACACTACTGTGCACATGTTTTCTAGAGGGATAGAGAGATGAGATGATGAGGAAAGGGTCCTTTGTATTGAGCTTCAGAGGGGGAAAAAAATTACATAAAATGAGACCACAATATAACATGCCACATTCTCACAGTACAAGGACACTCTCTTCTACTGATAGAATAGAAATCATCAGACAAGTCTATTATCAGACATGTAAGGACACTCAGGTTTCTGCGTTTTGAACCATGTGACTGAGTTTAGCTGCTTGTAAGCAGGGCACTGGGAAAAGGAGAGGGATACGAGCCCACTACTGGACAAACCATTCACACCTCTCCATAATAACATTACTACAGAGATAAAACAAGCAGTACAACGACAGGTTTTTTAAAAATTATATTAATACGCAAGAGTAAGAGACTGGGTGTCACAGTGGCTTAGTGGTTAGCATGTCCCCGTCACAGCGAGAAGGTCCTGGGTTCAATTCCCAGGCTTGGACGATTCTCTGTGGAGTCTGCATGTTCTTCCTGTGTTTACGTGGGTTTCCTCCAGTTTCTCCTCCAGTTTCCTCCCACAGTCCAAAGACAAGAACATTAATCTAATTGGTTGTTCCAAGTTACCCCCAAGTGTGGGTGTGACTGGTTGTGTGTTTTGCCCTATGATGGTCTAGCAAGCTGTTCAAAGTGTACCCCGCCTTTGCCTAGTGACAGCTGAGACAGGCTCCATCCTCCCCATGACCGTAGTAGGATTAAGCTTTTCAGCAAATGAGTGAGTGAGAAAAAAAAACAGTACAACTGCCATAATAAAGTTACTCAAGTCAAACCTAATAGGCTCATAAAAAAATAATACTTATGCAAAGCCCCAGGTCTCTACTTCATACCATCAACCACTATGGTAGAGTGTGACTTCACAAATACAATCAATAGTGAGCATGGGTGTCCCCAAAACAGGTGGAAATTATTTTTTGGCCTCTGGTTAAAAGAGTTAGAATGATATTTTTCTAAACTCTTGACAATAATCTTTTCCCCCCGAACATCAAAACACACTCTCTGCTGGTGGTCTGATGAAGTCAGGTGGTAAAAATGGGGCTGTAAGTTCACTGCAGAGATTTACTTCACAGTAAATTAAAATCAGTAAAGCAGTGTACTCCAGAGCTACCGACATTTCGTACTATGGAGAAATTTACATTCTACATAATATGCCTCATCATTAGGATGCTAACAAGTCAGTAATACCACAGCTAAAAATACTTTTTTTTTTTTTTTTTTGGTATTAAACACACAATTCAGGATATTTAAAAGGAACAGCTAAGAGTGTTCACAGGTTTCCACTAACAGTGATGCAAACTGTATCCCTACCCTTTAATATTGCATGAACTTCATGATTATCACCATAGTGTTCAGGGGGGATGTGGTGCCAACAAAAGTGTAAACAGAGTTGTTAATGAAGAATCTGGCAACATGCTATGCAGTAAATCTTGCTAATCAAGTTTTTGCTAATTCTTGTTAAAAGTTTTGCTAATCAAAACTTTGTGCTAAACAAGTTCTCATGAAAATGATATGATGATTACAGATTTAGAAATACTATAATATATGCATTACACCTTGAAAACTCAAAAGGAAGAAAAACAACTGCTTCAACCTAAACTTTTCACTCAGGATAAACTGGCAGTGGTGGCTTAGTGGTTAAGGTGATGGGTAACTGATCCAAAGGTCAGCGGTTCAATCCCCACTATCACCACTGTTGGATCCTTGAGCAAGGCCCTTAACCGTCAAGTGTATAAAAATGATAATTGTGGCTCCCGAGTGGCGCATCTACAAGGTGCTCGACTATCAACCCGGAGATCGCAAGTTCGAATCCGGATTGATGCCACAGCCATCCATGACAGGAATCCATGGGAGCTAATTGGCCGAGCTCTCACGGGAGGGAGGAATGGCATACGCTCACTTCTCTGCTACTCACAGCGATCACCAGTCAATCATAGGTGAGTCAATCTGTGAGCTCATTCATACGAGGGGGCGGATAGCGCTTGCCCTCCAAGTGCGTTAGGCCGCCCCCAAATAGTTAGGCGATTGCCCTCCAAGTGCGTTAGGCCGCCCCCAAAGAGTTAGGCGCTTGCCCTCCAAGTGCATTAGGCCGCCCCCAAATAAGCAGCAAAAGTGGTAGCATCACATGTCACGGAGGGGGCATGTGCTTGCTTACGCCCCGCCCTGGTAAAAAAAAAAACAAACAAACATTTTTTTTAAAGATAATTGTAGGTCACTCTGGATAAGAGCGTCTGCCAAATGCTGTAAATATAACATTTTATTTTATGTTTAAATTATATATTCATAAAACAAAAAATAAACAGTAAACAACAACAAAATAGTGTTAGTGGGTAACATCAGATTTCATGGTGATACCGTAGCCTTACCTTGAGGGTGATCATAACTAGAATGAATGCTGTTCCCAGGCAATGAGACATTCTGATGCTGATCTTCCATAGTCTCCAAGAAGGAGACCAGGCTCTCATGGTAAGACAGCTCCTCTGCTACAGGAAAGGAGACCACCATCATGTTGACGGGGGCTTCCCCCTCAGTGAGCGCTCTGAACAGGGAGGGAATAGGCCTGTAGAGATCCTCCACAGTACTCTTCGAGGTAGCTGGCGTGTCACTGTAGTTCCTCGGGTTGCACATACCTGAGATGGACATCAGTAAATTTAACACTGTGGTTATCAAAGCACATACCGGAGAAAAAAAACCCCAAACAAACAAACAAAACAGAGGACACATTCAGGAAATATTCAGGCTGTAAATATTAGATTCAGCAATCATTTCACATCTACAGGAAGAACATGGAACATCATGCACTCATCAAGTTCACTAAACACAGAGAGAAGAATGTACTTGGCAGCAAGTTAACAAAAAAAAGCCCAAGTCGGCTTATTGTTGTCAATTTCAATTCCACAGTTACATGGACTCAAAGTGAAATGCTTACACTCACCCACACAGTCACAGCACTCCTCCCACAGCATGCCCAGACACAGCATACACTCCTTACAGCAGGAACAGTTCCCATCTGATGGCCTGCACTGGCAAAGCTCCTGAAAAACAGAAATAAAGCTGCTCGCAAACATCATAAGAGTAATGGGAGTGAAATTAATTAAATAAATATATTCTAAACCTCTATTTAATTACACAACCTACGTGCAACAATCAAGGTTTTTCATAAGTCTTATTTAAATACAAAAAAACCAACATACACATAAATGTATAAAATTCTGTGATCAATATGAATAACTTTACTTTCAAACAACTTGTACACAAAATCTTCAGTCTGGGTAATAAATTAAAACCAGAAGAGTCTCATTCTGAAGTGACGCTTTTTAAAATAAAATTTTTTCTTTAATTTTGAGGAAGGCTCACACGATACCAATCACGATCCTGATTTCCCTCGATGTTACATCGGAGAACATCTGTACACATCTGAAAACATCTGTATACATCGGATGACTAGAAATTCAGAAAAAACTTGCGGGAAGCTAAATATTTTGGTTGAAAAATTTGGTGGTTTTTTTGCTCAGAGAGCATCAGGGAAACATTGGTAGTGATCAGTGCAACACTGGCTCAAAAAAAATGTAGGGGAAAAAAATGTGCTTTTTTTTTTTTTATACAATATCAGCAACCCATCAGAACAACACTGGCACAAACCGTGATGACATCAGTACACATTGACATTTATGGCATTTGGCAGAAGCCCTTATCCAGAGCAACATCCATTTGATCTCATTTATGCAACGAATCAGTTGAGGGTTAAGGGTCTTGCTCAAGAGCCCAACAGTGGCAGATTGGTGGTACTGAGGCTTGAACCATTGACCACCCTGGCTTTAACCACTAATCCACTACTGCCCCATCAGATAAAACAATCGGGGAACAATTGGAGAACACTGGTACATTTTGGAACAAAATCAGCCGAATCACCTGACTCACATGGCGGCAAATTGGGATCATGATTGGTATTGTGCGAGCCTAGCTTAAAGCTTTAGTGTGTGGTAGGTTTTTGAGAAAACCAGATCTTTGTTAGTTATGACTTAATTAAACATGGACTTTATTTTTTTTATTTCAATCGTGAATGCAGGCTTGGTTATTCCCCACCCCCAGTGAAATGCAGGTCTCCGAGTGCGCTTGTAGTTCTAATACTAATGAGCTGTAGTACGAATGTCTCTGATTGATTACGAGTGCTTTGTAGATTTCTGGACGACACTGCACAACCTCAGGCTGCCAAAACAGCAGGAAAGGCTGAAAGCGGAGGTCACATTCCAGATGTGCAGAAAGCAGTCTAATCTCCACCACAGGCAATGCAGAACCTGGATCCTAACGCAGGGCTATTCAATTAATTTGGAACGGGGGCCGGATCATGAAAAGAATCCCAGACGAGGGGCTGAAGAAATATGGCTTGAAAAACATTAACAGATACAGAAAAGTAACATCAAATTCCATAGTACATTTCGTAAACGCCTGATAAAATTAGCGCATTGTATTAGATCAAGACATATAGGGTCAAGGCATTTCTACATTCAAACGTTGGGTAATCAATCCAGGTGAGCCATAGCCCAGACATTTAGAATTTATAACTAACAGACAACATCCACTTACGTTCACACAACTGTCCCAACAAAAACAACATGAGTGTAGTACGGTATTAAATACAACTATAACAACAGAGGAGTGAATAGTGTTTTAACAACAATAATAATAATAATAATAATAAGAGGATTAAGTGAATATCAAGACAGAAAAGCGAAGCTTTTAATTATAATAATACTAAAAAAAGAGGAAACAGAAGTGAATAATAAGACAGAAATGTTCAGTTTTAAATAATATAAGAAGAAAAAGATAATGTGAATATCAACACACAGACATAACACCTTAACCGTGAATATTAATTACTCATTTGATGAACAGAACTGTTTCTTAACTGATTTAGTAACCAACATTTCACATCTAATAAAAAAAAAAAGGACATTTTTCGATTTAGTAAGAGCACTGAAACCAGGCACAGACAGTGGTGCAGGTGCGCGGAGTGAGAGATTATGGGTTTTAACGGTGTTCATGTGGGAGAACGACGAGCACCAAAATCTTCTGGTGGTGAGTATCAGAGCCCGGACAGTCGTGTCAAAGTTATCATGGGGTGTCGTAAAATACCTTCTGAAATTACATTCTTTACCAATATGCACTGTCCAACAGACACACGAGCTTCGAGAAGACAGAAATAAACATACTTCTCCGTCCATTCACTGTTAATCCGCCTGTTCTCCCAGTCAACTTCTCGGGCAGTACAAATTGCCTCGCGGCTGCTAATTGAATATCCCGGTCCTAACAGCTCTATTCTTCACATTAGGGAACGGTAAATCTGATGTACAATGTAAACAATTTTGTGCGGACAGATTCCTTACCTGCACCAACCTAAACAAACTTTAAAGTTTAAGTAAAGAAGCTAAAGTTTGAAACATTGAGACTGTTCTCAGAAAATTAAGGGGAATATACCATATTAACTTAAAAACTTAAAATTCTGATTGTATGCATGTGTTAAGGGCTTACTGTATCTGTTCTCCTCGCCTCCACTTAAGACCATGTAGTTCAACCACAAACAAAGAAACTGCATACCAGTGATATTATGACCACATTCCTGTTACAGCAGCATGATATGAAAGTAAGCAGGAATACAATGTGTGACAAGGTAAATAAATATAATAGTGTCAATATGGCACGAATACAAAAAGAATGCTAACAGTACAACATGTAGAGCAGCAAATAGGCAGATCAGGAAATAAGAAATACAATGACATGCTGGTGCAGAAGATCACAGGATCACACTCCTTTTCAATCATGGTGGTGCAACAAGAAGTGTTTTGATGTTGTTCTGTTATAATTGGATGTTGTGCATAGCCATGTGTGAAATAAATAAAAAAAATAAAAAATAAAAAAAAAGATCACAGGATTATCCATGGGACAGCAGTATGAAGTACATTAATATAAAAAGCATACAGTAATATAAAAAAGCATACGAGGTACAATATTTGTGGGGCCGGTGGTGTAGTGGTTACGGTACTGGGCTCATGCACAAGAAGTCATGGGTTCAAATCTGCATTACACCCCTGGGCAAGGTCTCAACCGCAAGTGTGCTTCTGTCCACCCAGCAGTATAAATGGGTACCAGTAAAAAAAAATAAATAAATACTGGGAAGGTAACCTGTGATGGACTAGCGTCCCATCCAAGAGGAGTTGAACTCCTAGTTGCTTCACGCTGCGGAAACCAAGGATAAGCTCCAGCTCTAATGAGCCAGGGGGCTCGGGTTTAAAAAGCTTAATGGTGAAATATACCTGGTTTATATAAATTGGTTAAAACACAAACCTTTAGAAAGGGTTCAGGCTTCAGTAATTGGGGAATACCAGTTAATACTGCTCCAAATTATGATGTAAGGCATTATGTATATTTTCTGAAACATCTGATTTATTTTGAACACTTTCCACATTTCTTGATTTTCTTTGTGTTGAGTTTGTTTGGTCAAAACAGATGCAGTTATAACCCTTGACTTTATATACACACAAAAAAAATCCTTGCTTGAATATTTATTCTTTTCTCATGGCTTTAAGCATTGCATATCTCTCTCTCTCTAAAACAAGTTCGTTTTTGTGTTTTTACTGTCCATAAGGGATAGTCTTGCCTCTCTGTCTAGTGCCTACTTTTCCAGTAGCTTCTATTTTGTATTATATATACACATACACATATGTATGTATGTATGTATGTATGTATGTATGTATGTGTACATATATACACATGTAAACAGATACAGAACCAAAACAAGATGTAAAACAGTTGACTATTAGATACCAAACCTGTGAGCTGGAATATTTTCACCAGGAAACCTTTGTACTCAGCCAAAACGAACTGATCATAAAAGATAAAACACATCCGCTATTCTGGTGATCGGGCTCCTTTAAAACTTCCCTTCACTGGAACCAAGAGGCTCGAACTGGTTCCTGTCTAACAATGCTGCTGTGCATAAAGCGAGGTCCACGAATACACGGTTTAAAAGAACAACAACTTCAACTACACTGAACAGGAACCCAAACCTTCTCACCCAACATCACTGTCAGACCTCACTAACAAGCACAGACCCCACATACACACCTCGAAAGTTCCCCAGAAGAGTGGATGTGACTTCAACAGCAAACAGGGACTGAAGAAAAGCAGGCTTTTACATTTACAGCATTTGGCGGACGCTCTTATCCAGAGCGAATTACAATTATCATTTTTATACAACTGAGCAACTGAGGGTTAAGGGCCTTGCTCAAGGGCCCAACAGTGGTGACAGTGGGGATTGAACCTCTGACCTTATGATCAGTGACCCATCACCTTAACCACTAATCCACCACTGCCCTATTTTAACCCCAGTGTACTCCTAGTGCAAAATACCGAGTGGATTCCTATTAAACAGCCCAGCTACTAAATAACCCAAATAAAGAAAAGCCTCCTTACCTGGATCAGACACTTGCTGACGTCACTGGCACACAGGGCTTTATTGCATGCAGAAGAAAAGGAGAATCCGGATAAAAACACAAGAAGCGCCGCACACAGTGCTGTGTGTGTCCAAACCGACTGCATCCCGCCGCCAGCTGATCTCATCCCACCTGCATCCTCACAGCAAGCACAACAAGGTACAGTCAAGTTTCTACAGAAAGAAAAAACACACAGAACACGGCGCCAATATCCAGCACCTGAGGCCATAACAAACCCATCAGGGAACAATCCTCACACGCGCGCACGCGCGCAAGCCACGGGTCGCACTTTCCACACTCTTCTCACGCGCCATTGATGTGCTAAAATGGGCGGCAACATCAAAGCGGTGAGGCCAGGTAACCTAAATGGCTTCCCATTGGACATCAAGTCCACTCCACTGGCTGTGGGAGCCGTTATCCCATAGTGCACCTACAAAGGGAATGAGCAGCAATTTGGGATTCAGCCCTAGTTTGGTCAAAGAACGTTTTTTTTGTTTGTTTGTTTGCTTGTTTTTTTCAACCCCGTCACAGCAGTATGATTAAACTTTAAATAAAAAGTCAAACATGCTTCAGTTTAACAGGGATAAAATTAAAAGCCTGAAGTTCCAAACCTAAGATGTAGTAACTCCTTCCTCATGTCTGAGGGGCACTCAGACTGCTCCAGAGACTAAACTTCATCTAGTCAGCTCTTTATTATATTCTTTTTATCTCCTGCTGCAACAATGTTTCTCAATTCTTCATTAAAAAGTGGGTGGTTGTTTTATGTGTAGCTTAATGTAGCACTCAACACTAACAGCCAGCCATCAATTGTAACGTATGAAAGAAGAGAAAAAAAAAAAAAAAAAAAAAGAAAAGAAAAAGAAAAAACCTCCTTCCTCGCTCGAGTTTAAACAATGTAGCCAAAACTAAGCCCCCACAGTGACTGAGAGAGGGACTCAAACTTACCGTGTCACTATGAAACTTGTACAGGAGTCGGTGAAGTTACAAACCGTTATCTATTCCTCTTGTTTATGGTCCTTTCCCCCAGTATAATTAAGGCATGTTCCGTGGCGGTGGCGTGCTTTTCCTCTCACACAAAGCGAGACAGCAGCAGACAGGCGCCTTAAAGAGACAGAAACCTCTTAACATCTCAAGCACAGGTGAGCTGAGAGACACTGAGGCCCAGCCCTCCTACCCATCCACACATAATGAACACCTCCACTGCACTCACTCACTCTTAGAGTTTAAATGGAGCAAAAAAAGTTCCTTTTCAAAGTTCACTTCACTCCCAGGTTGTTTGTTTGCTGTTAGCAGGATTACACAAATAAAGTTATGTGAGGATTTTCATGAAATTACAGTACTACCAGTGGTGGGGCTGTGGATGGACAACGAAGACTCCACTAGATTTTGGAGATGATCCGGATCAAATTTTCGTCTCGCTCACTCATTTGCCGAACCTTTACATTCTACTAGGGTTGAGGGAAGGCCGGAGCCTATCTCAGCCGACACTGGGTAAAGGCAGGGTACACCCTGAACAACTCGCAAGACCACCGCAGGGCAACACGTGCACGCAATCATTCACACTCACATTTACACCTAAGGCAATCTGGAACTGCCAGTTATGCATGTCTTTGGACCGTAGGAGGAAACTGGATTACCAGGTGTGAACCACACAAACAACAGATCCAGGATTTTTATTTATTTATTTTTTTAATTTTTTTGGTCCATATGGGGGGATTCCTATGCTTGGTAGAGGTTTGCACTCTCAGAGTGCCCTTGTTTAAAAGCTTTGTCGTCTGATTTGTTATTTAATTCCTTCATTAATTTCCTATATCTATTTTATCCAGATAAGAGTCAGGTAGGATCCAGATGCCAGGTCATCATCGGGCACCATGCACACACATTTATAAAGTGAGGGTTGGAATTTTGTCTTGACTGGATTCTCCATTTTGGGTGAGAATGTGCCCATGATATCCTCAGATTCCCAATCTTACCTGACAATAGTGGAACCAAATGAGGTCGTCTGCTGTTGTAACCTAAAAGGTTCAATGTTTTGTACATGCTGAGATACTTTTCTACGGTTGTAAAGAGTGATCATTTGAGTTATATTCTTCCTGGCAGCTCAAAACAATGATCATTCTTGACTTTTTTTTTTTTTTTTTTTTTTTAACATCTGTGGAATTTAGCTGATGCTTTTATCCAGAGCGGCTTTCATTTTTATCTCATTTATACAACTGAGTATCAACAGTCAAGGGTTATGGGCCTTGCTCAAAGGTCCAACAGTGGCAGCTCGGAACTGGTACTTGAACCCCCAACCTTCTGACAAGTAAAACCCAGGGCCACTGTACTCATTCTCCTCTGAATTCTCTTACTCCATTTTTTCAACATTCTGTGTAAACTCTAGAGATTGTTGTTTGTAAAATTCACAGATCAGCAGTGTACGAAACGTTCAAACTCACCCTTCTGGAACTGACATTCGTGGCACAATGAAAGGTACAACGGAGACACTTTTACATTTTGATTTAAACATTAACTGAAGCACTTGACTTCAACCTTCATGTTTTTTTTGTATTGCATTGCACTGCTGATACGTGATTAGCTATTAATTACGTACATACGGAAGGAACACCATATATAGTAGATGAGTGTATGTTATGCCTTCTATTCTCTTACTGTTTTACAGATTATTAACATCATAGTCATTTCATGCTTGTATTGTGACTTCTTGAACAGGCCTACCTTACAGAATTTCAAACAATTCCTACTAAATCCAGGAAAATTGAGTTCCACCGCAAGACTACAAAATTACCATAGACATGTTTTAATTCTTCAAGCTCGTGTGCCGAGTCCCTCAAGTAAACAGGACCAGATTCCAGTCAGGAAAGCCCTCACAGACTGAATGTATAGAACAGTTTCTGAACCACAGCTTTCAAACACCTGGACTCTTATGGGGGAAACCGTTTTTTTTAATTTTTTTTAATTTTTAACCCAAACCATTTCTAAAACATTACAGAAACCCAGAACAGTTGTTGTTGGATGTTTAGAAGCTTTGATCGATCCTGTTTATGTATGACTGTTAGCTAGCCAGTTGGGAAGTTAGCCAGTAAACAAACTCTCTAAGGCTGATGCCCTTGAAGAGTATGAAGAACTAGTAAATCAGGGAAATCATGTAGTTTCCTTTTAGACACAAGAATACAAGTTTAAAATGAAACATTTTATTTAATTAAACAAACATGATGTAAAGCTACATTTACGTGATTGGGGGCAGGGGGAGGTCAGGAACACACGCTTATGTCTATCTTTATTTTGTACTTTTCCATGTGAACCCACAATCTCTTTTTTTTTTTTTTAATCATTAATACTTGCATGGGCAGTCATAATTGCTCCATTCGTTCAACACAAAATGGGAACTATTTTTTTTTTTTTTTTTTTTGAGTCTTAGCAAATCAGAGCAGAGCTAAAGGTCCCACTGAGAGAAAGCCATGACCAAGTAGAGACACCACATGAAATTCCTGGTTTCAGCTTAGGCATCAATTTGTTCACTGATATTTCTACATGTAAATGATTCTCAAAAAGGTATCAATCAACCTTAAAATCACCAAAAAGAAAATCACTGTTCAATAAGTCACACACCTACTAAAAAGCATGTACATGTCTAAAGCACAGATTGCTGATATACCAAGGATCAGAAAAGCCCACAGGAACTATAAGGGCCCATGTGTGTACAGTAGTGTACTATGCTTTTAAAGCACACAGTATGAATTATGGGCATCCAAATTCATGCCACAAAACATATTCATAAAAAAAAAAAAATCAGACTCAACAAGAAATAAATTAATCTGAAGACTCCCTGTTCCTAAGCACTACCCAACATGTACTATCAGTGCTCATGGAAATCATGAGATTAAAATCCTCAAATCACACTTGTAGACTGAGTCTGGGGACATTCTGAGAGGTGAATAAGACAACAGAGAATCAGAAAAATAGGCACATCTGGGAGCTAATGAGCCCATTAATACAACTGGCTTTTATACAGTGAGTAGTTCTCCAAATCCAAAATAGCAGAATAAAATTTCCCAAAACAAAACACAGTGCACTTTATACATGTGGCAGAAGCACACCCGTACTGGCAGGCAACAAGTGACCGGATTAGTGAGGAAGACCCAGCTAAGCATACGTGTGCATAAAGACAAATTGGTGCCCAAAAAAAATGAGAGAGAGAGGCAGGAGAGAAAACAAACAAACATGGCTTCCTAGAACAACCCCCCCCCCAAAAAAAATATCCAAATGTTTATGCCTTTTATCCTCGGATTAAAAGGCAAAACTAAGAAAATTCAAAAATGACTAATCTGAATAAAAAAATTAAAAAAAGAAAGAAAAGAGAAAAAAGAAAATGTGGGCAGGAAAAAAGGGAAAAAATGACACTATTACAGTGGATGGAGCAGCTTTCCACTGTTAAACTTGTTTTTTTTTTGCTCATTTGTAATATTTTTTAAAAATGTGACTGCATCGGTAAAGATCTGTGTGTGTATTGGCCAGTCCATAGGTGTGTTGCATGATGGTCAAACTGTGCTCGGTAGCATGCACCACACAGTCAAGAGTCACAGAACTCCACTCCCGCTTCACTCATCTGATCCAGCAGAGCGCTTCTGCGTCCTCTTACGGGGTGATCTTCTGGGGGAAGCCTTATCTGTAGGGAGGTAAGAATTATATTTCCGTTACTTCCAAAATCAACTAAATTTAGATTTCTATTCATCCTCTTTCACCACCTGATACCACTAGTACTCCATCTCTGTGTCTCCAATAGTTCCAGCTTTAGAGTACCAACACTGTCCACTCAACATGCTTCATCATGGGACCAAGTGGGTTTGTACTTTTCAGATAAATTATTTTATTACTTAAATACTGAAATTAAAATCTCTGTAATGTCCTTAAAAGCACAAGAATCCAAAGCACCATTTTGAACAGAATGAAGTAAATTTAGAAGTTAAGCTCCCATAGCTTGGGGGGGGGCTTTGTAATTAAAAAGAAACCAGGACGATGTGTACCCTCTGATTAATCATCTCTTTTTGTACGGAAGAATATGAATGAATCTTACAGGACAACACTGATAAAAGAATGGAGTTAAAAAGTGAGATCTTCTGTCTCTCTGTCACTTTATTGTACTACCACATTTTTTGACAAGTAAAAGGAAATCTCACCTCGCCGACTCTGCACTGAGGACGCAAGAGGAAAGAGAGAGAGTGAGAATGAGTGATCCAGACAGTAAGCAAGAGCACCAGCAGCCAAGTTCATGCAAGACAAAAGAAGGGAAGATACAGCAAAGCCAGTGTGTGTCAGAACAGTTATAAAGACTCAAAGTCAGAGTGTGTAAGTGAAAACGAAAAGAAAATTTTACACAAGTACTAAATCAGGGGGAAAAAAATCAGATTCATTTTAAACAAAAAGTTTAAAACATGCTCATTGAGCAAATTTCAAAAGCTAGGAAGAAACTACAGCCAGAAAAACAGGACTTACTGATCTGATTGAGTGTCTCCTGAGGGATCCAGCTCATATCTACATCATTGTGGTTGGTAGTCCCCATCTCCACCTTGGCCACAGGTCTCCTCCTCTGCACAGATATACAATACACTGTTAAGTGATATTTTGATTTTGATTTACTGTTTCAATCCCGCAAGGGAAATTTTGGCTCTGCATTTAATTCATCCAAAGTGAACACACACATGTAAACAGTGAGTGCACACACTTGGAGCAGCTGGTAGCCACACTGTGGCACCCAGAGAGCAGCTGGGGGTTAGGTGCCTTGCTCAAGGGCACTTCAGCCATGAAGATGGAGGAAGAGGATGGTGCTGCTCACTCCCCTGCCTCCTCATTTTTCCTGCAGGTTTGGGAATCGAACCTGCAATCTCTCAGTCCCAAACCCGCCACGGCTGTCCCCATGATATATTTCCCTTCTGACATCTTAAGTGCTCACATGTTCATCAATATGTTTAATGAACTTTCACTTTAATCATCACAGAGCTTGATCTCTCAGCAAGGCTCAGTTCACACCTGCCATTTAACATGTCTCTGATCAGTACTGATCCGATCACAAGTGGACA
The DNA here is from genome assembly GCA_039654325.1 of Tandanus tandanus. Taxonomy (NCBI): domain Eukaryota; kingdom Metazoa; phylum Chordata; class Actinopteri; order Siluriformes; family Plotosidae; genus Tandanus; species Tandanus tandanus. Next base: position 15,205,690 of record JBCNYH010000001.1, read on the forward strand.
GCACTAAATACAGGTGTGAACAGGAATAAACCTTCTCAAAGAGAATGTTCACCCCCTGGCATTAACATGCATCCTGGGTAATCAGGGCACAAATGGAGGGCTAAGCACATCAGTTCACACCCGGCATTAGAATGAATCTCAAGCGCACGCTCAAAAGTTTTAGAACACCCCTATTTTTTTCTAATTGCATCGAAATGTAAGTAGTTTGTCGAGTCGATCTGAAAAAGAACAAAAGTATGCTGCATATCAGAACTACCTTCCAAAAAAAAAAAAAAAGAAAAGATGATCATGTAAAATCATTAAATCACATATTCCGTACTGTCTCCAGACTTAAGCCCTGTGGAGCTGGTTTAAAATAAACAGAAAGGTGAAAGCAAAGCAATCAACTTCCACAACAATATTCAATTTCCAATTGTTTAAAGAACGCCACAAGTGTGTTCAGCTGTAAGGTTTAATGGCTACTTTAATTTGTAAAATTTAGATTAAACTGTGTTAAACATACTTCAATTTATTTATTTTGTATTATTTATGCTTTAATTTCAAATGTGAAGACATTAAACTGCTTAAATGTGGTGGTGGCGTCCTAAAACTTGACCAGCAGTGCACACGCAAATAAACAACCTGCCTTCGAAAGACCAAAACGTGGTATTGTTTGAACCGACAGGACACAGCAATGCACAGACAGCACAGACCATCTATAAACATGCTCATGATTGGATCACAATCTGTCTTCAGGCTTCCCACCTGTACTTAGAGCCGTCCAACCCCCCTTATGACCTGATTTCAGGTGTGACCAGAACCAAAGAGTCAGGTTACCGGGTTCAGGTACAATAATGCCACTGAGATTTGATTTGGGATGCATGTGACTAGACCACATTTGCAGTGCGACTGCTAAAATGTCTGTATGCATCCTACACAGCAACAAAAGGAACGCTTAATCGTCCGTCACTACACTAGCTGTAAAATCATTGCAAGACTGTTTCGAAACAGTGATGAAGAAATGCTAGGATTCTCCACTACTAGGTTAAGGAACAAAGACAGTACTATAACTACATAAACAAAAACTGCTGTTTTATAGCTTCATCAGCAGTCTAGTCTTTCATTAATATCAAGTTTCATTACCAGACTATACAACAGAAACAGTCCCTACAAACAGGAGATAGGATTCATGAGGTATTTCTGCCTCATCATTAATACTGCAGAAGATTGACATAATAAATAAATGAAAGTAACAATGTTCTTCCAGAGGAAATGTTATATGAAACCCTATCACAAGTAGTTACTGGAGATGTAACCATTACCTTAATACGGAAAGCAACCAAACAATTACACCATAAACAACTTAATAACATCTGGGCTATCATAACATTAATAAAAACTACTGGAGTGTAACTTAAATATACTTTGACAGCAAAAAGGTCACCAAATTATATTACTAAAGCTCAGATTTCTTGCAGATAGGCTCAAGCAGATCCCAGTGCACATGGCTGTAATGATACAGAACTAAAGAACTAGCTGACACTGCTTTCTTGGTGCAGGGCTAGAACACCCACAGTAAGATTAATCCCCTACACATCATTTACAGACGTTATATTACTGGACTTTCACCTTTCTAGATTCCAGCAGCTGATGCAGGCCAACGACCACCAGAAGCCCGAGTCCAGAGAGGAACACATACATAAAGATCCTGTGGGAAGAGAAGTTAATATTTCTTAAACAAGCTGATGGAGGAGGAACACTTCGGAAAACAGTACAAGATTCTAGATGGCCAGCCAAGCTGAAAGTTCCACTTATTATAAACTCTCAGTTTTAAATGTCACTTACGTCTCTCCATCCAGACCATCCTCCTTCTCAGTGATGGTGACTGTCTGGTTAAACACCGCATCCTGGAAAACGTTGCCCTGAATTTAAAAAAAAAAGTTAAAATTAATTAATTTGCCAAACCACTTAATTTTACAAGGGTCATGGAGAGGCTGGAGCCTATCTCCACCAATTCTGGGCAAAGGCATGCTACACTCTGAACAGCTCACAAGTCCAACACAAGGAAAAACACACAACCACCCTCACTCACACCTGGGGGCAATTTGGAACAGGCAATTGGCCTAATGTGCATATTTTTGAACTTTGGGAGGAAAATGGAGTAGCCAGAGGAATGAAAATGTCTCTTCCATTTCTTTTATATCAAATAGAAACATTAAGAAATATCCTTTGATGGACATGAACGTTTTATTATGTGTAATCTTTTCTGTAAAATTTTACTTAAAAGAGAGAGAGAGAGAGAGAGAGAGAGAGAGAAAACAAGGCTTTGCCCTCTATAGCATAAGTGTCAAACTCAGGCCCTCATTTCATGTGGCCCGCAAGAGCTTTCAAAGAATATGATTATCGTTAATTCTTTGCATCGACCATTACCATGAAACCTAATTCAACATCCTTCCACTAGGTGGCAGCAGCCTATTTCAAGTAAACAGGTAATCATTCATGACTCAATAAAGATTGCATGCTAGCTTGTCACTGTTAATCCCTTTTACAGTAGATGTTTAGTGATTATTCGGCCCTCGACCACCTTAAATTTAGTGATGTGGCCCTCAGTGAAAATGAGTTTGACACCCCTGCTTTATAGCATCCTGGTAATGTCTGATAAGTTTTAAAAGATCTAGGCAGAATTGTGCCTTTGTTACACACGTATAAATTACCCTGTGAAGAACTCTGAACTGCACTTCCCCCTTACCACAAGCAGTATTACATTCCTAAAGTAAGTCTGCCTAAATCTTGAACCATCACACATGGTTATTTATATAATCTCTAAATTTTTGTTGTAGTGTGCATCATGCTCACACTGCTGTCTTTGTAGTTGAGGTTGATGACCAGGCCAAAGGGGCGACCACCCATAGGCTCAGCTGGGATGAAAGAATACTCAAACGTGGCCTGGCGCTGTGGAGGCACCTCGGTGCCCAGCTGCAGAGCGGTGAAGTTCTGGATGTAAAACTGAAAATCTTGGGGGTAGCGGAAGGAAGCGTCCAGAGAATCGATGACAAAATTTTCACTGCCTTTATTGGTGAAACCCAGCAGGAATTTCACAATGTTGTTGGCTGGGAAGTCTAGAATTAAAATCAGGAGTACACACGTAAGCAAGTTCTTTAGCTTGCTGCATTTCTCAGTGAACATGTCCAATTATATCAAATATAGATATACAAACAAACTTATTAAAAGATAATTAGCATCAAATCCACAGAATTTGTATCCAAATAAGGAACTACAAATTTAACACTAATCCTTTCGCGGTGTAGATACCTTCTCCTTTGACAAACAGAATGGTCGTGTCAGCGTTAGGGGAAGGCTTCATCTCTCCTGCTAGACCTTCTTCCTCTTCATCTTTTTCTTCAGTCTGACCCAGATCAATCACAACAATTAGACTAATGTGGTCCACATAAATAATAACAATAAGCAAGCCAGTGCTTAAACCATCACCACATGTTCTTACCAATTCTGTGTTTTCATCATCTTCCACTTCTGCTTCATCATCCTCATCTTCAGCAACCACTTCCTCAGTGGCCTCTTCATCAGCAGCCTCTTCTTCTTCTGTAACATCTTGCGCAGCTACTAATGTGCCTGAAAGGGAGAAAGAAACATAAAACCCTCAACATTCTCAGAGCGTTAACTGTGCATTGTGTTCGATTTTTGTTTAGATCAAGAACTTAGAGTTCACTACTGAAAAAGGTCTTGAATCTTTCATCCAGAGCAGTGGTGGCTCAGAGGTTAAGGCAATGGGCTACTGATCTAAAGGTTGGGGTTCCGTCCAAAGTACCATCACAGTTGGGCACTTGAGCAAAGCTCTTGAACTTCAAATGCTCTGTTGTATAAAAAAAAAAATTATAATTGTAAGTCGTTCTGGATAAGAGTGTCTGCCAAATGCCATAAAAGTAAATGTAATGTCAGTAATATAAAACTTAAAATAAATAAATAAATAAAAGCAGCATGTGCATTATACATTTTCTAGTACTCTTGGCATCCTTCTTGCGCTGCCAAATCCTGGCAAGATCTCCCCTAAATCACAGAGGATATACAGCAGAGCTGAGCAATATCCAGCACGACCTGTGGAGGCTGCTCAATTTTAATGTCCTTGCACAATCACCTTTTATTTCTCTTTGAAAAGTCAAGCCAGACTGCAGCAACTGCAAAATATAAAAAATCAGGAAAACCAAACTTTTCTAACTCCTGAGCACTGAAGTGAGTTCTCAAGTACAACTCAATTTATTTTCTTTAAAATCACCTTCCAGGAAAAACCAATTCACTTTAAGTATTTTTTCCTTAAAACAATGATTTTGCAAATACTGCAGTCTTATTATTATTATTAATAAATACACTTCTATTTTAGATATTATTATTATGGGGCGGCACGGTGGCACGTTCACCTCACAGCAAGATGGCCTGGGTTCGATTCCCAGGCTCACGTGTTTCCATGTGGAGTGTGCATACCCCCCCGGTGATTGTGTGGGTTTCCTCTGGGTATTCCGGTTTCCTCCCACAGTCCAAAAACATGCACACTAGGCTAGCTGGCTGTTCCAAATTGCCCCTAGATGTGAGTGTGAATGGTTGTATGTGTGTCGGCCCTGCGATGACCTGGCAAGCTGTCCAGGGTGTACCCTGCCCTCGCCCAGGGTCGGCTGAGATGGGCGCCAGCCTCCCCGCGACCCTAATTAGGATTAATCGGCTTAGAAAATGAATGCAATCTGGCTTGTCAGGGCATTATTAAGCTATACTCCTCCCCTACACTGCAACTAAGTTGTTTATTTTTAATTAAAACAAAATAAGTGATAATCCAGAAGTAATTCTCTCTTTGGATGGGATCTCTCCAGACTTGTGAGTAATTGAGATTCTGCAAAATGTGCTGTTGCAACAGTGCAGCATGTAACACTGCTCCTAATCTGGTTCACACATTTCCAGGGAAACCTTTCAAATCGTCATGTCTACACTACAGAGTCCAGGGATGAATCCAGAGCTACGATCCAATGCCAAAAAGACGAATTTACACTCAGTTTTTACACCAGTGTCTGTTTGAAACCAACCGTGCTAGCTCTTTACCCCGTGTTAGCACGCTAACCACTAACAACGTTATTTCCCATTAGCAAAAACATCCTGTACCGATTTCCAACATGTTAAAATAGTAACGCCAACATATCTACTTCCTCTTTTAACAGGACACAACACCCTGCTTCTGCTAAACTCGCCTGTTATACTGCACAGTGCACTAGCATTAGCATTAGCACTAGCCGTTAAGGACACGTCAGTCAATACCCGTACAGGGTGAGTGCAGTGAGCTAGCTACTTAGCTTCACTGAGGTAATGAATGGTGTTTTAGAAAAGTCTTCCCAAGTAAGGGTAATAATACAAATATTACGTCTGAACATAAAACTTTAAATCTTACTACATGCTACATTTTGGGGGAAAATATCTTACCGTGCACGAGCCGGCCTACTAAAGCTAACCCAGGACATGCAGGCAGTTCAGTCAACAAAACGATCAAGAACCATCACTGGTACGTTTCTCAGACAGCCTACCTTTCACAAAAACTGTTGCCGGGAATGCTAGCAACAGCAAGAGCAGGAGTTTTGGAAGGAACTTGAGCATTTTAGTGTTGAAACAACGACACCAACACGACCAGCGACAACACGCGAAGCTTTACCTGCTGACCAAGAAATCTGAGCTTTTGCGCATGCGCAGTGTGTGAGTCAACGGAATGACGTCAAATAAACAAGGAGGACATAAAATGGATGGATGGATGGATAGATAGATAGATAGATAGATAGATAGATAGACGGATGGATAGATAGATAGATAGATAGATAGATAGATAGATGGATGAATGGAGATATATATATATATATATATATATACACATTTTTTTTACTCCTTTCACTTATATAGTTTTATTCTTACTTGTATTTTATCTCAATGCTAATTTTATGTGCAATATTTGTTTCTTAAGTGCAATATTGAGGGGGCTCTAAGTCCAAGGATTTCATTGCAGGTAGTGATGTTTCATTGTTACCTGTATATGGTAAATAAACTTGAAACTTGAAAGATGGATGGATGGATGGATGGATAGATAGATAGATAGATAGATAGATAGATAGATAGATAGATAGATAGATAGATAG
>JBCNYH010000001.1:15225700-15236429 GCA_039654325.1 Tandanus tandanus
TTGGAAAAGCAAATTTGTTCGGCACAACACTGCAACCAGACTGCCATTCTGCTTGCTATGATGCTGGACAGGACAGATGAAAAAAAAAAAATAATAATAATGGTAATAATAATTAAAAAAAAATCAATTTGGGAAACACCAAATAATTATTTTATTAATCAAAACTTTAAAGAACATTTATTTTGAAAGGTCTTAAAATAAACACACGTGAAAGATTTACACAGCAGTGCATGATTGTCTAGGTTTATTTAAAACACAGCCACTTTGTGTGACCCATACAGTTTATGTAATTCTAATGATAGTCACATTTCTTTTGATACTTAAGTTATTTACTAGAGGCTAGGTGGCTATCGCTTAACATAAGAAAGACTAAAACATGATTTTTACATTTTAAATTATATTTTTACATTTTTAAGTGTATGATGGTATGACACACTCCATTACAGAATCTTTTGTATCTCATTCAAAATTTTAGTATACACTACACGGGAGCATTAAAAAAAAGCGAGGTATGTGCTCCATTATGGCATCTTTTGAAGAAGACACAGACCATATTGTCTAGCCTCCTTCTTAGTTGTTTTGGATAGTTTTTTTTCCTGACAATTTTCTCCCTACAACTGTTTCCCCATCATGATAACTACCAACCAGTTAGGGTGAAGGCAAGCATGTGCTTCCGCCAAAGTGCATTATTCCAGACAACTGCATTCTTCCAAACCACATGCATTTTCAGAAGAGGTAGAACACACTCGGAGGACAGCACTTATATGCATGATTTAGTCCATGACTGGCTAGTATCATGTGTAAATGACAGGGAAGAGATTATATCCCATCCCTTCTTTTCTTAGCCAATTAGCTCTCATGGACTCCTTGGCGTCAACCGAGGCTCAAACCTGTGAACCCTCAGGTGATAAAATGGCAGTTGGTGGTGGGTCTGAGAATTCCAGAATCAGTGAGTAGCAAAATGTTCTTTTACCCCTCAGCCAGTTATGGCTGGAGGGGTATTGTCGTTGGCTTGGCGGCGTGATTAAGTTTGTCTGGCCCATTGCTCAGCTCATGCAGATGCCAGCTTTGTGAACTTTTGCATAGGCACTCCCTATGACCTAAACCTGTGTGTGGCGTAGCTAATTTGCATATGTGGCCTTTGACCTTGGCACAGTGATTTTGAACATATAAAGTTTGTCCGGGCCATTGCTCGGCTCATATGCATGATAGCTTTCTGAAATTTTGCATAGGCACTCCCCATGACCTAAACCTGTGCGTAGGGTGGCTAATAAAATGTTGACTGTCCGAAACTGTCCGTATGGAGGATGTCTTTTTTCCTCCGTGCACATGAGGCATCCTGGCTGAGGGGTTACGACGTTCTATAGAATGGCCATTTTTAATTCAAGCATTATCTATCTGGCAAACTCTAAATAATTTTGTAGGAGCATAAGCAAAAACACACCAAAGTGTGATGTTTATATTTATTTATTTTTTAAATAATCATGAAAAACACACGAGATCTGCACACATGGTAACAACCTCTCTTTAATGCTCCCAAGTCCTAAGTGCTGTGCAGCTAACTGTGTCTGCTTATAGCCTACAGAACATAGAAACAAAAGAAAAACAAATAAATTTTTCATTTTTGAAGCACGATAATGACCAAGTGACTGTGACAAACTGTGAGTGTACATTGTTTTGATTCAAACATTATCCAGTCAGACTAATGTTTTTTAATCCCCTGATAGCAGACCAATCAGGTCACACCATTCTTGTGTAGTATATACTAACGTATATTTGACTGACAGTTAGATAACTGACATTCTGACAAAAATATACATACACTGTCCCTTTTTTTAAACATGTGCACATTCATGCAACTAATCTGATCTAAATGAGCCAATCATGGGCCAGTAAACCCATGCATATACAGGTCAAAAGCATATTAACTTGGTTAATATTCATGTCAAACACCTGAATGAAAGAATATCTCAGTGACTTTTACCATGGCACAGATGTTGGTAACAGAAGACCTGGTTTGAGTGTCACAGAATTCACAACACATCAAACCTTAAAAATTCTGCAACATTAGGCTCCACTCCTGTCAGCCAAGGACATGAATCTGAGGCTAAACTGGGCACAGACTCATCCAAAATGGGCACCTGAAGACTGGAAAAAGACCAGCTTTTTACCATTTGCGTGAGCTGCGCGGAAGGTACTGTGACGCGCCGATTTTTGTTCTGCAGGAAATTGTGTGTGTTTGTCTGTTCACAGTCCACGAGTGTGCGCTCGGTCCTAGTAGATTATTACCTTTCACATGAGCTATATATTCATTCATTCATCTTCCACTTGTTCCGGGGTTAGGTCGCAGGGGCAGCAGCCTAAGCAGTGAGGTCCAGACGTCCCTCTCCCCAGCCATTTCCTCCAGCTCTTCCGGCGGGACATTGAGGCATTCCCAAACCAGCAAAGATACATAGTCCCGCCAGCATGTTCTGGGTCGACCCTGGGGTCTCTTCCCAGTTGGACATGCCTGAAACACCACACCAGAGAGGCATACTAATCAGATGCCCGAGCCACCTCAACTGGCTCCTCTCGATGTGAAGGAGCAGCGGTTGTACTCCGAGCTCGTCCCAGATGGCCGAGCTTCTTACCATATCTCAGAGGGAGAGCCGCGCCACCCTGCAAAGCCACCCTCACATTATTTTTCCGGTCACTACCCAAAGCTCATGACCATAAGTGAGGGTAGGAAAGTAAATCGACTGGAAAACTGAGAGCTTTGCCTTCTGGCTCAGCTCTCTCTTCACAGCCTGGTACAAGCCTGGTACAAGTTCCGCTGTACAGCATAGGCTGCACCGATCTGCCTGTCGATCTCCTGTTCCATCCTTCCCTCACTTGTAAACAAGACCCCGAGATACTTGAACTCCTCCAGTTGGGGCAGGACCTCATTCCAGACCCGAAGGAAGCATTCCACTCTTTTCGGCTGAGAACCATGGCCTCGGACTTGTAGGTGCTGATTCTCATCCTGGCCGCTTCACACTCAGCTGCGAATCGCTCCAGCGAGAGCTGGAGGTCCCGGCTTGAAGAAGCCAAAAGGACAACGTCATCCGCAAAAAGCAGAGACGAGATCCTATGGCCACCAAACCAGAACCCCTCAATGCCTCGGCTGTGCCTAGAAATTCTGTCCATAAAAATTATGAACAGAGCCGATGACAAAGGACAGCCTTGGTAGAGTCCAACCCTCACTGGAAATGAATTTGACCTGTTGTTACCAATGAGGACCAAACTCTGGCTCCGGCAATACAGAGACCAAATGGTCCGTAGCAACAGGTCCGGGAGACCATATTCCTGGAACACAACACACAAGATAGCCCGAGGGACATAGTCAAAAGCCTTCTCCAAGTCCACATGTGCTGGTCGAGAGTGCTGCGGCCAGGACAAAAACCACATTGTTCCTACTGAATCCTAGGTTCGACCATCAGTCGGATCTTCTTCTCCAGTACTCGTGAATAGACTTTCCTGGGTAGGCTGAGAAGTGTAATTCCATGATAGTTGGAACACACCCTCCAGTCCCCCTTTTTAAAAAGGGGAACTACCACCCCGGTTTGCCAGTCCAGGGGTACGGCCCCCGATGACCACGCAATGTTGCAGAGACATGTCAATCAAGATAGTCCAACAACATCCAGAGCTCTGAGATATTCAGGGCAGATCTCATCCACCCCTGGAGCGGGACCATCGAGGAGCTTTTTGACTACCTTGGCGACCTCAGCCCCAGTGATGAGCAGCCCCCCTCCTGATCCCCAGGCTCTTCCTCTTCCACAGAGGGCGTGTTGGTGAGATTGTGAAGGTTACCGAAGTATTCCTTGCACCTCCCGACACCATCCCCAGTCGAGGTGGACAGCTCCCCACTTCCACTGTAAACAGTGTTTGTGGAGTACTGCTTCCCCCTCCTGAGGCGCTGGATGGTGGTCCAGAACCTTTTCGAGGCCAACCGATAGTCTCTTTCCATGCTCTCACCAAACTCCTCCCACACCCAAGATTTTGCATTGGCCACAGCCCAGGCTGCACCACGTTTTGCCTGTCGGGACCTCTCCGCTGCCTCGGGAGTCCCATAGGCCAAAAGCACCCGATAGGCCCACTTCTTCAGCTTGACGGCCCTCCTCATCACAGGTGTCCACCAACTGGTTCGGCGGTTGCCGCCTCAACAGGCACCAATGACCTTCCTGCCACAGTTCTGGGCTATCGCCTCAATAATGGAGACACGGAACATGGCCCATTCGGACTCTGTGTCCCTGGCCTCCTTTGGGATGTGGTAGTAGCTCTGGCAGAGGTGGGAGTTGAAGGCCCTTCAAACAGGAGACTCCGCCAAACGTTCCCAGGAGACCCTAACCCTAAGGGTCTCCTGGGGAGCTATATATTGTTCATGTTATTATTAATAGACATTTGAGATTTTGCGGAAATTGTACTAAAGTAAAGTAATAATACGATAGCCATTACATTTACATAGACAGGAACCTTCCAATTCCAATCGGTCTAACGCCAAGATTTAATTTCGTAATTACAAGTTCAACTTCGTCTTCAAGTTAGACAGAGAATGCGTGTGTCCGAGTACCCATAACACGTGAAAGGTCAGAGAAAGTGTTTGTTTGCTCCAAGTATGGGTGAGTTTATGCCCACGTTAACCTTGTAGCTCATCAACCTCAAGGTTTAGTGTTTTGTGCGTACTACGGTGTGTTTCTGCTCACCATGGTTATAAAGAATGATTATTTGAGTTACTATACACTTCCTGGCTGCTTGAACCAATCTGGTCATTCTCCTTTGACCTCTCTTATCTACAATATATCTCCTACCAAAGTACTGTCATTCACTCAGTGCCTTTAGTGTTGTGTGTGAAAATTTCAGTAAAGCAGAAATTTCTGAGATAGTCAAATCTTCCCATCCGATACCATTAACCATGCCACAGTCAAAGTCACAGAGATCACACCTTTTCTTTATTCTGATGTTTGATGTGAATTTGAATAGCATAAATGTGCAGGTGTTCAGGGGTTCCTAATAAAGTGGACATAAGTATACTCTCCCGTATCAAATAACAACTTCATAGACCGCAGAGTATATACAGAATGTGCCAAACACAATGTGCGGAACAAAGCGTCAGACTAACTGAAATGCGTGTTATCCTTCACGTCCTTTATAAAAAGCCAAGAATTTTTCACAGTGATTAAATTTACACTTACAGATAGCTGCTCTTCTTAAAAAAAAAAAAAAAACACACACAACTCTTCCGTGTCCCATGTCAACATGTTGCATTTCATCAAGTTTAAGCCTTTCCAAATTTAAATTAAATTTCCAAAATTATATGTTGTTGATCCAAAAGCTGCAAGTTCAACACCTGTGATGTGTCATAAGCAAGATCATCTTACACTTTAACTACCAGTACTCTATGCAACTAACAGCAAAATTTATTTGAATTTAATCATATGAGAATAAATAGGTCCACTGGCATGCTAATAATTCTGGTTACTGTCACCTGACAAACAGTAAACACTAAATATTTATTTCTCCCGAAAAGTCAAAGAAAATACAAAACACACAAAAATCATCCCTGCATAGCATACCTAATATTTGCATTAAAAAAATTCTAAAATAACTTAAAAAAAATAATAAAAATAAACACCCAAATCATTAAGCCAATAAAACTAGACAATTATTAATTAACTATTAATTAAGATGATAAAGCTACACGAAGACTGCAGAAGCTGAAACTTAAACGCATGAATACTCTTTGGTCTTTAGCACAAAAATCTGTTTGTGGCTGACTGCATGAGATAAGCTTATAATTGCATGCAAGCAGCTGGAAGTGCAGTTCAGCTGCATTCAATTACTTGGCTTCTGATACAAAATTCAAATAGATAGAAAAAAACTACAAAAAAAACCCATTTTGACGGGCGGCACAGTTGCGCAGTTAGCACGTCCTCCTCACTGCAAGAAGGCCTGGGTTCGATTCCCGGGTTCGGGCGTTTCTGTGTGGAGTTCAGTATCTCACAAAATTGAGTACACCCCTCACATTTTTGTAAATATTTTATATCATTTCATGGGACAACATTGAAGATATGGCACTTGATACAACGTAAAGTAGTCAGTGTACAGCTGGTATAACAGTGTAAATTTGCTGTCCCCTCAAAATAATTCAACACACAGCCATTAATGTCTAAACCACTGGCAACAAAAGTGAGTACACCCTTAAGTGAAAATGTCCAAATCATGCCCAAAGTGTCAATATTTTGTGCGGCCACCATTATTTTCCAGCACTGCCTTAACTCTCTTGGGCAAGGGGCTCACTAGAGCTTCACAGGCTGCCACTGGAATCCTCTTCCACTCCTCCATGACAACATCACAGAGCTGGTGGATGTTAGAGACCTTGTGCTCCTCCACCTTCTGTTTGAGGATGCCCCACAGATGCTTAATAGGGTATAGGTCTGGAGACATGCTTGGTCAGTCCATCACCTTTACCCTCAGTTTCTTCAGCAAGGCAGTGGTCATCTTGGAGGTGTGTTTGGGGTCACTATCATGTAGGAATACTGGCCTGCGGCCCAGTTTCTGAAGGGAGGGGATCATGCTCTGCTTCAGTATGTCACAGTACATGTTGGCATTCATGGTTCCCTTAATGAACTGTAGCCCCCCAGTGCCGGCATCACTCATGCAGCCCCAAACCATGTCACTCCCACCACCATGCTTGACTGTAGGCAAGACACACTTGTCTTTGTACTCCTCACCCGGTTGCCGCCACACATGCTTGATACCATCTGAACCAAATAAGTTTATCTTGGACTCATCAGACCACAGGACATTGTTCCAATAATCCATGTCCTTAGTCTGCTTGTCTTCGGCAAACAGACCAATTTGATCCAGTGTGCGGCGTAAGGTCTGAGCACTGAAAGGCTGACCCCCCACCCCTTCAACCTCTGCAGCAATGCTGGCCGCACTCATACGTCTATTTTCAAAAGATAACCTCTGGATATGACACTGAGCACATGCACTCAACTTCTTTGGCCAACCATGGCGAGGCCTGTTCTGAGTGGAACCTGTCTAGTTAAACCGCTATATGGTCTTGGCCACCGTGCTGCAGCTCAGTTTCAGGGTGTTAGCAATCTTCTTATAGCCTAGGCCATCTTTATGGAGAGCAACAATTCTTTTTTCAGATCTTGGCAGATTTTCAGGTGCCATGTTGAACTTCCAGGGAAAATGACACTTTAAACACAATTTGAACATTTTCACTTAAGGGTGTACTCACTTTTGTTGCCAGAGGTTTAGCCATCAATGGCTGTGTGTTGACTTATTTTGAGGGGACAGCAAATTTACACTGTTATACAAGCTGTACACTGACTACTTTACATTGTATCAAAGTGTCATATCTTCAGTGTTATCTAATGAAAACATATAATAAATATTTACAAAAAGGGGTGTACTCACTTTTGTGAGATACAAAGGGGATACAAAGGGGAGGCTCCAGCCTCCCCTCGACCCTAATTAGGATTAAGAGCATTTTCACAGTCTCTTAGAGCAATCAGAAAGGGGTAAAAAATAAAGGTTTTTAATTTGCTAGTTTTTTAAGTAGTAATTTTGTTTACATGTTCAAGGTTATAAAAAAACTTTTTACATTTTGGCTGTAACGTTATGTTCTTGGAAGTTATGGCCTTTGAAAGTATGGATGTCAAAAACAATAACATTTCTATTGACAATGAGAGTTTTAAAGTTAACACCAGTGAAAAAAATTTTTTTTAAATAAAATTTCAATAGCATTATTATAATACAATATTAAAATGTCTGAACTATTGCAAGTAAAGTTGAACTGGAGTTTGAGAACAAGAAAAAAAGATTTCGGAGTGGACACTTTAGGACGGACACATTCACATGCTTGTGTAATCAACATTTCAGAATCTGGTCCAGATATGTTTTGCTCTAAAAGTTACATACCTAGATGTACTTTATAAAAAGTGCATCTGATTGAAAAAAGATACATTTCATATTATCACAAGAGACATCTGGACGGACGCTTCCTCGAATGCATTCAGATCTGCCCTGTGCAGAACAAATTGAGGATATTGCCACCAATGCAGGATTTAGTTAAACGACATGCTTATCTAATTTTGAATGGAAACATTTTCATGACAAACGTCCTCCTTTGAAAATTATTTCAGTTGGAATCCTGAGAAAATTTCAAGTGGGAGACTGAAATTTGTCCAAAATTTTACTTCCGTGTATATATTCAAGACAAGGTGATACTTTTTGTTCATTATTTTTTTATTTGAAGATATTCCATACTATTGTGCATTTATTTATATATGAAATTTTACATAATATGTACAGATTTTGGAACAATAACCCTCATTTTATGTATCCCCAGTGCTCTAGAAGACTGTGAAAAGGCTCTTAAGCGGCCTAGAAAATGAATGAATATATGAATGGATGAACATTTTGACCTGAATAGGAGCACAGTTAAATTCTTCCTAATTAGGCCAGATAAAAAAAAATCCCGGTTTCTCATCAGAACTTTGTGAAAACCTAAATGCAGCATGCGTTTTTTTTTTTTAAGAGGGAAATGAGGTAAATGTAGGTAAAGTGACTGAAGCTATACAATACACCCTAGATGACCAGACTTTTTCATATTCCTGTACATTTAACATCTCTGAACAACTGTATATAGAACAGCAGCCAAAATCTTTAGAAATCCAAAAATCTTTAGAATATAGAACTATTTCAAACAGAACTAAACCAATCTCAGAATCACAATCACAGCATCTAACACGGAATCACCTTCTGTGTCATTTTTATGTTGTCTGGGATGTTTTGCAAGGTATTGAGTGTGGTTTTTCGAAGGAAAAAATTAGATGTGGCGCTAATTTCCGGGTGCTGATGAGAAATCGGAAATTATCCAGCCTAATATCTTGTGGAAGCAAAATACCTGGTGTTGAGCCAATAAGAATATCATTCATCCACTGAAATATAAGCACAAAGTGTCATGCATGACAGCACAGATCTTCACTCCCCACCCCATCCCCCCACCCAAAAAAAAAAAAAAAAACCCCAAAAAATTCTAATTTGTAACCATAAAAATCATACAGAGTAAAAGGGATTCACTGACATTTCTTTAAGATACATCTAATCTAACACGTCTATTACTATGTTCTAGAAGTGTTTATTATCACTAAATCAGAAAAGATCAAATATAAAAAAGAAATGAATGAATAATGGCTCAACATAATTAAAATAAAGTTCTTTATGAAGGCATGTGCCCTGTGATGGCCTGGCCAGCTGCCCAGGGTGTACTCAGCCCTCGCCCAGAGTCGGCTGCGTTGGGCGCCAGCCTCCCCGCGACCCTAATTAGGATTAAGCGGTTCAGAAAATGAATGAATGAAGGCATGTGTATGTAGGCAGCCTTTAGATAAAGACACTGATATGAAACGCACTTTGCATTATGAAATACAGTACTATCAGTACCTTTGTGCTCCACTCAGATTTAGATTAGTTTGACAGGACCTGAGGAAATGGTTCATCTTAAACTTGTTGAATGTAACATGCTGAAGAACCCATGGCATTACCAGCTAGGCTGAAATAACACAAATAAAAATTACTACAGAAACAACATTACACAAACATTACACGAGTCACGTCTTCATTTGTAATGAGTGAATGCTTTTCCAGTGAACCTCACTCAGAATAAAGCTGTCCCTTGCCCCGTGGTAGTTGTATATCCAGCACATACTTGAACATTAAGAACCAGTTTTCTCCAAAATCCGTCTTCCGAGTTTCCAAAACTAGTGTTCCATCAGGGTCCATCATCATCTTCCTCACTGACTATCCTCCTGACTTTTTCCACCAGAACCTCTGCATTGATTTTGGGAAGACCATTATCTAAAGGACAGCCTTCAACCAGACTGTTCATGGGTGTTGGAGGGACACCGGGGTCCTCTTCCATCACAGTGTCCTCACAGTACTGAGAGTCCTCCTGTTCTTGTGTGCCATCATCCTCCAGCTCCAGGTCGTCCAGTTGTTCCATTTTTCTTTCTTTATCTTTAAGGAAGTCTGAAATGATGGGTAATACCTTCTTGCGTGAAGCCAGTGTGTTGCCCTGAACATAGGCTTTCACGTCTGTATATGGACTGCTCATGGGACTGAGATCGAGATGGGGGTTCCTGGCTTTTTCCAGTGCTTTGATTACCTATTAAGAAAGACAATCATTGTATGACAACACTCTCACATGTACATGCTGCCCTTATGGATGGGTAAGAATGTATCTAAATGTATTTTGGGCAAATGTATTTTGTGATTAGATTTTCCAAAACTGAAACATAGTTGTGCATTTTATCGATCACCTTGAAAGGCTTATGTCAATCTCACTATGGCAGGTAGCTATCCAAAAGCTGGATCAGGGCATTAACTACTGCTTAGATAGTAAGGTTTTCTGTATCTTTTTTTTGCAGACTGGCTGTTTTCACCATCATGTTTGTCCTATCCAAAACAATCTTTGCAAAAAAAAAACCCAAAACACCTGCCTGGCCAAGATTAAGATTAAGGTCAAGATGATTTTTTTAGGGAGTTGCCAGAATATAGCCACAGTCAGACAAAAGTTATATTATATCTAAAACGGAAATATGGCAAAATAATCTACAACTTCAAAGCAATGAAAAATGCTGAACATATAATAAATTATATATATATATATATTTATTATTTGTATATGTATGTATATATA
>JBCNYH010000001.1:15246455-15259659 GCA_039654325.1 Tandanus tandanus
AATACTGTTCAAATGATGTATGGAATTGATTTTAATAATTTAATTGACCATTTCGAGACAAAATATTAAACATATATAATTTATTCTGAGTGTTGCGTTTTCATTGGCAGCGAGTATATTACCTTCCATTATCCGTTCAGTGTGGCTGAACGCAAAGGTTTCCTAGTGAAACCACCCCAGCTCAAGTATTTCTTAATCACCCGTTTTACATCTTTTTTGGAAATAAAAAAAAGACAGAAATGCTTACCAATATCATCACGTCCAGTGCAGGGGTCATTAACACTTGCGTACAGGAGTAAGTAAATGATTTCAGAAAGACCTTGTGGCCGATTCCATTCATGCTTATTTTATATGGTTGGTAAGCGAATAGGCCTCTTTCATAACTGATCAAAATCCATAACTATATCAGTTACTAATCTGAGATATACTGATCAGATTTGGTTTAATATGAATTTAAAATATAACTGAAATAAACCGTGGCAACGAACATAAATGAACTATTATTATTATTATTATTATTACAACAACTAATGTGTAAATTAGATCCTTCTCTGCATCAGAATCAATCATTTATGCATTAACATTAGGTTCACTAACTCCAGATTCTGAACTAATTTGGTTATATAATTATGAAACGATATGAATTTAAAATGTAGCATATTCAGTGTTATTGTCAAATACTGAGTGAAGGTTGAATGGGGTGGCTCATTGCCTTAAGAACTGAAGCACATATCATAGCACGCACTGCCTAAGGGTAACGCCGGCTTGGAAAACAGTTATATATGCCGTATATTCTGAAAAGTTCACATGGAACAATTATTTATTAATGAATGCGATGTAACTGATTGATGCTTTCTATTTCATTTTTATTTACAAAAATTTTTCTACTCAACCATTGAATAAAATTTATCCATAATTCATACTGTATTTAAATGACTCTCTGCCCTCAAAGAAAAACAAAAGCGGTTCAAAGTATATATTTTTATACAAGTATATATTGAATTTCTCCTTTGGGGATCAATAAAGGATTATCTTATTTGTACATACATACATATTTATGGTATACTAGTATACGTTTCAGCTGGGCCAGTTTGCTGACAGTAATTCACTCATGCTCACTGGCTCGCTTCTACTGTCGCTCTAATTGTAGGCTGGCGTGAAGGAATTCAGGTCAGTGTTTCCTCTCCACACTGTGCCTAACCATTAACCTTGAGGGTGGAGGAGAGTTAAAGCTGAAATACACTCTGAGGATGTGGTCTGGTGCACAGAGGCTGTTCAGTGTGACTTCTGCTTACAAATAAAATATGATTAGTGTTTATATCTGTACTTCCATTTGAACTTAATCCTGTGAGAGTGGAGGCTGTCTAGATGTTAAGCTTTTCTCTTTTTGACACAAGCTCCAGTTCAGCAGTCATATATCCGTATAATTTTATTAGTAACACCTTCTTTGTGTTGGCAACTCATTACTCACAGAAACATTGACCTTGTCCTGCATGTCGGGACTGTACTTGGCAACCAACTGATACCTAGCAAACTGGATTTTATACTGATGATGTAATCTCCATTACTGGTGGCTTAAAATCTTAAAACAATAAAGCAGCTGTTGCAAAGGAGCAAAATGACATATCTGATGTACTGTCAACCTTGAAACATACAGTATAACTGCAGACGTTTATATTGGTATATTCATAACTTTTTAATATGTTAAAATGAAACGTCTTTAAAAAAAGGCAAGATTTTTGACAATATGAGCAAAATTATATGTTCTAAAAACAGCAGCTGATCAAACACACAAAAAGTACAACACTCTAAAATATATAAAAGAACACGCATAAACAAACGCTTCTTTAAATACTGAATCCTGGGTATACACTGGGGCCATAATGTTAGCAATCTCCACGATTTGAGAAAATCGTGATGAGCATGGGGGGGTCAAGGGATCGTGGCAAAATGTTTAACTGTCAAAAGTTTTTTGCCACAATTATTCCAATTTATTCCAATTTAACGCCAATTGTGATAGAATATGGGAAGCGGGGCAGAGAGCAGTAGAGCTTAACATACATTAACAAGCATTGATGTGCCATCGTAGAGGATCTTGATGAACTGGAAAACACAATCCCTTCAAGTTTCATCTCTTGGATGCCCCCTGCCTGTTTTTTATAACCCTAATCGTGCTCCAAGCGTGCTCATAAATCATGAAGCTACACACTTTTTTGAAGTGCGGAGATTGCGGACATCGTGCCCCAGTGTAAACCCAGGGCAAATCAGAGGAATCAAAATTAAACTGTCTGATTTCTCCCCAAACTATTGCCACAAAGTTTTAAATACACAACTGTCTTAACAGTTTTCTGGAGAACATTTTCCTTGCCACCGTCACCACAGATTGCCCTTTAGGAATGTATAGGGTTGTTAGAGAAAATTTAAAGATCATAATTATAAATTCTTAACCAAATTTGTTTTACGATATAAAGTTGCTTTGGGATAATAATAATTTTAAAAAGTGCTAGAATGACTTTCTATGTTGTACCATTAAAATTTCCCTTCACTGGAACCTAAACCTGTTCCAGCATTACAATGCCCCTGTGCAAAATTCAAGGTCTATGAAGACACGGTTTGTCAAGGTTAGACTGGAAAAACTTGAGTGGCCTGTACCTCACCCCCCAGTGAACATTTTTGGTTTATCTGGAATGTTCATTGCAAATACCCCAGATATCTGTGCCTGACCTCAACAACGATAAAAAATTTAGTGGAAAGCCTTCTGTGAAGAGTTGATATTATTACATTTGAGTAAAACTCGAGTATTTTTAACCTGTGTCTTATTTCAACATCTGTTTTATTTATATATTTTTACTAGGGACAAAAATGATTTAAAATCAGTCTAGTATTAAGTTAGAATGGTAGAACTGGCAACCACAAAGTGCCTATACACTGTAACCCCACAAAGGCAAACAAGCACATCAAACTAAACTGTTTGTTTTCACCTTGACAGGCTCATAATCCCTGAATACATGGAAAGGATCCCTACAGAAATACACGTGTCCTTTTAATAACTGTAAAGACAAGAAAGGTAAAAAGTGTAGAAATATCCGTTTGCTCCAGTTTCTTTACAGTTATTGGGGTAAGCAGAGAGGTGTACCTCTGTAGAGATCCTTTCCATGGTGTCAGCGACTGATATTAACATCATGAGCCTGTCAGTGACATAAGTGGTTTATTTTGACGTGTAAGCCCTGTTGGCTTACAGTGTACAGTTGCTTTGCTGGATACTGGTTGTTACAGCATCTATTACTTTTTAAATGTTTCTGTCCAGAGTAAAAAACTGAGTGAACAGCTAGCATAGAGCTTTTGAATGCATGAGAAATAACCACCATTCATTTACTGTTAGCTGTAAAATAAATAGGCGGCATGGTGGCGTAATAATTAGCACGTCCCCCTCACAGCACGAAGATCCTGGGTTCGAGTCCCGGGCTCGGCTGTTTCAGTGTGGAGTTTGCATGTCCTCCCCATATCCGTTTTCTCCCACAGTCCAAAGCCATGCACATTAGGCTAACAGGCTGTTCCAAATTGTCCCTAGGAGTCACTGTGAGTGTGAAAGGTTGTGTGTGTTGGCCCTGTGGTGTTGTCGTCTTCGCCAAATACGGCCGAGATAGGCTCCAGCCTCCCCACGATCCTGATAGGATCAAGCAGCACAAAAGAGTGAGAACGAGCGTGTAAAATAAATTCAGCAACCCGGAGATCGCAAGTTCGAATCCGGATTGATGCCACAGCCATCCGTGACCGGGAGTCCATGGGAGCTGATTGGCCGAGCGCTCACGGGAGGGAGGGATGGCGGCGGATAGCGCTTTCCCTCCGAGTGTGTTAGGCCGCCCCCAAATACGCATGCGCAGCAGTTCGAAAAAAGGCGGGTGGTAGCATCGCATGTCACGGAGGGGGCGTGTGCTTGCTCACGCCCCTCCCTGGTCGGTGGTGGTCGTGTGATGGGGAAGGCAAAAGGTTGATGGGTGGGAATTGGATACGACTAAAATTAGGGAGAAAAATGGGGAAAAATCCAAAAAACAAACAAATAAAGAAATAATTTCAGTGGATCCACACAGTACAGATCTGTCACTGAACACAAACCAACTATTTACCCGGCATGCTCGTTATTTAAATGCAAAGATTCTGGATATTTATTAAAACCTTTAGGTTTAAGCTGACATGGACATTATTTACAGGCCTCAGCTTGAATTCACTGATTTCAAGTGACCAGTAAAACAGGCTTGTAATGATAAGGAATCAATAATACATGTAAATTATTCATTAGTAGGTTATGATGTTCAGCACTGTAACAAATGTAAATATACAAATATGGAAAAAATGAAGACTTTTAAAGGGGGTCAACATGAAATAAGGTCTTTTATTATTATTATTTCCATATTTGTATATCTTACAACACCAGTAACTGTGTGAGAGTGTGTGTGTGAGTGCTCCCCACAGAGCTGTTTATTTAAAAACACCACCACCACCCCTCGAGGCACCGCTTAACCAAACATGAAGAGAAGAAGTGCAGGGACTCGCGTGCCTTTGTGTGGTGACAGTCACTCGTCAAACCACAGCGTTCTCGGTGTAAACATCAACTTTCCTCGACCCACACACACTGTTCAGCAGGATTATAAACCAGGCGACCGTTATCTAACATTAATTCCGACACAACCGCGTTTCTCCCGCGACCAAACAAGGACACCTCGGTGTGACACCAACAACTCCAACTCCGAGTGTAAACATCAGAAAGCTGTCCTCACCTTAACCACATCCTGACAGCTCTTTAAATACGCCTCCATTCTCACACAGAGCCTTGGGACAACCGAGTACAGAAACAGTCCTTTCTTGGTAAACTGTGTTTGTAGAGTTTACTATCTCGCTGATTGCGCCGATTCACTAGCAACTGCGTGTGACGTCATCACCGCGCGACAATCAGCCACGTGACTAAGTGAAATTCGAGCAGTCTTCCTCTAAAAATAAACAATCACAAGCGTCAGCGGTATCATAAGGTTGATTGTTTATTGAATCACAAGCGTGAACCATGAAAATCCAGTTCTGCCAGCTGGTAAGGACTCACAGAGGGGAAACTGGTGTTGGAGGTTCTGGTTACTACCATTAATTCTACATCTTAGACAAGTAGTTAGGCAAACAACAGTAAGACAACCTAGAACTGTGAGTAAACACTGCAGGATACCCCCCTCTCCCCCGCCTGCAGCATGACCTACCTGCCCTGGGGTTTCCTCAAATTCCATCCAAGAGTGCAGGAGGAGTTGCCCATCACCATATTCTAACATATATAATTGAATAAGTTTAATTTTCACCCTTTCAAAACATAGGACCTGGGTTATTTTACTTCATGCACATATTCAGGTGGTACAACACAACTTTGTAAAGTTTCATTAAATACATCAAGTAGTTTCGTGGGGGTCCACCATGGATGGACAGGCAAGATGATTCCTATATACCCCCCACACTTTTTTTTGCAGTGGGTACAGGTACTGTATATGGACAACGGTATGTGCAGCTGACTTAACTCATGTTTGTTTGTTTTTTTTAACCCCAAAGTGTTCCCACAAAAGTTGAAAGCACACAATCGTATAGAATATGTTTGCATGCTGTAGTTTTACGATTTTCCTTTGCCAAAATGTTCCAGCATGGCACCTGGCGAAGGTGGGTTACACCCTCAATAGCTCGCCAAGACACACAGGGGCAATTTGGAGCAGCCAATAGCCTAATGGGCATGTACAGTATTTGGACTGTGGGAGGAGATCAGAGTACCCAGAGGAAACCCACGCAAGCGTGGGAAGAATGTGCAAACTCCACACAGAAACGCCCGAGCCTCAAACCCGGGACTCGAACCCTGTGAGGTGGACGTGCTAACCATTACGCCACTCTGACACCCTACATACAATTTAGAATCAGAAATTTCTAATTGGTATATAATAAACGCATCATTTGTAAATTCAAAATGTCAGATCGATACATTTAAATATAAGGCTGACCAGCTGTACGGACACAGCTTTCTGACCCAAGAACGTTATTAATTATTGGTATAACACATCCAAGCAAATCCTTTTATTTTAATTTTTATTCCTTTTCAAAAACATGATTTTTATTATTGTTTGTTTTGAGTCTACAGTCAGATGACACTGATATAAAACAGTCATAAAAAATTAAAAACACACGTTAAAAAAACTAAACAAAACAGTACAATAGACTTTAGGTTTTCTACACAACATCAACCCACATTATAATTGTCATGTATGTATATGTGTGTGTAAAATTCAGCTTGAAATCAATTTTAAAACAGCAAATTTAAAAACTATTAAAATAAACTTTAATATGGTATATAAAACATGGAACACTGAGGAAACACAAAACATTGTAGTGGATTTATAAACCTGTATCTTCTAATTATTTGCATACTTGGGTTTGGTCTATGACTGCTCATATTCTTCCACCACTAGAGTCCTAACCTAAATCTTCTCAACATAATTCCCAGGAAACATACCCTCTCGTCCTCGTAAACGACCATACCACCAACCTGAGGGGTCTAGACAGAGAACATGCAGGGACAGATTAATGCATATATGCAGTTACATCTGTAATGTCTTCAGTATTTTTCAGTGTGTACTGGGGTTTGTTACCTTCAGTTAAGATCTCTATAACATCCTCTGCATTGAAACTGAGCTCATCAGTGTCCTGGGCATCATAAGCATACAGAGCACGGCACTGTGGGGAACGAGGTTTGGGCCTCGGTGCAGGTTTTGGTCGCCCTGTCCCAGGGACAGGTTTAACCTCTTTTGACATTCGTCGATGAAGACTACAGTTAATAAGTGAACATAATGAGGAAATATATAGCATGTATGAGGTGAGAAAGGTAGATAGCATATACTGTATATTTTGTGAGCTAAACGAATGCTAAACAACAGGTGATTAACTTTGCATTCATGGTCTCTTCATTACTGTGGTAGTGTATCATAAAGACAGCAAACCAGTGCATAAGTAGTTTCCTCTCACCCTGCCACTCCCTGGTCAGGGACTTTCATGAAGTCCAGGTCATTGTTGTTCAGGGTCTGATTCTGGCTGTGCTGAGGACTTTGGTGGCGGGGAAGAGTGGGCTGATCCATACTGGACTGCCGGCGCAGCAGAGATGCTCTGAAGTTGGTCTGACGTCCTTGGGTTTCCCTTCTTCGACCAGTGTCCATTGGGTGCTCTGAAATCAAATGATATTTTAAACCACCCCATTTAAACCTCATTTAATGCAATTTATTACAATATCGACTTACACTGCCCAGCCAATAAAAGCTTTACACTTGATTACAGCGCATAATTGATTGGTTGAGGTTCAGATACATAAATGTGGCAATAAAATAAAGTCAGCTGACGACCTGAATGTACTGACTGGCCGAATGTTCCCATCAATTAAAGTGGTTCAGGGAGCCTGAGGAATAATTTTTACACATGAAGTGGCACCACAGAGTCCTGACCTTACACCTACTGGAAGTCTTTAGGAGGTGCCGGAGAAGACTTTATGGAGTGGTTTGATTTTTCCAGTCATCAATTCAAGATGTTTGTAAAAAAGGAACCCAACTCTAGATGGCAATAAACATGGTGATGCTGCTTAAGTTTGTCGAAACAATGCCATGGTGATGGCTGTAATCAAGGCTAAAGGCGGTCTACAAAAATATTAGTGTGGGGGACTTTTTTTGGCCGGGCAGTGTATAATGTCAGAGTTTCAAATAGGAAACTCTTGGATTTACATATACTGTAGAGCAGAAAGGGTATATGTTCTTTTTTTTTTTGTATTTTATTGACCCCCCCCCATTTTCTCCCCTAATTTTAGTTGTATCCAATTCCCACCAGTCAAGTATTGCCCTCCCTATCACACGAGCTTCACCAACCAGGGAGGGGAGTAAGCATGCGTATTTGGGGGTGGCCTAACACACTCGGAGGGAAAGCGCTATCCGCCCCCTCGTATGAATGAGCTCACAGACGCCCATGATTGGCTGGTGATCGCTGTGAGTTACAGGAAATTGAGCGTATGCCATCCCTCCCTCCAGTGAGAGCTCAGCCAATTAGCTCCCATGGACTCCCGGTCACGGATGGCTGTGGCATCAACCTGGATTCGAACTCGCGATCTCCAGGTTGACAGTTGCGCAACTCAGGAGTCAGAAATGGTATTTAAAATAATAACGTTACTTAGTAACACGTAACAGAAAACTATAAAAAGCATTTCTAGAAAAATATAAGTCCTGTCAAAAGGTTTTTATCTGATTTAGTTATTTATTTTTAATGTGCCTTGTGCTAATCTGCTGCAGTTATGTTTTATGTATTCCTATTATAGCAGACCACCATCACATTTACAGCTATGAGCTTTAGTGTGGATTGCTGTACTCTTACCATGTGAGTTTCTCCCTGTGTTCTGATTTCCCATGTATCTGCTCTTCCGCTTATCACGACGAGTGGGTCCTGCAGAAACAAAGCCTTGAGACTTGTACTCATCTTGATTGAATAAACATACACTGATCAGCCATAACATTAACACCACCTGACTGGTCTGCAAATAGGAAGCTCCATATGTAATGTAATGGCTGAGTGTATGTATTATATATAATTTATTTTTGGGGGGAAATGTGGAGCCCTTGCAGCACTCCCAAGTGATTATACATAAAGAATGAAAGGCTTACTTGAGTTTTTGGGAAGGCCTGGTCCGACGCTCACAATCAGTGTCTTGTTACTGGGTTTGAGCACCGGATTATCTCCCTGGCCCACCTGAAACTGGATCTGCCGAGAGCCAGCAGATCCAAACGGCCCCCAACCGCCTTTTTTCACTTTAAATTCAAGTCTGGGAAGAACAGTAGATGTCACTATATTGGTTCTCACGTCTATGAAATGAAATTTTAATGGCAACATTTAGTTCATTGAGGTTAACTATTTGATTGCAGTGTTTTCATGCCAATGGGAGAAAACTGCTAGTTATGTTTGAACACAGTGATCAACACCGTAGTCATATGTACCAAGTCTATAAAGCAAATAATAAGAGACTGATAAGAGAAGTGGCCTGGAGTTACAGGTTGTTGAACTTCAGTGGCAGCTTCTTCCTTGTCTTTTCCTCGTAACGTTTGTAGAGAAGGCTTAAAAACTCTGTTTTAAAGAAAGACTCCAGCACACTGTCATAGTGCTCCTCATGAACAATGAAGAAGTCATCCTGCAGAGTGCTGAAAGGAGAGAAGCAGAGGAAATGAAGATCAAACAACTACAAAGGACTAAACTTTTGGGATCTTTATGGAAGAATGACTTACATTTGTAAGTGATGCACCAGTGACACTGATAGTTCATCTATATCTATATCAATCTTAGGACCAATGCTGGCCTAAAATCCTGATCTGCCATATTTATTGAACAAGTCTGTGTATGTGATGATGTAATGTATTTTACCATGGGTATGTGTATATACTGATCAGCCATAACTTTGAATCAACTGAGAGGTAAAGTGATTAACACTGATCATCTCATTACAATGCATCTGTTATGGGGTGGGGTATATTCGTCTCCTCACACATGGCACAAGATTGGCGTTGGGGCGGGTCACTGAAAATTCTGTTCCAATACACACTCCATCATCGCTTTCCTTGCTTGTGAGGTCTACTCCCAGGAGGTCTTTCACGTTTCTTCAAAGTGTATTTGAAGTCCGTCTATCAGACAGAACTTGCTTTTGTAGTGGGTCATTTCCCATATGGCAGGCCAGATATTTAAAGAACTGTATTAGACAGTGAGGGAACAGTCAGTTCTTGAAGTTGGTGTGTTGGGAGCAAGAAAAATGGGCAAGTGTAGAAATCTGAGAGACCATGACCAAGGTCATATTATTATGGCTAGACGACGGGGTAGAGTATCTCCAAAACCACAGGTCTTGTGGGGTGTCTCTAGTATGCAGTGGTTAGTGCCTACCAAAAGTTGTACAAGGAAGGACAAATGGTGAACTAGGAACAGATTCACCGATACACTGAAACCTTCTATACGGCTGCAGTCGAGAACATCATGACCATGAGCATCACAGCTTGGTTTGGCAACAGCACCATACAAGACTGTAAAGCCCTGCAGAGAGTGATCAAGGCAGCCGAGCGCTGCATCGGATCTGATCCGGCCTCGCTGCAGGACATCTACACCAGGCACTGCCGGAGCTGAGCCATCAAGATCATAATTTACATTTACAGCATTTGGCAGATGCTCTTATCCAGAGCGAATTACAATTATCATTTTTATACAGCTGAGCATTTGAGGGTTAAGGGCCCAACAGTGGTGACAGTGGGGATTAAACTTCTGACCTTTGGATCAGTAACCCATCGCCTTAACAACTAAGCCACCACTGCCCATCAGGGACATTTCCAACCCCAATAACTGTCTGCATCAGCTGCTGAACTCAGGCAAACGGTTCCGCAGTCTGACAACAAGGACTGAGAGACACAGGAGTAGCTTTTACCTGCAGAGTACAAGGCTCCTCATCCAAACCATGTCTCCACCTACCTTTTTGTTAAATATAGGCACAGTCTTAGGAGTGATTCAGAATAACATTTCACTGCAGGTTATACGTGTATAACTGTGCATGTGACATCTTGATATCTAGGGCTCACTGATGCGCATGGGGAGTGAAGGATAGCTCGGGTGATCTAATCACACGGAAGAAGATTCCTGAAAGATTTCTGAAAAAAGCAGCCTAATTACTAAGAGGATGTCAGTATTGTATTAGTACCAGGTACCTGCCCACATTTGAGGTATTTATACAGTACAAGTTCCCTAATATTCATTCATTATTTCTGTATTTACTACAAAAATTATTATAAAAATGGTCTGAAATACCTCAGCGAGATGGACTGAATTTTCCCAAGTTCAATCTGCCTTTTGAGGACCTCCTGAATCTGTCCCTTCTCGGGACCCTGCTTGACTTTTTCCCGGCCAATCAGGTAAAGGAACTTGGATGTCAAGATCAGGTCACGCTTGACAGTCTGTCAGTAGGGAGTGAAAATATAGAAAGGATCACCTGATGCCTTGGGACTCTAGAATCTACTGTTCCTTTGCTATCTCCAATGACAGAAATGTAACTGTACCTTAAATCTGCGATCATATTTGATCACCACATCAGCAAATTCAATCCTTTCCCTGCGACCCACAAACTGCCGGATCTCAGGCCGATTGTCTGTGCCAATGTAGTCGCCCACAAAGTTTCGGTTCAAACTGTTCTTTCTCCGCTCCTTTTTATTTAACAGGATGTCCGATGCTGAAAATCCAAGAGCCCATTTTTAGAACATGGCATTTAAGGGGTTTTTTGGATATAAGAAATGATCAGAGGTAGAGTTACATAGAGTGTAACCGAATGATGTTACCTTCCTCTCGCATCCGGACATATTTGCGAACAGCAGTATGCTTGCGCCAGGCTTGCTGGATGACCCGAGCATATCCGTTATACTTTCTTTCCCTCATCTCTTCCAGAAGGAACAGCTGTAGGAGACAGTGGCGAACTGTGAGTGACACACAGCTTTAGGACATCATTACGACTTTCTAACCATGGCACGTGTCCATCAGAATTAAAGTGTACCTGTGGTGAATTAGTGTTGCTAGCTATTTAAAATGATCACGTATAACATCAGCAGTTTCTTCCAGCAACATCAGTCCTTGCCCAATTTCAAAGTGCGTGCGAGTGTTACGACTCTGGGCATGCTCAGAGACATGTTGCTTTTCTGATTGGCTGTTCCAGCCTGGTAGTGACGCAAACTTGTTGGAATGGCTGGGCTACGTCACTGACCCCGTGCATCATAACACATTATTGGCCAGTGCTGAGCTGCACAAACAACAAGCGCAGAGATCTTGGAAAACATTTCTTTTTGTTCCTAAACCAACTGATGATAGGAAAGCCGAGCTGGCAAAACGTTAGCTGCATAAGCCATTTTAAATTTACCGCAATGCTCATCTCTATCAGTATCCTCAGAGTCACTGGAATGTAACATCTCACTGTCTTCACAAGAGACCCCAACCCCGCCCAACGCATTGACGTCAGTTCCAGAGAAAAACAACTGCTGATCCCTATAGTTTAGACCCCGGCTAGTAATCCCTGGGATAAAATGACCAGTTTTGTAGCTTTTATGGTCATTTATGCTAAAATAAGCATCTGTATCGCTTAATCATTTTAACAAATGATGCTGTAAGGATGACCAATAACGGTACTCTTTAAACTAATGATAAGTGGACCCAAGATTCCCTAATTCCCTTTAATGATACTGAATTACCTATACCTTATAGTATATCCCCCATCATGTCATATCAAAATGTAATTTGCTCAGAACTAAATTAAACCTCTCAGGAATAAAATAATGAGAACAGTGAGAGAGGGACATGACTGAAATTAGGGAGCGTTTGATTTTTAAAAAAAGAGATGACAGACTAATATGCTAACAGAAGTGTATAATATATATACTTTTAAATCCCAGTTGCACTGTAAGACTGGATATAATTTTTAAAATGAAAATTAAAATAAATTCTGATTGCTCTCACTGATTCTGGGGCCTTAATGAAGATCTTGCTCTTGCCCAGCTGGTACTGATCTGGCTCCATGTTGACTGACCTCAGAAGGTGCAGGACACCCTGTTTTTCATCTCCACGCCACTGTGGCCATGTTTCTCTAGTCAGGATAGCATATCTGTGTATAACAATTTTTGTTAACTACAAAAAGAGGGTTTGATGCAAAGCCAGCACTGTAGTTAAGTGTTTGGAGGATTATTAGGGCGAGTCTTGGTGAGGCTCACCTCTGTAAGAACTTCTTAAAGATGCGACGGAATGCATAGCCAGCTCTCCGCACACGGATGTTTTCCCGCAGACCCAGATACTCCACTTGATGCTTTACCCGGCTCTCCTCCCAGTCCCGTGGTTTCTTGGTTTCATTGGGTTTGATGCAGCGAATGTAATGAGGAGTGCACTTCATCAGTGTCTGCACCAGATTATTGGCCTGTTTCTGTGATGGAAAGAGCAACGGATATTTAAAAATCACAACGTCAGACGTCTTTGCAAAGCAACACCATTCGACTCATTCTGGGATAAACAGCAACATTTCCGGAACATAGAATCTCAAAATAAAAGTTGTCTTTCTGGTTAGTTTTTGTTACTAATACAATTTTTGACAGTCTATCCTTTG
>JBCNYH010000001.1:15259759-15289879 GCA_039654325.1 Tandanus tandanus
TTTATTTTTTCATTACATGATACAGTGGATTTTATAATGGCTAATATACTAGAAATTGGAATCAAGTAAACATTTTATGTAATTTCATAAATTTTAAAGCTTGTTTACTTCCATCTAGGAAAGAACTAAATAAATCCAGACACTTTTATTTTGAGATTCTCTGTCCTGGAATGTCATGTTGCTGTTTATCCCAGATTGAGCCATTTTTGTTTAGTATGCTACCTTGATCTTGATACTCGCAGTAGTGGGTCGACCCTTTTTCTCAGCCTCAAGATTTTCTGGGAAAAGGTCTCGGATAAAGGCACTATTTGCAGAAAGAACATTTTGCACTTAGTTGGGGGAAAGGGAAGGCTAGTCAAAATGTCATAACGCCTAATTTAAAACCACAGTAAAACTCTGCTGGGTGCACAGCGTGGAACACCACTTAGACGCCTTCCTTATATCTTAACAAAAGTAGCAAACAATAGGAAAATTAAGCAGAATTTTGCAGATGGTGCAAAAGTCACACTTACAATTCACTGCTTTGCATCAGCATGATGATGTCACTGAAAAGTACATCTCTGTTCCTCTCACAAAAGCCATTCACGTTATATGATACCTACAGTAAAAACAAGCGACATCACTTGACTCGGTTATGAAATATCACCTCTGAGCTGGTAATTACAGGGCAGTGCAGTATTTAGCCCCGAGTATTCAGATAGTACTGAGACAGCACAAGATAAAGAAAGGAAAACGCAAATACTGAGAACATTATTGTGAAAAACAAATACAATCTTAACAAGTCTTATTGATTGACAGGATTACATCATTCTTTCAACAGTGGGAAAAAACTATACTGCATATTAATACTAACAAGATTAAAAGCAATTCTTTTGCCATTTTTATTGACACGGATGCATGGATGGAGTGATGGAAGCATGAAAAACTACACCATTGGTTTAAGTATAGAATATTCTAGAACAGATTTATAGGGAGTGAAATAACAAAAAAAAAAGAGAGAGAATTAAAGATATTAAAATGATATAGAACATTATTCTGAATTACAGGTTACTCATCATGCACTGATTTCTGAACACTGAGGACACAGCAAACACCAGAAGAGGACAATAAATCAGGAATCCTTCTATGGGTGATCCCCTTCAAATATTTGGAGGGATATTAGGACAAAGTTTGTAGCACACAAAAAACTCACTTCTATGCCATCTTACAAGAATGTTTATTCAAAAAGCCCTACAACATTAATATAATACATTACACTACAATATAATATAACACTGTCACTCACTCATTTGTCAAGCCGCTTAATCCTACTAGGGTCACAGGGAGGCTGGAGCCTCTCTCAGGTACATTTCTACATTTATGCCATTTCTACAGCTGACACTGGGCGAAAGGGGGGGTACACCCTGATCTGCTCGCCAGACCATCACACACACACACACACTTTCATTTATACCTAGGGACAATTTGGAACAGCCAATTAGCCTAATGTGCATGTCTACTGATTGTAGGAGGAAACCGGAGTACCCAGAGAAAACCCACACAAGCACGGGGAGAACATGCAAACTCCACACAGAAATGCCCCCCCCACCCCAGAACTCGAACCCAGTACCTTCTTGCTGTGAGGGGGACATGCTAACCACTATGCACGCCACTGTGCCAGCTTATAAGACAGCCTATACAATACAATATAGTACAATCATTCACATCATCACTTACTGGTACACAGTTAAAGGGGCTTTTTACCTTGCCTGCATAGTGATGTACTATAAAGCCCTTGTTCCAGCTGTTGAAGTGCTCATGATTGCTGATCTGCATCTGCAGCTTCTGAATCAGAGTTTGGTCTGCACCCTCACCCTTGGCATGCATGGTAGCACACACATCATCCAAAATGCTCATGATTCCCACAGGGTTCTGGAATACCACAGGTCAACATTATTTTCTGATACAATATGCAATTAAACATCAATCGTATTACATAAAAAAAAAAAACATTCAAAGTGTAGTAAAACATACTCACCGTTTTGGACTCTATTAAGTCACATACAATTTTGTTGTTGAAGTATTCAATCGGTGTCCATTTGATTCCCTCGTGTACATACTCTTCCTGTAAAGACAAAAGTATAGAACATGCTAACAATCCATTTCTGAAAACGTAAGGTATCTCGAGTTCAGATCAAGTATAAAAACTGACCTGCTCAGCCTTCAGAGTGAGCTCAATAAAAATCTGCTGAAGCTTCTCGTTCACAAAGTTTATGCAGAACTGCTCGAATCCATTTTGCTGTATTCGACACAAATAAAACAAACACAGAGGAGGGCAAGTTTAATCGCACTGTCTTAGTAACACTTTCCTCGGTACCAAGTGATTAATTCGTACCTGGAAGATTTCAAAGCCATATATGTCCAAAACTCCAATGTTGAATTCCTCATGGTCCTTTTGCATGGCTTTGTTTATTGACTTTGGACAGAACAGAAATAAAATATTATATAAAATCCAACAACAAAAATTGTTTACTTTAAAAGCATGAAATATAAGAAAATGAATGAAGTTGTACCTTCAATGTACACACAAAATATTTTCTCATAAATTCAATTACTTACTCGATAACAGTTTGAGATAAGATGAATCCTTACTGATCCAATGAAGAGAAATTTCTTTCATTAGACATTTACAGCATTTGGCAGACGATCTTATCCAGAGCGACTTACAATTATAATTTTTTATACAACTGAGCAATTGAGGGATAAGGGCCTTGCTCAAGGGCCCAGCAGTGGTGATAGTGGGGATTGAACCGCTGACCTTCAGATCAGTAACCCATCGCCTTAACCACTAAGCCACCACTGCCCTTTTGCTACCTACTGCTGCTGTATCACAGTAATTTTCTTTATAAGATCAATAAAGTTGCATCTTATTTTATAAATAATGTCTAAATTATGATGGAACTTATATTTGAACACTTAAGATACAACTCCATTATTTACCCAAAATCCCCTATTTAAAAAAAAAAAAAAAGTAAATTACTGTGTCAAAAACATGAAACATACAGTTGTAGAGCTACTCCATACTGAAAAAAAGGTGCTGCGATCAATTCAAAATGTTTACGTTACAAATGTTGAGCTTGAAGCTCAAGTCTTACATCAACAAGATAGTCGAAAAGTCGGGAGTAGAGTGCTTTTGATAAAGCATCACGTGTAAAGCAGGCCTGCTCTGTGTTCAGAGTGACAGAGATGCTCTCAGTCTTGCCCCCCCATTTACTGTCCATGATCCGACTTGTCAGTTTGTTCTTCAAGCCATCCTGAGATATTCCCAAAAGAAAGGATGGGAAAGCGAGAACTGCAGAGTGAAGGAAAATAGAAGAGAAAAGCAATGTGAAGATGTGATTGCAGTGACATCAAAGCATGCACGATAGGAGGTAGTTCTATTAAATAAAGAAATAAATGTTTAGTCTATAGATTTACACATATAAAAATGACATGATTTATACTTGGTAACAATAATAATAATGGGGGTCTGTTAAAGATTTCCTGTATGCTCAGGATTTTTTGGTAAATAAAAACCATCAGTAAAGCTTATTTATTAATTTTTTTTTTTTAATAATTTTTTTCCCTCACACACACACCTTTTTATGATGCTACTGTGATGAAGTATGGCTACTATTTTTAATTGGTCATATTTTTAAAATGTGTCTCATTTTACAATAAAGGAAATACAGAATCACCTTTTACGTTAATGTTCTGACCTTGTTGAATCACCTTAAAGCACAGGTGTCAAACTCAAGGCCAAATCCGCCCGCCAACTCATTTTATATGGCCCGCAAGAGCTTTCAAAGAATATGACTATCATACATTCTTTGCATCAACTGTTACCATGAAACGTAATTCCTCATCCTTCCACTAGGTGGTAGCAACATATTTCAAGTAAACAGGTAATCATTCATGACTCAAGAAAGATGGTGTTTTGTCAGAAATGAAAAGTGAAAAAAGGAAAAGAGAACAAATACCTAAACATTTCATTTTGCCATACAGATTTCATTTCATGCCCTTTTTGAAATGGATGTTCAGTGATTATTTGGCCCTTAGTGACCTAGAAATTTTGTGATGTGGCCCTCAGTGAAAATGAGTTTGGCACCCCTGCCCTAATGTATCAGTGATTCTTTGAAAAGATTAATATAATATAATAACTTTCAATTCTGGACCCCATGTCACTTTTCGGAGCCATTTTTTGTCACAGCCCATATAGTATTTGTTTGGTAACCCATCAAATATCACTTAATAATTAATTGCATTTTTGGATTTTATTAGGGTTGCATCTCAGCTGACTCCAGGGGAAAGGTGGGGTACACCCTGAACAGCTCGCCAGTACATTGCAGGGCAACACAGACACACATCCACTTACACTCATATTCTTTCCTGGGTGTAATCAAGAATATTCATTTAGCCTAATGTACATGCCTTTGGACTGAGGAAGGAAACTGGAGCACACAACGGAAGCCGCCGCAGACGCGGGGAAAACATGCAAATTCCACTCAGAAACACCTGTGCCAGGAACAAGGTTCGAACCCAGGACCTTCATGCTATGAGGTGGACATGCTAACTACTACATGACCTTGCTGTCCCCTACTTAATACTTATTAATATTCCATCTAAAGCTACTGTATGGTCAGATTTTTTATTATATAAAACATGTTAAATTTAGTGCCAATTAAGTTACAAAATAATTTTATTGTGTTTGTTAAGGCCAGAATGCTATTTTTAATGCAATTTTCTACCTTTTTTTAATTTTTATCAGTAACCCAATTTAAAGTTAAAAGTATTTATTTATTTATTTATTTTTTTGCTGTGACAATGATCACACCACCTGCTCCATCACAATGCTTAGTGCCTCATGACGGCACCTTTTGAAAAAGTTTGATTTAAGTGCGGTTTCTTTTTTTTTAACCTTAAAAGGTGAAGGCCATATTGCACAGCCTTCTTCAAAAGTTTTGGGATGGCAATTTGTTGAATTTCTAGGATTTCCGAATCAATGATCACAACAAACCCTAAGTTTTTGTTTGCTGTTTCAGTTCAAGTATTCAAGCTAGACTATTCAATTCAGCAACATCCGCTGAGCATGTGGTGATTAATTGTTTTAGTCTATACTATACGGGAACACAAGCAATTATACTTTTATGGTTAATTTTTTTGCATTTTTTAAATCATGACAGGCATGAACGTGCAGGTGCATAAGAGCTGTGTAACAGTGCCTCTAAATCCCTTTAAAAGCATGTTTGGAAACATAAGGAAAAGCTAAATAAAGCTAGATTTTTATACTTTATTGTTTTATGAGTGTTGTGTCCAGCGCCATCCTCTATGCTGTTGCGTGCTGGGGCAGAAGGCTGAGGGTTGCAGACGCAAACAGACTGAACAAACTGATCCGCAAAGCCAGTAACGTTGTGGGGATGGAGCTGGACCCCCTGACGGTAGTGTCGGAAAGGCGAATGTTGTCCAAAATAAAGACAATATTCAACAATACCTCCCACCTGCTTCACAACCTGCTGATCAGTCACAGGAGCACGTTCAGTGAGAGACTGATACCACCTAAATGCTCTACTGAACGACACAGGAAATCATTCCTACCTGTGGCCATTAAACTGTACAACTCCTCCATATAGCAACAACATCCACTGTTATACATTTACATTTTGCACTACATTTATATTCTACTGTTTATCATATTGATAATACTGTACATTTTACTCACCGACAGGATTCATTCTGGATCTGTTTATATAGATATTACTAACTTCGAAGTTAGACAGACATATACATATACACACACACATACATGTGTTAAAACACGTGTGCACACAATTTCCTTCGGGATCAATAAAGCATTCTAATTCCTTTTTACATATTTTAACCATTACAGGGGCAGGTCAGGTGAGGTCTGCATGTTCTGAGCAGAGGTAAACACTGTGTAGCTAACAACATATTTGAGACTACTCATTCAGAGTTTAGGATATACTACATGGAAATGTAATTGATCTACGCTCCTTAAAGGTATGTTTTCAGACGTATTCAAAGATTTAGTATGTACTACACAGAAACACAAGAAAAACAAACTAAAACAAGATTATGATTAATTTTTTTCATTTTCATGATCGCGTCGCCTGCTCCAAGTGACAGTGCCAAACTGTGTCCATCATTTTGATTAAAGTATTTTCCACTTAGAATAATGTTTCTTAATCCCCTGATAGTTGACAATCAGAACGTGCCATTCCCGTGTATTATACATTAATATGAAATATATTACAGGTAAGTGCTACACTGAACACATACTTAAATATAAAATACATAAATTGTATAACTATGCTTATTTCTTCTTCTTTCCTTTTTTAAATAGAACTACAACTACAATACACAGCTGCATAACATTTACTAACACTTTACAATAAACATGAATCATAGCTTAAAAAAAACTTTGTGATACTTACAATCTTCACTGTCCACCACAGCATAGTTGCCATCCTCTCTGAAAGTGATGTTGCCCAGATGAAGAATCCCTGCCACGATCTGCAGCACAGCATCTTGTTCATCCTGAGACAGACCTATAACTGACATGGCCCCCTAAAATCACAATAAATAAAAACGGCACACATAAGGAAATAATAAGTGGCGGAAAAAACTCTTCAAAGCCTTCAAGCATACCATAGTGTCTGAAAAATCCTTCTTGTCATTGATGTCGTCCACAGTGTAGGTACCAGACTGGTTCATGTAGAAGTAGTAATCAGGAGAGGTAACTCCCAAATTTTCCCGCTGTTCTTTGCTAGCCCCGGCCAAAAGCTGTAGAAACCAATCATACAGTAAGTGAATGCTCTGTGCACATTCCTTAAAGCAGTGGTTTTCAAAGTGGGGTCCAGGAGCTTTCAGGCATTCATGGAGTATAGAAAAAAAAAGCCCATATTTCTGCAATATATACCTCAAATATTATTGTACACATTCATTTATTCATTCAGTTTATAAGCTGCTTAATCCTAATTAGGGTCACGAGGAGGCTGGTGCCCATTCCAGCCGACTCTGGGGCAAAGAAGGGGTACACCCTGAACAGCTCGCCAGGCCATTGCAGGGCAAACACACATACATCCATTCACACTCACTCTCACAGCTGGGGCGATCTGGAACTGCCAATCAGCCTACTGTGTATGTTTTTGGATTGTGCGGAAAGAAACAGAATACCCGGTGGAAACCAACTGAAGCACGGGGAGAACATGCAAACTCCCCACAGAAATGCCTTCACTGAGCCCGGGGAATCGAGCCCGGGACCTTCTTGCTGTGAGGCCAACGTGCTAACATTTACGTCACCGTGAGCCACACATTCAAATAATTAGCTAAATATAATTCAATCTATGGATTATCTTTGAAACAACTTCTAGAATCAGAATTAATCTAACAACTAATGCGGTCCCTGTCTGTGGAAAAAGCCATGTTAACCCCTGCTGTAAACATCTCAATATTTGATATTAAGATGCCTACAAATGATTATGTACATCCTTTTTAAGATCACTTACATCCTTTCCAATATCATCCTTTTATACAGTTTTCTAATATAACCTTTCATACTGATAAAGCATAACATTACCACCACCACCACTTCCTGGTGAGGCTACAACTGGCCTGTCCAGTACAGAGGACTTCCTTCTCTTATTTACGCCTTTGTTGAGATTCTCAAGCAGGAAAATATCCAGTTGCAGCTTGCTGGGCCTGTACAACCTTCACGTGCTGTATTGACTGCAGGAATCACTAAATCTTTGTGGTAGCCTAGCTTTCAACCTATTTTAACTGCATTCGAGGGCACTACACAGTCCCATTTCTCAAATTGTTGCCAAAGAGTTGAAAGCTTTACCTGGTAATATATATGGAAATTTCTTTCCGCCTGGTTTTGGGACACCACCCTAGATTTCTCTAACAGGAAGTTAGAGATTTTTCCTCCATCGGGCTCTCCCCCTCGGCTGAACTGGATCTCAAAGTATTTTCCCTAAGGGAAACAAGCTGCAGTTTAAAAGTGATTATTTACACTCACTGATACAATGCACTAATATTTATCATACAGCCACAAAGACCTGCACGTTCACAAACCCAAGATCATGTGCTCGACAATTCACAAAACATAAAAATAAAAAAAAATAAAAAAACACAACATTGACAAGTGGTGACTTGCTGAGACAGTGTGCTGTAAACACTAGCCTAAAGCTTTCTGGACTGGAATGCACAGCGAATCTCCAGGGTAGTGCAGCAAAGGCAATGTGCCTGGAAGTAAAGGTGGAGGCGTCCTGAAGAAAACCTGAGTTATACTGAGTTAACTGAATTATACTGAGCTTATAGAGCTTAGAATTAACTAGTTTGTTGACTCACAAAGCGACTGGAGTTGTTATTGCGCACCGTCTTGGCATTTCCAAAAGCTTCCAGCAGAGGGTTAGACTGAAGAATGATATCTTTTACATGCTAGGGGAGGGAGGGGGAGAGGGGGAGAGAGAGAGAGAGAGAGAGAGAGAATTTATTTACAGCATGACAACACAAACCTTTGGTATATATACTGTAACTATTCAATATCACATATGAGGGAATTCTGTTGAGCTGAATATCAGAACAGCGGTGCTTTGATCCTAGATGATCATAGTACAACCTTGAGGGTGATATTTCTTTTATACAACAGTTCTGTGGTTTTGTCATTACTCATATAAATAAATCCCGAACAAACACATTATAGCCCATTGGCTGGTTGGTTAGAACACTGATTTGTACATTCACATTACATGGTGCTTACGGTTTTTTTAATCGGAAGAGCTTTTATATTATAGCCATGTCTGTTAATGATGTCTCCAATACTTCTGTGGTAACTGTTTCAAGCAGAATTTTTACATGCTGAACACTAACATGTGAAGTGATGCATGAAGTGAAACATTTCAATGACCTTTTGAGTAAACATCAGCACTCATGGAACGCTACCTGATGACTCAAATTAGTGAACCCGGAACTAGCTGTTGTATCCGTGTACAATACGTCACAAACAGTAAAATCAAATATTTGATCAAAAAATGCCTGCATATTAAACTGTATACCCTCCCCATTCCATAGCCAATTCCCACCCATCAAGTATGCCTCCCTATCACCAACCACCATTAAAGGGTTCATGTGGTGAATTAGTGTTTCTAGCTTCTAGTGTTTCTAGAAAACAAATCACATATAACTTCAGCGGTTGCTCCCGTCAACATCAGTCCTTGCGCCTTGTCAAAGTACGTGCGAGTGCTGCGACACTGGGCATGCTCACAGACATGTTGCCTTTCTCATTGGCTGTTCCAGCCTGGTAGTGATGCGAACTCGTTGGATTGGCTGGGCTATGGCACTGACCTGTGCATCATAACACATTATCGCCCAGTGCTGAGCTGCACAAACAAGCACAGAAATCGCGGAAAAATTTCTTTTGCGTTCCTAAACGACAGGAAAGCCGAGTTGGCAAAACGTTAGGTGCATAAGCCATTTTGGACCTTCCTCCACGCACATCTCTGGCAACATTCTCATCCTCAGAGTCACTAGAATGTGACATCTCACTGTCTCCACAAGATTCCTCCCTCTCTGGTTCAAATAGGTAACCATTCACACCCATTTCCTCCAAATTGCTAGCCATAGTCTCTTCTTGAACGCGTGTTTTAGTAGCTAAAATGTCACTTGCTGAATAGATCTGCTTGTTTACTTGCGGTGGACAAAACGGACCAATGAGTTCACGTCACTTCCGGGAAAAAAATGACTGCTAACAATAGGTTCAACCCCCGCTAGTAATCCACGGAATAAAATCACCCAGTTTTGTGCTTTTTATGGTCATTTATGTTAAAATTAGTGTCTGTATTGCTTAAGTGTATTATATATACACAAATTATGCTGTAAGGATGACCAATACCAGTACTCTTTAACCGGGGGGGTTTGAAAGCAAGCTTGTGCTACCTCTGAGACGCGTGATGCTTACCGTCAGCATCTTTTCGACCTGCTGCGCATGCATATTTAGGGTCAGCGCAATACACGCAGAGGGAAAGTAATATCCACCCTTTTGTATGCATGAGCTCACAGATGCCCATGATTGCCTGGTGGTTGCTCTAAGTGACAGGAAGGCAAAAGTTTACCATCCCTCCCTCCCTCCCCTCTTCGACCAATCAGCCTCCATGGGCACCCAGCCACGGATGGCTGCATGCATCAACCCGGATTCGAACTCTAGGATGATCACGGCACACCTTGTCGCCGGAAAACCAAACTGGAAAACATTTATAAACAGGTCTAGTGTACTGAGATTAAAAAATGTTATCCAGCTCAATATGTGCATGGGTGTGTGTTGAAAGGAATAGGAGTGATTCCTTACTTGAACTTTAGGTCCACCTCCTGACACTTTGGAGACATAGCTCATGATGTACTTGGCTGCTACTGTCTTTCCTGCTCCACTCTCTCCACTACGACCATTATATATGCACACATGCATAACATGTCAATCCAAAAAACTCACATAGAAAAGCTTTAGAAAAAATCTAATCAACCAATCCAACTAATAAGATAATCATCAAAGCCACCATGAGCAGGGAGAGTTAAGAAGACCTGGAGAGAAAATGACTCTGACCTGATAATGACACACTGGTTCTCCCCATCAATCATCATGTTGCGATACATGTTATCAGCCAAAGCATAGATATGTGGTGGATTCTCATACTGTGCCTAGGATGGAAACATTTACACAGACATCAGATTTAATAGCAATATATAATTCATATTAATATCAGATAAAGATATAGTTTGGTCATGTATGCAAGTTAGGAACTCTAGCACAAATATGAAATTAAACTGTACAGTGTTGTACACTCTGGCTATCTGAAGGAAACCATTTGGACACACAGAGAGAAATGTTAATATATCTCTTCAGTCACATTCATAGATCAGATTTAGTACCCCCCACCAAATTACATATTTTAACTTCACTGTGCATAGTACGGCAAGTGCCGACACGCAACCCAACCACTCTGCCTTTTCCAATTCAGTCCTGCCCTGTATTTTGCTGGTATTTTGACTGAGCGTCCCCCTGGCACGTCATCCTCCTCCTTCTTTAATCTAATAACACTGAAAGCACAGGTCCACATACAGCAACACGAATCACTGTTAAACATTTCCAACATAAAAGAACGGCAGATTCTACTCACAGCTCCCTGGTACAGCTCGATTTCACGTTCAGAAAAATACGGCAACTGCTTAAAAGGGTTTACAGAGATCAGCACTGGGCCAATGTATGTCTGGATACTACTAGTCAAGGACCTTGTAACTGATACTTTATTATGATCAAAGTAGATCACTTAGTTGTTACTGATGTTTATGTGAAGTTTTGTATCACCAGGTCTATTTAACTTCATTTATCTTCCTGAATTAGACAATTTATCACCTGTACTTCATCACATTGCGGTGCAAATACCCTCCACCCCACCCACCCAGACATAAAGCCTAAGGCCAATTTTCTGCATAGGCAGTCCATTTACAGCAGGGATGTCCAATCTTATCCGCAAACGGCCAGTGTGGGTACAGGGTTTCACTTCAACCAAGTAGCCACACCTTCCGCCTGTTTCAATCACTGATTTAATTATTTATTTATTTTTAAAACCTAGATTGCACATAAGTGTTTCAATTTTAAAGCCATGAGGCAGCTATCTTGGTGAGATCACCTTGCTTCAAGATCTCAAAACGGAGCCATCGAAAGCCAAAACAGCTTTTGTGTATGCTATTTGAGTATAACCTTCAACAGTAAAGTGGTCTCACCAAGATTGCCCCAGTCTGGCTTCAGGTTTTGCCACATGCAGACAATAGGACACATGTTCCAATCATTTTCTGAGATCAGTGATTCACACAGGTGGAAAGTTTGGACATCACTGATCTAGAGGATTTAAAAAACAAAAACAAAACAACCCAAACCAAAAAAAAAATAAAAATAAAATAACATTGTGCAAGGATACAAAGATGTAGTCATCCATGTATCTTTTCTTCAGGTTTTCTGTGATGGCATCTTCGCTGATTTTGCCAAGGAGAACCATGTCATCCACCCCACTGACCTTCACATTTTGGGTTTGCCAGTGATATCGCTCCTTACTCCCCTGAAAAAAAGGTAATTCACTGTTATGCATCAATATAATTAACACTTCAAATATATTTACTGAGGGAATCTATAGTCTATTAAAATAAATGAATGAATAAATACAATGTACCAAAGCATTTGGGATTGAGAGTACTGGCTTGAACTGGCTGGTGGGATGATCTGGTTAATATGTGTACAAGTATACTCATTAATGAATATGGCTTTGTGCGGTGGCATAAAATTAAAGTCTGGAAATACATAATCCCCTCTTGAGTACCACATAAACTCATATCAAGCCCTTTAAAACATATAAATAGTCTTTGATTGAAATCTGAATTCTGTTTTTGGGGAGCTCAACAGAGATGTTGCAAAGCATGATACACTTGTGTACATCAGCCCTATATACTGTATCTAAAGCTGACAAAAGCACCTTATTGAGATGTAGATCAGGATTAGAGTTAACAACCAGTTAGCTTCTGAGCTAATCACAACCAACTTCACAGACAGCATGTAGAAGGCGGCTGTAATTACAACAAAACACTGCACTGACCCCCTATTTAAATAATTGTACTGCCTGGAAACCAAACATCTAAATGGGACATGAGTTCTATAAGAGGCGTGAGACTTTATATATTGTTTTATGTAAGAAGTGTGGTAGATTTTTATCTCTAAAAAAAAAAATGACGTAGTTCAGTAGTGTCAGTTATCAGCTTTCAGTGTGTGATGGACAGAAAAAGGAATATTCCAGCATGAAACAACTGAGAATGGGCTGCCTTTACATTACAGACAGAGTGTTCATTAAAATATACACATGGGTTAAATATGCTCTTTTCATGAGTCCATAAAGATGGAAGAATGTCAATAAATGTATGCTATTGTTTACATAAACCAAAAGTGGGATTCAGTGTCCTTAATCTACATAAACTAGACCTTAAAGACACATCTATCTGTTAGATGTCTGATCTATTGGAGCCTGAATTATGTGGTGAAGTTCATCTCGTACTGAGCATTGGGTTAAACCCTTGGTAAAAGGATTCTAATCAAATTCAGCAGGTTAATGGTTGCTTTGATTGGTAATTTAAACTGTCATAAAATTCTATTGTTTTCATTCTAACAGTCTTTACTGTATTCTGTATCATGTGTGGCTTTTTGTACAACACTTTGGTGTGATATCTGCTGTTTTTAAATGTGCTACAAAAATAAACGTGACTTGATTGAAAGTATGACTTAACTCTGTGGAGGTCTTAAGCAACATTACTGGTACTGGCATTACTTAAAAACAGTTAATATGTCGTCAGCTCAAATCTCTGCTCAGCTGTCCAAAATATCACTTAACTTCTACTTAGAGCTTCACAGATTCAGACTTGCACTGGAAAAAATACCATATTATATAATATAATATATTCTATAATACTATATACTGTAATAAAATAGAAAACAATATAATATAATGGAAAAACCATGAATGTTTAAGCTATATTATTTACATTTATCTATATTAATATTATTTATTTAGTTATTTTATATTATTTCACACATTCTACTTCCCTTTGAAGGACCAATGATGTACTTGAATAATTTTTTATGAAAAAACAGACAATGAGTGATATTCAGCCTGATTCATTCTCTATATCTGGTTGGAGCTTCTGCACTCATATTCTAATGCTGTGGACGGGTACACTTCCATGAGTGGATAATCTCACCTGGAAGAGCTGCTTCTATAAGCATGAACACGATGACGCTCATTCTATTCATCTGTTCAACACATGCGGTACTCTTTAATTTTATGATATACAAATGAAGTTGAGGAATGATTTATGAATTTCACCATCCTAGAAGATCATCAGCTCCCCTGTAGATCTGGTTCCACTTAAGGATTCTTGTTGTTGTTGTGTATAAGTTGATTCACCTCTGGCTTGCACTCACCCTTTCAGAAAAATGAACACTAAAATGTACTTGCTGGAGTAGCATCCTTAAGGATACAACTGAAATATTAAAACCCTTGAGGGGAGCACTCCA
Organism: Tandanus tandanus; assembly: GCA_039654325.1. NCBI lineage: Eukaryota > Metazoa > Chordata > Actinopteri > Siluriformes > Plotosidae > Tandanus > Tandanus tandanus. Next base: position 15,273,909 of record JBCNYH010000001.1, read on the forward strand.
GCAGCAAGGAAAGGTTGAGATCAGGGTGATCTTTCCTGGGTGTATATTTCAGTAAAGCTTCTTTCTGACAATATTTCTTGGTAAAAGTGGTGCAAGTAAAATAATAATAATAATAAATAATAATCATTGAATATGCTTCCAGCTAGGCCTTTAAACAGTTTTGTCCAGCAATGACAGGCTTCTGCCCAGCTCTCTGTGTGGTTTAAGGTTTCAGATTAAAGAAAAGAAGAATTATGATCCCCCCCCCCAGTCCGATTTAAAGCTACACACACGCATTCCCACTTCCTCAAGTGCGTGTTCTGCTTTTATATTCGGATTGTTTGTGGAAAACTGTTTATAAACAAAAGGAGTATTTATTTAGATACCTGTGCTGTCCAGGTAAAAGAAAACCAGGCAGTGAGGCCGCACCCAACATGCAGCCATTATCTACCTGGCCAGGTAACTCAGGACTGCTCCATGTTTGTTTGTTTTACTTGATTTTTTTTCCCTCCCAAAGAGGAAAAACAGATTTAATGCCTACTCTGAAAACATTCCCACACACTAATGCAATATACCGCCCCAATTTTCATGTCTCTCTGATATTTTCAGTTACAAATCAACCCCAAAGCCATGTGTTATAACCAGTCCCACACTGAACCCAACCAGGACCATCTTACACATCAACCATTCCCATTTTCTGTAGATCACTTACCATGTTGAAAGAAAACCACTTCCTGTTCCAGGACTCTTTGCCCAGAATCTTCAATTCTGTGAAGAAATCACTGCGTGTTGAAGAAACCAGCAGATTTCAGGTGAAACTCTGGCACTACAGACACAGCTGTACCTCCATTCCTTACACAGGACTGTGTTTAAAAGCCAGGGATGAGATTACAGTAAAGTGCATCAGTTGTGTGTTTAGTGATTTGAAAGAACTACTAACTGTCCTATAACAAAAGTTAGACGCGGATAACTCACTAAGGCAAGTGCCGACAGGTAAAAAAAAAAAACCACTGCATTGTGGGTAGGAGTATCAGAGGGCTTGTAAAATAGCGCCCCCCAGTGAACCACAGCAACCCTGCAGGGCGTTCAGGTGGCAGAAGGATGCAAGATTTTACAAAGTCCCAACACCATAAATACAGATATGGGGTGGTAAGGCTGGGGCACCAACACTAAGGAGTGACATATAATATAAATCTGTATAGTACAAGTTTCCCAAATATGCTTTGTCCCCTGGTGTAAAATAAATCTCCACACAGCAGAGGCGTGGTAGCAGTTCCACCTCAAGAAGGTCCTGGGTTCGAGCCCTGTGCCTGGCGAAGGCGTTTCTGTGTGGAGTTTGCATGTTCTCCCTGTGCTTGCATGGGTTTCCTCCAGGTACCCTGGTTTCCTCCTACAGTCCAAAGACTTACACTTTAGGCTGAGTGGACACTGCACGCCACCCCTTGTGTATATGTATCTGGCGGGCTGTTCAGGGCACCCTGCCTTTGTTGGCTGGGATGGACTCCAGTCTCTCCGTGACCCTAATAATATGCGGTGTAGAAAATGACATGACATCATTATAAATTTCATGGGAGTAGACTCAATGTGGTGGCATGGTGGTGTGGTTACTATATCAGCCTCACAAGAATGTCCTGGGTTCAATTCCTGGGCTTGGATGTTTCGGTGTAGAGTTTGAGTGTTATTCCCTTGTTTGCATGGGGTTTCCTCAGGGTACTCCAGTTCCCCCCCCCACAGTCTAAAGACATGCACATTAGGCTAATTGGCTGTTCCAAATTGCCCCTACGTGTGGATGAGTGTGAATGGTTGTGTGCGTGTTGCCCTGCCTTCCCTTAGTGTCAGTAGATAGGCACCAGCCTCCCCACAACCCTAGTAGGATTAAGCTGTTCAGTGAGTGAGTGAGTAGACTGTGCCTTACATTCAGTCGATCTGGACCGTTTTAATCTGGAAAGCTTAACAGGTCAGGCACAGAGTGGCAAGTGAGTTGGCAACTTTTAATTAACCACAACAGTTGCCACCCTCTATCACTTGTGTGGCCGATTTCAAAAAAAATTTTTTTTTAGTCCTAACCCTGCTCCACCCTTCTCTCTGCCCTGCATATTTTAATGTTTTTCTTGCATCAAACGGTTAATTTCATGTTGGGGAGCAGGGAAAACACCCAAATGTGGAATCAGCACTATGACAGCACTACAATGGACATCAACACTCGTGACAGGAAACAGATACATTTAATTTATTATACAAAGTAACATTCACAAGTTAGGGGAGGTCATTCACCTGATCATGAGAGATGGTCCGTCACACAAGTTACAAAGGAAGTGAAAAACACAAAGAGAAGTATAAAATTGAAGACAAAAATGAACAGGCTCCTTAATGGCTTACTCGAACATGTTCGGATATTTCACAAGAAACAGGCTTCCACTAAAAAACTAATTAAAACCGGTTTTACAGAATGGAGGAACAAGTATGGATAATGGAACGCTCAGGTCATGTCTCTTTAATAATAATAATAATAATAATAATGTATGCATATAATATGTATTAATCTGAAACTAAACATTAATAAAGCACTGGGTTCTTACGTTTATTCGCACGTTTTTTGTTTTTTTTTTCTGATCGTTTCTTATTGTGAACCATTTACACAAATATCAGCCTCACCCCGACAAGCATCATCTCATTAAACCCGGTCATGTAACTCAGCTGCTCAGTGTTCAAGTTACCTATTTCAGCATAGCTCCCCTTCATTTTAATAAGAAAACAGTCCATGTACATTATTGTTTAAAATTTATATTATGTACATTTGTACACACTAAGGAATCATATTTATGCTCAAAAACAAACAAACAAAAAAAACAAACATTGAAATGAACCAGAAAAAGAGTCAGCCACCCTTGCTGTACATGAGAATGCAGGTAATTGTAAATAAGCAATAAATAGTGTTTTGACTCTTGCTCTGTCACATCACACTTTAATACTTACAATGGTTAGAATCTGACTTTTAATCTCTTTTAAAGTAAATGTCGTTATGTGTTAAGGATCAAACCCCACGTTAGATTGAGTCGGTGGGTTTCCCTCCTCTATGAAGCTGAAAGTATGGCAAGTAGGACAGCGGGTATGTGTCAAAGGTCAAATGAAGCCTTTAAAGAAACAATTCACGTCTCAACGAGAAGCCGGTTTTGAAGAGTCTTGCAATCAGCAGTCCATCTTTAACATTTACATTCGGATTTGAAAGCAGTGTTGGTGTCTCTGAAATTGCAGCTAAAATAACACTGATCAGACGAAACCCATTGATGACTGTGTGCTGTTTACCCCTCTTTCCCTCAAATTACACAATGTGCATTACCCAACACCGGACTCTGTGCACTGTTGAGTTGTCTCAGCAGGGATTGCATTATGTGTAAGTGTGAAAGCTGTAGGTTGTTCACTAAAAATTATTAGTGATGATGAAATGATTAGTGATACAGAAATTACAAACTGTAAGACTGTAAACACACAGCACATTTAGGAGACGCAAAAGCAGTTTGAGTCAGAGAGCAGTCGAAGGAGGCACTAGGATAGTGGATAAAAGCGTATTCCAAAAAGATATCTCGGCTCCCAGGAGAAACGGTACAATATGAAGAAAGAAATAAGAAATCAAGGGAGGGTTGTGACAGGAAATAGATTAAGCAAAACTTCACAGCTGAGACCTCTTGAGAGGGGTATAAAATCCATGATCAAAAACTCAGTCCTGGTGTCCAAACACGCTGGGGATGCCAAAAACAGAACGTTTGCAAAACAGCTCGGGAGTGGCCTCTGAAAGTGGTGCAGCTTTTTCCTAGTCATAACGTTCAATGTCCATTACATTCACATGATGCCGTTGGTGAGGTACTGGAAGCCGTCGTACAGCTTGGTGGTGATGGAGCGCATGGAGCCGTCCACCATCTGCTCCACCAACACCTGCAGCTGCTCCTCCGTCAGGCTCATGTGAAATCTCTCCTTCAGATGACGGATGGTGCTGGAGCCATGGAAGCAGGGCAGCTGGGAGCCTGGAGAGCAATCACTAACGTTAACCATGAGGACAAAGTGACTACTGGAGAAGAATTTTGTCATGCTAACCAAAAAGAAATGCTACTGAGTGTTCCTCTGCCAAACTGACTCCTAAAGCTCTTAGACAACTGCACAGGGACATACACTACCTTGCTGCATGATCTCCACGATCTGGATGACTTTCTCCATATGTTTGCGTGCAGCAATGAGACCCTGAAGCATGAGCATCTTGTAATAGTTGAACATGTCTCCATCCTGACCGCCCATGACCTGAAAGATAACCAGCTTTGAAATCTCTACAAAAAGCCAGTGTGGGATTAATTGCATACCTTTCAAAAACATTTCCTTCCATGCTGGAATATATACAAGTGTCCTTACGTCTACAAACTCATTGGTCAGTTTGAAGGCCGAGGTCTCAAAGCCAAGGTTTCTTGGAGAGCTCGACAAAATGAAGCCAAAGTCAATGTGAATGATGTGACCTTCAGAGTCGAGTAGAATGTTTCCGTTGTGCCTGGAAAACAGAATATTATAAGACACAAAGTCCAACAACGACTACAGCTACAAGAGAGAGAGGCACTCTGGGTTAATCCTAATCACTGTAACGGCACTGTATAAGATTTGACAGTAATTGTAATATAATGGGGTGGTATGGTGGCGTAGTGGTTAGAGCATCCGCTTCACAGCAAGATGGTCCTGGGTTCCATTCCCCGGCTTGGGCCATACTGTGTGGAGTTTGCATGTTCTCCCAGTGCCTGCATGGGCTCTCCCAGTACCTCCGGATACACAGGTTTCCTCTCACAGTCCAAAGACATAGACATGAGGCTAATTGGCTGTTCCAAATTGCCCCTAGGTGAGTGTGAATGGCTGTGTGTGTGTGGTGCCCTGCAATGGTCTGGCAAGCTATTCAGGGTGTACCCTGGCTTAGCCCAGTGTCGCGACCCTAACTGGATTAAGCAGTTTGGTGAGTGAGTGCGTGTAATATAATGGTTACACAAGACTGAAATATACACAAGTTCAATTTATAACTCATTTGAAAAATCATCCCTTTTGCACACCTAGAATACCAAGAACAGATACTTAAACACTTATCCAGACCTAACTAATCCACTATGTATATACAGATAAAAGAGACTGTATTCGTTCTTACAACTAAAATGCCTCATGAGTAGGATTAACACTGATGATGAAATGCCATTAATGTTTTTGGGCTTTAGCGTGCCACATACATATATATAGTAAGAATATCATACCACTCACTGCTGAATAAAGAGACTCGGATGGAGATATAAAGATGACCATACCGTTTTTAACGGAACTTTGACAGGACTTTCAGACTCACCTGTCCTTAACCTGCAGCAGGTAGCAGATGAGACAGTAACCTGCACAACTCTGTACAAAGTTGCGCTGTGCAGTGAGGAAGGCTTCTGTAGTGTAGTTGCCATGCTCCTGCAGGAAGTAGTCCAGCAGTGAGAGCTGACTCTGCTTCTTCACTTGATGAATAGACACAGCATTGACCACTGGCTCAATCATGCCACTATCAGAGGAGATGACCAGGATCTTATAGGGCTTAATCCAGAGAGGGACACGCTCTTGTTCCCAGATCGCCTATAACCGCGCGGCACGGAGATGATCAACAAATAAATAAAACGGTTTATTAGCCAGCAGGTGTACATGACAAAATATGAATCTGTTTAATGTCATTTCATTATATAAGCATTCCAGCAATGCTGTAAAGAAATATATTTACATTTAAAAATATATAATAAAAGCAGGACAATAACCTGGAGTTGCTTCAACACTTGAAATGCAAGGAGCTCCTGTCTTAGATCATCACCACATTTTACTATGACTGAGAGGAGACGCCAGTTGGGCAGATGCCCATAAGGAGAGCCCTCACGGATTCGTCTGTTTAAGGGTAGGAAAACAAAAGATCAACACAAGTTTCAAATTAATGAATAAGCAAAATCTGGAAGGAAACCCTCTACCTGAGGTTCTTTTCCATACTTACCTAACCTTCTCCTGCCAGGGCTCCTTCAAGGCTACTGCTGAGGGATCTTCTGGGTCTTTCTTAAATGTGGTCGGTGTGTGGGCTAGCTGCTCAGAGAGGCGCCGCCTAGATAATTTAGGAGAGAGACAGTGACCCAGGGTCAATTCATCAGCAAAATACAGAAATGTGTCTGCTGTGCAAAAATTATTTTATATCCAGTGTTGAAACTGATGATTGGAATAGCTCTTCTAACATATCTTAAAGAATATATTTATGCCACACACACACACACACACACACACACACACACACACACACACACACACACACACACACACACACACACCCCACAGGCTCACTGTTGAAACATGTCTGATGTTACACTGTTGACAGAGGTTTCACGGCTTGTTTGCTTTTCTTCGTGGCTGATATGAAATGAACTGAAAGCAAGTGTAGCTCTACGCACCTTTAATTGTGAAATGCTGTTAGATATTGGGCATATTGGGCAGACAGGCGGAAAAAGTGATCAAGGCTTGTCATTACAATGGTAATGTAGCATATGAAAAGCAGCAAAATGTATGTAATCGATTCATGTAAGTATTTTAATCTACCACTATTGTGAAGATTATCCATATTAAATACTGTCCGGCAATGTTTTACCTGACCGTACGCGAAGATTGTGGCATTATATCCCTCAAAGCAACCTTCAATGAGCTTTTCAGTGCAGTTGCTATAGATGGCATCCTGCTGAGAGTCCATGTCAAACATGTAGTCATAGGTGAAAGCTTTGTCCTTTCCCAGAATCACCTGGGGCTCTCCAGGGGTCACAAATGTGCAAATGTGACATCCTTCAATCTTCTCTTTTGCCAGCTGTGGCCGGATCCTATAGAAGCAGTGAGACATGGCGTGAGATGAAAAAAAGCAGAGATGGACAAAGAGAGACACAAACAGAATTGGGCATGAAGAAAGACAGCGCAAAAGAGGGAGGCAGAGTGTGACACAGACAAACACAGATAGACAGACATAGGGCCAGAAGAGAAACCCAGACAGACAGAAAGAAAAGAGAAACAAAGACAGACAAGAAACAGGTAGAAAAAGAGGCAGAGAAAAGAGAGACACAGAGACAGAAAACAGATGGAACACGGCATAAGATAAAGACAGACAGAAAGAGTGTAAGACAGAGGGAGAACACTAGACAAAAAGAGAGAAAAAGAGAGAAAAAACGAGAGTGAGCAAAAGAGACAGAGGGATATAAAGACAAATGGACTAAATGAGAGGCAGAGAAAGAGAGAGGGAAAGACTAAGATTCAGAAGGCATAAATATGATTTAAAAATAGGAATGAGGGCTTTAGAAATAAAAAGTGTAATACTAGTTTCATGTACGATTACTACAACACAGCAATGATAAAGACAGTAATCACATGTTGATCAATCACTGGGTTTTAATAAACACTTTTAATGTGCTGACAGTTTGACTGCAGGTATGCAGCAGTTAGCTGGTACAGGGTTGGGAGATGCCCAGGCAAAGGCCTGTCTTGCATTGTTTTAATTGCCAGGATCCTGTGGAGCACATTACTGCATATTACACTAGGCCATAAACATTACTGACATGTCTTTCAGCATAGAGCTGCATCATCTGTGCCTATGTGTGAGTACTGGGCAATAAGGCATGAGTAAGTGACCTGAAATGAACCTGACATATAAATAGCTGTTAGTTTATTAGAAATACTTTCCTTACTGTCATTATCACATCCACCTACAGTGACTCTAGTTAATGTGTTTCCATCACTATTTGATGAACACTCTACAATACATCCATCAGTGTATTTTTTGGCCATCAAGGAAAACACGTCCGAGGCAAACCTAACACCTCTCATCACCCAAAGAACACCATCCCCACAGTGAAGCATGGTGGTGGTAGTATCATGCTGTGGGGATGTTTTTCATTTGGCAGGGACTGACAAATTGGTCAGAATTGTGAGAATGAGGGATAGTGATAAATAGGGGGGTGGGGATGAATACTTTTGCAAGGCACTGTAACTAGACTTAAGACACACGTCTGTCATGACATTAACTGAACAAAAACTGACCTGTCCCAAAGAAACAAAAGGGAACATATATATCGGCTTGGGCCAAACCAAAGAACACACAAAAGGGTAAACAAAATATACAAACTTCCAACATAACACAAAACAAAGGCAAAGAAGGCCAAAATCCCCCTCAAGCACATGGTGGACATGGTACCACTGCAGAATGCTATGCATTTTTGCTGAGCTTTATGTAGGCAAGATGACCACTTGCTAAATGCACCCATTTCTGATTATTGAGACCCCCAAACAAACTTGGAGCTGTAAAAGAGTCTAGATTCAGAACTCAAGCTCAGCGAAGTGTGATGGTGAGTGCTGCTACTGGAAATGAGTCAGTGAGGTGTTTAGGTCATTGAAATACCAGTACTCATGCTCAGATAGGATGGTCCCAAAAATATTACATATAAAACTGTGATGCGTTTTCATTGGCAGTGAGTATACTTGCTAAAATGGACAGTAAATGTAGGTACAATACAGTAAACTAACCCCTGGTTCTATATATGTGGGATGACTAGGTGCAGTGTGCACAAGAGTGTAGTCCTGCACAGCTAACGTTAACTGGAGTATGAACAGACCATTCACTGTTCTGACAGAGAGAAGGAAACTGGGCATATTCATTATGTACACAGTCACACCCCGCCTTTCACTAACTCATTTTTTCTGATTATTTTTATTCATCCTTTTCTCCACTAAACCATCCCTAGTGTCCATGTTTCTATGAGCCTAACACTCCTCCCAGCATCCCCTATCTATTTTCTAATGCCTCATTCATTCCAGTTTGGAAACTGAAGGGCTGTTTGATTCAATGTGCATTACAGCAGGACACACAAGTCGTACATTAACACCCGAGAGTAACTTACTTCATTACTCCTCACAGCACTCATTCATCAATAAGCATTAAACAAGAAAGCCAGCATGCACTACAGACTGTGTGTGAAAGGTTTATTTAGGAACCATACGGCATAATTTATAGCACAGTATCAGTAACATGTCAGTCTTGATGACTTCGTGCAAGGTGCTAAATGGATAGCAGGTTAGTGTTGCAAGCACTGGCACTCTTTGGGCACGAGCTACAGTCGTAACATTTCACTGCCACAGAGCTCTTATTGTGTGCCTGTGACATAAGATTCCAGTTGTTTTGCAACCCTGTTTTGAAGACCCATCTCTAAGGACATGGATGGAAGGAGAGAAGAAGGACACACTGGGAAGAAAGCCAACAGAAAGACAGACTTGCGCAAATTAACTTATTAGTGAATGTTAACACACATTTCACACAAAAATGCAGTTCAAATATTCTTCTCAGCTGAAGACCATGAAGCGAGTTCAAAATCCATTGTTTCTTCTAACCTTGTAAACTGCTCATGCAATGCTATAGCACTACTTCTGAGTGCAGTGTGGTACCTCAGTGGTGGTATAATGAAAAGCACAGATGAATGAGTGATTGGATAGTCATGCATGGTGTTTATTTTACACTTTTCTATAAAGAAGCATGGGAATGGTGGCTGGATTATCAGGGTAAAATGGGTGTAGTATGCACAAGCCTTAATCAGCATTATTCTTTCAGCTCTGATTCCTTGAATAATATGAGGTCATTGCAGTTTATACAGTATACAGTAATAACAGTCTGCATCTTCTTTTGGGTAGCACTTATTCAGGCATAAAACTAAATGGTTTTTTTTCATGTTTCATGCTATGTAGTATTCTGATGGACAATATTGACTTTCAGCCTGTCTTGACTCCCATACATAACTTTCTACCCGTCAGCCAGTTATGGATGGAGGGGTATTATCATTGGCTTGGGGGCCAGGCGGGCGGGCAGCGTGACAATAACTTTGTCAGGGCCATTGATCAGCTCATGCACGGGCCAGCTTTCTGAACTTTTGCATAGGCACTCCCTATGACCTAAACCTGTGCATGGGGTAGATAATTTGCATATGTGACCTTTGACCTTGACACAGTGACCTTGAACATGTACAGTTTGTCCGGGCCATTGCTTGGCTCATTTGCTTGATAGCTTTCTGAACTTTTGCATAGGTACTCCCTATGACCTAAACCTGTGCATGGGGTACCTAATTTGCATATGTGAGCTTTGACCTTGGCACAGTTGCCTTGAACATATAAAGTTTGTCTGGGCCATTGATCGGCTCATATGCATGAAAGCTTTATGAACTTTTGCATAGGTACTCCCTATGTCCTAAACCTGTGCATTGGGTAGCTAATTTCATATGTGAGCTTTGACCTTGGAACAGCTTGGTTGTTGCTTTCTCTCCGAGTGTGTTAGACTGCCCCCAAATAGGCATGCGCAGCAGTTCGAAAAAAGGCGGGTGGCGGGCATTGCATGTCACAGAGGGGACATGTGCATGTTTACGCCCCTCTCTGGTTGGTGGTGGTCGTGTGATAGGGAAGGCAATACTTGATGGGTGGGAATTGGATACGACTAAATTAGGGAGAACATAAATGTAAGAGTAGGGGCAAAAGAGTAGAGTATGGCAGGGGTTCCCAACCGTGGTACTGGAGAACCTCCTGCCTTGAACATTTTAATGTTTTTACCCCTCAGCAGGTTATGGCTGGAGGAGTATTGTCATTGGCTTGGTGGCCGGACGGACGGGTGGGTGTGCGGGTTGGTGGCGTGACAATAAGTTTGTCTGGGCCATTGCTTGGCTCATGAACATGCCAGCTTTCTGAACTTTTGCATAGGCACTCCCTATGTCCTAAACCTGTGCGTGGGGTAGCTAATGTGCATATGTGACCTTTGACCTTGGCAAAGCATTCAATTTAGTCCTCCGTGCGGTTGGGGCGCCCTGGCTGAGGGTTTATGATGTTCTATAGAACGGCTATTTTTTTCATAGTGTTTTAGGCATCAAACTTGCTGAATACACTAAATGGTCAAAAATAACTGGATTACTAAACACGACTCCCATATTCATGTATCCCCCAAAAATTTGCCACAAAGTTAGTTGCACATAATTGCCAAGAATATCTCTGTATAATATTTTATTAAGAGTCCCTTTACAGAAACTATGGGGCTCAAACATGTCCATGTCCAGCATGATAATGACCCTGGGTACAAAGAAAGCTACATGAAGCCAGGTTTTGGCAAGACTGGAGTGGAAGAACTCAAGTGGCCTATGCAGGGCCCTGACCTCAACACCTTTGGAATGAACTAGCATGTCAACTGAATGCCAGACCCCCTCTATAGACATCAGTACACAATCTCACAAACGCTCTTGTGGCTGTATAGACACAAACCCCACACTCCAGAATAAAGTAAAGTACAGCATTCTTAGACTCAGAGTAGAGAATTAGCTAACGGGGGATGATTTCTTGAATGGGATGGTCAACAAGCGCATTTGTCTATCAGTGTTCCAGCTAGGATTCTTTGAACGCATGGGGCAATAGGGCAATAGAGGAAATACACCAAAAAGGCAGTGGCGGGGGGGGGTTCGTTATTCAAAGTATTCAGTATAACTGCTTAATTCAATTAATGTACAGTATGCAACTAAACACTAAAAGTAATATTTTTTTATAAACATTAAAGTAATTCAAGTTCATTAATTAAACACTAATATAATTATACACATAATTATATGGCAGTTATTATTCATAAATCTTTAATTTGAAATATGTGTTATTTTATTCATGGAATATGCAGTTTAAATAAAGTATTATTCAGCATTGCATTGATAAATTTATCTGTACTATGCACATCTTTACATCATGATTCTCAGTTAAATGTTATCATTAATAAATATAGACTATAATACTATATAGTTACGTTAGATTAGTCTGAAATTCAGTAAATAAAATTACATCCTTTCATAGAAACTTATAGGTTACTGTCATTAGTCAATTTGCCTAAAAATCTTCACAGCAGACAAGTCGAGCTGATGCGCGCTGGACTTTCGATAAGAAAAATAATTCCCGCTGAGGAAAAGTTCCGAGGGGGTGGATCTAGTTGCCGGGGTCAAGAGGGGGTCATGGAGGCAGAGAAAAGCATCTAGAAGTGGGCTCATGCGCACTGCTCATGGACGTTCGTTTAAGAAAAAAAAATCATTCCCACTGATTAAACGGCAGGCGCTTGCAGAAAAATAGCATGTAAATAACAACAGCTACATTAAAAAAATCATGGCGCATGAAAAATGGCATGGCGCTGCACCATGCTAAAACAACCTAGCTGGAACACAGTCTATGATGGTTACATGTCCATATTGACCACATAATGTTAAATAAAAATAGTCATGCACATGACCTGGGGCATATAGGGATGGCATGTTTACCCAATTGCCATCTCACAGCTCAACAGACTCTTCTCTTAACTTAACCTGAGCTCAGGTTACTGTCTGTGCAGCATTCACATTCTCTACATGTTTATATAGAATTTTTTCGGTTTGAACAGAAGAGAAAAACTGTTTCTTCCCACCTTCCAAAAACCTGACAGTTGGGTGATTGGCTACTCTAAACTACCCTTTAATGTGAATGAGCATGTGAATACATGCATGAATAATGCCTTGGGGTGGAGTGGCATCTTATCCAAGGTGATGTTGTACCTTTAGAAACCTAACACAAGCTCCTGGTCCTGCTCTTAAACTTGGCCTTTAGTTAAGGGTGGTATATTAAAAATTCTGAGATTTTAGTAAAAATACAGCCATTTCCTGCACTGATTCTACTCGGGTGGTCAGGTAGCAGGTCTGGGGCTCACAAGCAGGTTTCAAATTTAGGTTTAAATGTAAACACAACACAGCCAGGACTAGAATAAGGCCTCCCTTTATGGGTCTTTCTATACTTTTCTTCTGCTGACAAAGCTGGATTGAGTAAGGAATTTTCAGGCAAAACATTGTACAGTCCTTCTCTTGGATTTTAGTCATCATATTACTTTCCACTCAGAATTAGTAATTACCATACACTTTTAAAAACTAAAAGCACTATCAGCTTTATAATGTAGCAGGTAAACCTACTTGGAGCAAAAGATGTGAATATTGAAGGTAAAGGTGAGCTGTTTATGGCTCTTACTCCTAACCATGTGATGGGCTTACTAAGTTGTTATCTACAGACCTCATTACAGCAAATAAAGTAATGGCTAACCTCACAGAGGTTCCTCTTTTCAGTGCTCGAGCTGAACTACAATTCCAAAATAAACCTTTTTTCCTGGATTATCTTGTTTACTAACTTGTTGCTAACTGATTAAAGTAAAACTAATGAATAATTCAAAGACAAATAAATAAATGACAAAGATCCCACGTGATTTATTAATACAGCACCTATATCTTGCTCAAAAATGCTCATTATGTCACTGTTCAAAAGTCTTATTCTCAGAAACAGGAAAGTGGAAGTGTGTATATGCAGCAGTGCAGGTAGCCTGTCAAACTGTACCCTTCAAGATCCTGAAAACTGTACAAAATACTTGTATATCGGACCCTCTTATTTTTCAAGACTGCTTACTTATAAACATTGTAATTAATATTCATGGAAGTAAAGTAATATAAATGTCCATCAATAAATTGATTAAAAAAGAAAGTTCTGTAATTGGCATTAACTCTAATGCCACTGTAATTAACTGTAATTGGATTCACTTGATGTCATTCTTAAAAAGAGGATGGAAACCAAACTTAAAACTATGTTATGCTTTAAAGGTCTTCCTTCAAATACCCTATCCCTACGAGCCTATCATTTACATAATGTCTGTAAATGTCTCTATCAGTGAGCAACTTGTCATGCCTCAGTGTTATTCAGGAGGTTTTAGAAGGTCTATTGTCCCAACTGTGATCAGGTTTTATTAATGAACACCTTTAGATGGTGCCATGATCACTGTTGTATGTCATGTTTCTAAATTATGTATGATTTATTTGTTTGTTCATTTGCTAATTCATATGTATTGTTGCCCATTTGTTTTGTTGAATGTATGTATAGTATGGTGGCAACTGAGTTTCCCCACTGGGCATTAAAAAGTTTTTCTAATCTAAAACTAATCTAATATGAATCCCACACAACTATCCTGCTTTTCTCATCACTCATTTATTTGCCGAACCACTTAATCCTACTATTAGTGTTGCAAGGAGGCTGGAGCCTATTTCAGCCGACTCTGGGCAAAGGTGGGGTACACCCTGAACAGCTCGCCAGACCATCACAAGGCAACGTCACAAAACACACAACCATTCTCACTCCCCTCACCACCTAGGGGTAATCTGGAACAGCCAATTAGCCTAATGTGCATGTCTTTGGATAGTGGGAGGAAACCGGAGTACCCAGAGGAAACCCATGCAAGCACAGGGAGAACATGCAAAGTCCACACAGCAACACCTGAGCCTGGGACTCAAACCCAAGACCTTCTTGCAGTCAGTTAGTGAAGAAATGCCTGGTGTACGACAGCATATTTAGTTTTGACTGCAGGTACAATGCAAGAGCACCTAAAATATTGCCCTGCCACAGAATGTCTTATGCAAAATAATTTCTTCAAATATGTATTTAAATACATTCAAATCGTAACATTTAATCTTCAGCACAGATATGCTACATTATCTAAACATTATTTAAAAAAAACATTAGTTGTACATTACAGGTCAAATACCTTCATCTTAGCATGTATGGATCTGATTACATATTAGATCAGATTGCAAAAGTATTACATATTATTATACTATTTAATCTAATCTGTCATGTTCTTTTGCTTTTTTAGATTAAAGAAAGTCACATAATGTCCTAAACCATACTGACAGAGCTGTGTCTAAGAACAAGGTACAGTTTGTGGCAGATATTTATGGAAAGAAAGTGAAAAAAAAAAGACTTCAGCTATTTCTTAGCAAACCAATACTGGACAATCCACTATTTTCAGGATATGTAAGAACTTGTGTAAATTTGATTAACCAAAATTGTTTTTTTCAGTTCACACCTCTTCTAAAAGACTAAAATAAGCATATCCCCCAACGCTGCTTGCTATTTTGACCTTTGCTAATCTCAGGTCTAATGGAGGCTTATCTAGCTTCAGAGCTTTAGGTGTCACATATCAGTGAGGCAATGTGCAGAAAGTTAAAGGAGTTGTGCCATGATTTTCTTTTTTAAACCCAAATTCAGTTGCTAAAAAGTTGCATGAATATGCAATGAATATCCAAAGTAATAATCTATTATTATTAGATATCAAATCAAAAGGGGATTAAAGGTTATGAAACTAACTTGGAGTGGATGGATATAGACCGCAAAATTAACATTTTTAAATCTTGTTTAGCTTAACAGTTTTCAATGATTGAAATACTGAAGCAAAGTCCTGATAAATTGATTGCATTCATCAAATTTGTGTCTTTTAGATTTTATAAACCAAATTTACATATACATAAATGGCTTTGTTTTATTTGATAAAACCATTGATGTTATCTAGGCTTTTTTCTTCAATCAACCACGACACAGTCCCTTTAACTAAGAGACGAGTCTTCCAGAGCAGTAGCTGTGTCATGGCCTCTGGAGTCAGACACATAAATCGATCATAATGATGCTACTGATATGAAATTGGTCTCTAGAGAGGACATGGACATTGTGGCAGATTTGATTTCCTGTTCTTTTTACCAGCTGACTCACTGTTGGTCCAGAGATGAGAACTATTCTGGTGCTGACATAATCTTACATAATTTTTTCTAAAAAGATTTTGCAATTGCTTTGAATTTTAACATCTTGTTATCTCATTTAATAAAAGGAGAGACCAGCTTCTTCTGGTAAACGTGCATTTAGGAGTACAAGAGGAAGGCTGAGTTCTTATTTCAAAGTAAACTTTAATGATGGGTAGGTGATTACCCAAGGATGTTCCCATTACATTTTGATGAGAATCCACACACTGATGACACAAAAAAATCCTTATCATTAATAATAGTAAAAAAAAAAGAAAAAAAAAAGAAAAAAAAAAAAAAACA
>JBCNYH010000001.1:15291087-15305642 GCA_039654325.1 Tandanus tandanus
CCGCTTGTATTCGCGATCTCGTTCTTTCGGTCACTACCCAAAGCTCGTGACCATAGGTGAGGGTAGGAACGTAAATTCCTATAATAATAATTCCAATTATTTTTAAAATGTTCTTTTCTTTACTGTCAATTTCATCCGTCTGACATCACTACCCGCACCCATGCTGATATAATGCACAGTATGTGAGAAGAGTTCTGCATATTCAGCTCCACTATTGCACTTTAATATCACAAGAGGTTCCTGATCAGGGACATCCGGGACTTCCTCAGCTGTTTCCGGTGGTTTCTGCTATTCGAATATTGCCTCATGTGCATTAAGTGCCATTTTCATGTAGAGCTATCTTGAGTTTTTACAGAAACGTGACAGGGATTAAACTGATTACTGTATCCAGTCATACCGGGAAGTAGCACTTTATAAGAACACACTCTTTTGGCTTCCTGTGTACAAATGTAGAAGTTTGGCGTTAAAGAAAACATTTCAAGACGAAAAAAGAATGATGTCGTTTGAGGTAGTTTAATACAAAGCTGATTTATTCCTTTATGAACAGTAGTCTTATTGGGGTTGTGGGGGGATGGAAACCGTCAAAAATAGCGAAAGAGTACCAGAAACCCCCTAAAATAACTGTGGGAGTCCTGAATGCCCCTAGCCCAGATATAAAAAGTACCAGCTCCAATATGGCACCCCACCATCAAAGAGATTGCTGAGGGATTCCCCAAATATTGGGCAGGAGTGTGCAGAAAAATGAACATCTCTATGCACAAACAAATCTTGATAAATCCAGTTCGGTGGTGTGCACATGTACATTCCACAGACATAACTCTGCATATGCACTGCTGATAATTGAAGACCCAGTTAATAATTCATATGGACTAATATTCAGCATACATGAAAGGCTCTGATGATTAGTTAGCGTCGGTCTAATTAGACGTACCTGATATCTCCAGCAGCAATAAAAATGGGCTCTTTGCTTTCCTGGCTGGTGATGCTATCAACTGAGAACTGGGAGATGTTGTCACAGCTGTTGGTGTGGATCTCAGGCAGCTAAAAACAAACAAGGGATCGATTCATTTACACAAGGCCGAAATAATCTATTTGTTCATAAAGAAAAAACAAGCAGCTTGTCACTGTACCTCAACCTGAAGCTCTCCAATGTCATCCACAGACCAGGCCTCATCATCGTTGTCGTAATTGGGTACGGTTGAGAAGCTGCTGGCACGCTGCTCGGCTGTGATACCGCAGTCTGGGAGATTCTCTACGGATCGCGTGCTGCGGATTCGTGTTTCTGGGATCCTCACAGGTACACTCGACGTCTCAAAGTTCTCACACTCCAGAACTTCCACATAGATTAGGTACGGTGCCTGAAAACAATACCAAAACCTACACTTTAGTACTTGTACGAGTTACTTTAATGATTAAATTAATCAATTTTAAATCGTGTCCACCTTGTCTTTTGAGTTGAGCACGACGGCCTGCGTGTGCGGAACTCGCACTACATGGTGGTCGAACGCCGCAGTGGGCAGCCACACACGGGCTGGCAGCTTGTGGTTCAGAAGTGAGAGCTCTGAGATGAGTCTCTGTGTCTTCTGCTCCTTGGTAGGCAGAGTGGCCAGTCTTTTCCCAATGCCCATTAGAGACTTGATGAACTCGCGTTGTGGAGTCAGACGTACAGGCTGAAAACAGAGGCCAACTTCTTCAAGCAGCAAGACTTACTGGTAACAATAACAACTGAGATTGCATGAGTACAAAACGTGTGGACAGCCAGATTAAACATGCATGAGACAATCATTATGAAATCAAAGCAAAGAATGATGGTATAAACAAATAAGGGAAGAAGAAGAAAAAAAACCCCACCAACACACACACACGAGTGCTTTCTAGCAACTGCTGACCATAGGGAGGCACAAGTGTGACATGAATGCACATCTGAATGAAAGCTTTACAGAAGATGAAAAATGAGCCCATTCCACAATGGCCACACGTGGAGAAAGACTCTTCAAACTCCTCCGTATCTGTTATCTACCACTCCCAAGGTAATACAGAAACATAGAGGAAATCTGATTACTATGTATAAGAGGCTGGAGAGAAAGCTCAACTACAAATCATTGGCCTAGAGCAGGGGTGTCAGATTTTATCATCAAAGGGCCAGCATGGGACAAGTTTTGATTGCAAACAAGTAGGAGACACACCCGAGAGTTTATTTGAAGTGAAGATTAATGGATTTCAATAGGAGCGAGGTGTGGCTCCTGCTCGGTCAGCATGAAAACCTGCACCCACTCCGGCCCTCTGCGGATAAGATTTGACTCCCTAGAGGGTGAAATCACATTTTAAAGAAGCTTAAAGACAGGAACATCCCAATTAATCAAGTTATTAAAAACAACAGAGTGCTGACGATTGTGTGGTGATTAGTTTAATGTACAGACAATACCTTGAAGGTCATAGCTTTATAGAAGTAAATCAGTTGTCGAATAACAATAAAAAGAGGAGCAGAGTTTGTTTACTGCAAGGAACACCACAAACAACTAAATATAATAAATATAGGCAGATCCGGTGGGAAAAAAGTGTTCTATGCGAAATCCGTAATGTAAGTAAATCAATGACTGAAGGATTTGATCCGAAATAAATCTGGCACCAGGATTCCTACTTACCAGATATAGAGAACCACAAAATATTTTTACAGTTTGGTTAAAGAAAAATAATGTGAGAGCATTTTAGGAAGGCATTATTCCCATGTTTATGGATTTGAGGTCATTATGGCTATTTGGGGCTGTTTTCAGCTGATGTGCCTGAGGAACGCAAACTGACTTTATACTTAGGGGAGCAAACATTCAATTATGGACTTTGTCTAGACTAAAGGCCTGTACACACCAAACAAACACACACACACACCCACCGAGAAAAAGGTCATGACACAATTTTAACAAATACATTTCAATAAACTCCTGCACATATACACTGCCACCGCTGTGCTGCACTGATGCATCTGGTTTGTGTCTGTGCCGACTTCATTCTGGTGAAAAAGGTGAAGGTAAAGTCTGATGGGCTTTTACACCCGAGCCTACTGACTCATCAGAGCCAGAGCTTATCCTGGTTTCTGTAGCGTGAAGCGACTAGGAGTTTAACTCCTCCTGGATGGGACGTAGCCCATCGCAGGTCACCTTCCCAGTATTTTTACTGTTACCCATTTATACTGCTGGGTGGACAGAAGCACACCTGTGGTTGAGACCTTGCCCAAGGCACAGTGAGGGTCTAACGGGCATTCGAACCCACAACCTTTCGATCTTGAGCCCAGCACTCTAACAACTACACCACCGGCACCCATTCTGGTGAAAACTTTCATAATAATAACCAGACAGCACAGATGCTGATACATAGTAGTATGTTAGTGTGTGGCACAGTTCAAAAGAGTGGGATTACAAATGCATGGACTGGAAACTGGGCATCGCCGGAGAGCCGAAGTGGGGTTTTATGGATTTACATCACTTGAGCTCCAATTAACTTAACGCGCCACAATATCATCTATATTTATTTACAGCCAGTGTATCTTATCTCCTGTTCATTTGCACAACTTTGCTTGCATATGCAAAAGGTTTCTGAACATTAAACCTGCAATCATCTAACAGTGAAATACTCACTGTACAGTCCAAACTCCTGTATGAGTAGCCATTGCCGCCTTCTTAAAAAAATGAAAGGAAAGCCTTCCAAACCCTTGTTACACTGAAATTGTGTATATTTTCATCGTCTGGTGGTTTTTACTTACATTTTCAAAGTTGCAATCTGCTGAACTCCATCAGATAGTTTGTATTAGCCTGTTTGAAAAGGCAGTAATTTGGAGTCTGTTTTACTCTCGCGAGTGCATGAAATCGCTATAGGATGTGGACACGCCAGTTCATATAAGGCAAGATAAGGGTAAAAACAACCCTGTACAGATACTAAACTAACAAATCAGATATAAACTTGTGAACTTCAAAATAAAAAAAGGCTAGGCACATCTGGACATAAATCTACATTACATTTACATACATCAGACAAGCGTCTGCTCATTTAAATGAACAAATGGTATTTATATACAAATCACTTCCTTGTTTACAGCGTCTCTAATGTAAGTCACATGCAACTTTTCACAGTACAGTGGCGTGAGGATATATTACCAGATTTTTTAATGTGCGTTTTCATGTGAATATAATGCAATGTATTAAGTTTGCGTTTTTTGGGCTTTTTACACCCAAGCCTACAGGCTCATCAAGCCGGAGCTTATCCCTGGTTTTCGTAACGTGAATCAATGAGGAGTTCAACTCATCCTGGATGGGACGCTCCTCCATTGCAGGTTAACTTCCCAGTATTTTTTACTGTTACATTTATACTGCTGGGTTGACAGAGGCACACTTGTGGTTAAGACTACAAGGGGTCTTAGCATGGTGGGAGTCTAACGGGGATTTGAACCCACAACCTCTCGATCATGAGCCCAGCACCCTAACCACTACACCTCCGGCCCCACTTTAAATTTGGGTTCAATTTCCCTTTAAAGATGAAAAAGGAAAGATAGCAATTCTGAGTCTGTGTGCTTCTTTTAGGATAAAGACAACAACCTCCACAGCACCTGACACACAGAAAAATAATAAAACAAAGTAAGTTCTTTCACTTTTGTAAAATTTAGTTGTTCCATTTTCGGTGTGAAAAGGCCTTAACGCTCCATAAATTATCTTTGTTCAAAAATCAGCAAACTTTTATAAACAAACTTTCACCAGAAAAGAGAAACCCTTCTGTAATTTTCCCATGAATTAACACAACGGGTGGCATAACAGGGGAAAAAGAACAAAGGCTACATTTACAAGCATGTCAGCTCATAGACATAACCACCACTCTCATTACATATGTGTCCCATTCAGACAGAAATACAACAAAATAAACTCTAATAATAATAATAATAATAATAATATGATCTCTGGATGACATGCTTGCAAATTTTAAAAAAGGCACACATCTGAAGGAATCTGGGAGTCCAACCCCAACTGCAAACAGAAACAGCCATCATCCCATAATGCACAGATAAGGATGCTATTAGACAGTGGTTGACTTACGGTACCAGCCTCTAACTCAAGACTGTCGGAGCTGGAGCTCATGTCCTGGGAAAAGGAGGGGTGGGTTACGGTACAAGAGCAGGGGATTGGTGGAGGGGGTCAGAGCAAGACAAAACAAAAAACAAAAACACAAAGCTCACGGTTATGTTTAAAGAGAAAATGTTATGGATCTGTCCATGACTTAACACGTCTGAAAAGCCTGTGGATCACGCGCTTCTGTTGTACTGCAGCCAACGCTTAGGACAAACGAGCACAGCACAGATATCTTAACTCTCTGTCTCTGACACTGAACAGATGTGCTTCTACAGCTGCAGGTCATTTACATATCTTAGTCATAAAATCTTCCCTAAGTCAAACTGTATTCCCTTAAATTAAAAACAAAGCATCTGCCTTTTTTCGCATGAACAGCAAAATTTGTATACAACCTCACTACGCTACCAATTACAAGGAAATGACAACGAGGTCCGATATGAAAACATCCGTTTTTATTTGCAGTCACCACAGAAACATGATGTGCTTTAACTCTTCACTGATTGATGTGTAATAAAAGTAGCACTCACTTCATGTGTAATTTGAAACTTATTTTGCTCTAGCAAAAGCCAATACAATTTTCAAGACACATGACGATACAGTGCTGTTTACATTAGCATCATCACACATCAATACATCACATCATACCGAAGAGGTATTTTACAATAACGGGCTGAAGTGAAGCATTTTCAAGTTATAAAGTACTAATATTTATGTGTATCTGTGTACACTGTGGGCGGCACAGTGACCTGACTCACAGCAAGAAGAACCTGGGTTCGATTCCACGGCTTGGGCGTTTCTGTGCTGATTTGCATGTTCTCCCCGTACTTAGATGGGTTTCCTCCGGGCACTTTGGTTTCCTCCCACAGTCCAAAGACATGCACACTGGGATACTGGTTGTTCCAAATTGACCCTGGGTGTGAGTGTGAATGTTTGTGTGTGTGTGTGTGTTGCCCTGCGATGGTTTGGTGAGCTGTTAGGGGTGTACTCCGTATTCCCCTGGTGTCAGCTGAGATGGGCACCAGCGTCAGTGCCAGAATTAAGCAGTTCAGCAAATAAGTGAGTATGTACACAGTGAAAAAAGGCTTTTAACTGATTAATGCTGCCATGACACCAACTACAATACCCAGAATACCTATAACGTCCCAGCCAAGTAGGACTGTAGGAGAAAAAATAATCTATCAGTCCAGACTTCATGAAATAAAGGGTTGTGCATGAAAAGTGAGAATAGGAAGGAAAAAAAAAACCCTGAAGTGGTTATAACGAAGCCGAGCACACAATAGCATCAGCCCTATATATTATCCTAAGAACACACAAACGGATCATCTGATCTTTCACATGGTACTTGCCGTGAGCTCTCGAACACAGGATGGGAAAAATGCTGAGAGTCAAACAAGCACAAAATTACAGAGAAAGCATTATTGCCAAGTGTTGCTTTCCACTTGTTTACAAAAGCTTGTCTCCCATTGGTAAGGCAACAGCTGTGAGTCATCAGAGACAGGAGTCGAGTCCAAACTCCTCTAGATTAAACCGTAATCTCTGCTGCCTGGACAGTTGTGGTCAACATGCTGCCAGTTTTGCTGCATTCGTCTCTTGTAAGATAATACTCCTTATAAGTCCTTTCACTCATCCTGTACATTAGGACTGGTGTACAAATTCTGAGGGGCACACAAACTAGCCAATCATAAGCAAGCTTATTACAAATGTGGGTTGAGCCAGAGTTTGTTCAATAAAAGCAAAACCTGGTGATTATGTAAGAAACTACACACAGATTGTCCGGTCACGTGAAAATAATTTACATCAGGATGTGATGTGGCAAGTGCACAAGCGTCACCCATGCACTGCATTATTTAAACACACACACATGATTATTTATAGACAGCCAAATCTATTGTGCATTATTCCGCTTATATCACAGTGATTTGGTACAAAACAAAGTTTTACAATGTTTAATTATTTAATATGCACAACCAGCCATTAATTACCAGGTGAAAGTACGAGGCAAGTTAGTTCCTGCTTTCATCTATAAACAATCACCCTCTCTCTCCCTCTCTCAGAAGGCAGAAACTCCCTTGCTGTGAACTTACAATCAACCAATCAACAAATGCTTTTGTTAAACAACTCATTTTAACAATACAATTATTGTTCTTTGATTATGTGAAGGGTCTGTGTGCAAGTCACCGTACATGAACACACTCTACAGAAATAATAACCATACATGGGGCAGTGGTTAAGGCTCTGGCTTAAGTGAGTCAAACGTCAGGGGTTCAACCCCCAATACCACCAAGCTGCCACTGTTGAGGCCCTTAACCCTCAATTGGTCAGTTGTATTAAAAAAATGTACACGTAAGTCGTTTTGGATAAGAGTGTCACCCAAATGCCATAAATATAATATAAAAAATATAGAAACATAATAATAGACTACATCAACATTGGACCTCGTTCACACAGGAAGCGATCATGCAAAGTTAATGATAGCATGTGCGATACGCGTGACGAGAGGCTACAAAAAGCTACATTTTCTCACGTGACACGAAGTGAGCGGGCGTGGAGTTCAACTGAGCTGAACTTCCATGAGTCGAGCGATTACCAATCAGAGTTTAAAGATATTGTTGATTGACAGATGCTTCCATACATGGAATTCTACATAACGGTTCCGTGTGGAAACTATAAAGTTTACAAGTTTAAATGTCCCGCTCACATCAACACGGAAGAGCAGCTCATTACTGCAGTGTGTAAATATCCTGTGCTTTATGACTGCACACAGAAATTTTATAAGGATAATTTCCTGATACGTGATGCCTGGGTCCACATTTCTGAAACAGTCAGCATTTCCTGTGAGTTTATATTTGTATACAAGTTTATTTTAAGCTACATGAAAAGCACATAATAAACTCAAAATAAATAATATCAGATAATGATAAAAGTTCTCACAGTCCTGGTGTAGGGAAGCGCGGTGCTGCTCACAGTTTCACTCGGAAAGTTTTGTAAGCGGGAAACATGCTGAAAGATGTGAAGCAATTTGCCTCTCTGGCCAGGTGATATCGTGTGTCACTTGTCACTTCCTGTGTGAACGTGGCTTCAGGAATTCAACTGCACCGACGTATAATACTAGTGACATCATGCCCTGAGTGATTCTGCATTCATGAAACACTGCGGTGCTACAAATAAATATTTGATCCAGGTGTGGCACTCCATTAAAACATATCAGAATACTCCTTACACATAAATCACACAGCTTTACCTACATACTATATCATAGATATCACAGGCAAACTAGGACTGATGAGTCGTTTTCAACATTTGGGAAATTGTGCTGTTTCCTGATTCTCTATTACAGTATAAAGTGAAAGAACGATCCAATCTCACTGCAGTATATATTTATTCTTCTGGCTATAAATCAATACAGGTTCAGAGGGAAATCTCTCAAGCGCTTTACTAATCATCATCATCTTCATCACCACAACTGCAAATGCATACGAGTAGTGACAGCATTGTTGCTACGGCAACACAAATAAGCAAGTAAAAGAGGGCAAGCTAAATTGACGGAAAACGGAAATGATTACCCCTGATGATGAGAATGATAAGATTCTGTCTGAGGATGTAATGTAACGTCAGATCCAGTGCATTGTTTCTTAGACGTGTAACGTCATCTATGGTATCCGCATGGCTTGAATACTTCTTCATATAATTTGATCAGATGGATGAGCAAGAAGAATTTGACTACAGCCACGAATACTTGGAGCGCCTGTGTCCACCAGATACGTTTTGTGAGAACCCAAACCTCATTTTCAGAAGTGTTTCTATCAAGCACTTCCTGTTGCTAGGTCACAATAAATAAATAAATATTCTAGCACTTCCATATTCCTTCACTGTGAACGTCAGTTTATTTACTTTAGAAAAGGTTAGTTACAATTATGGAAAGAAATCCTAATGATTTCAAATACTGCTTTTGAACGTTAATAACTGGGGTGTCAGTGTCAGACTCAGTTTTTCCGCTGCCATTGTTAACAGTGTTGATATTATAAGAAACCACCCCTTCTTGATTTTGATTGGTTGGTGAGAGAGAAAAGACCATGATGAGCTTGGCGGCTTTCCAAAGTGCCTCGAGTGCAGTGGGGGGAATACCTGTGCACTGAGGGTGTTTTTGCGCCAGGGACACTGAGCACTTCACAAGATTTGTTCACAGCAAGAAGGTCCTGGGTTGGACTCCCAGGCTTGGCCTTTTCTGTGTGGAGTTTGCAAGTTCTCCCTGTGGCTGTGTGGGTTTCCTCCAGGCACTTTGGTTTCCTTCCACATTCCAAAGACATGCATGTTGAGCTAATGTATTGTATATGCTTGTATGTATTTGGCTGTTCCAAATTGCCCCTAGGGGTGCGTATGAATGGTTGTGTGTGTGTTGCCCTGCGATAGTCTGGCGAGCTGTTCAGGGTGTACCCTGCCTTCGTCCAGTGGCGGCTGAGATAGGCACAAGCCTCCCTAGTAGGATTAAGGAGCTCGGCAAATGAGTGAGTGAGTGAGAGGATGCCACAGATTGATCTCTACATCTGGGGACGCAAGATTGTTATCAAACAAAGACATCGCCACAAACTAAGAAAATGATTACTGGAAACTGCATACTCAACATTGTGAGAATAACACACACAAACACACACACACACACAGAGAGTAATCTAAAAGATTTAGCCATTTCAAGCAGCAGTGTCACCCACTTTCAGATTCTGTCTGCTCACCTCATCCTGGCTGCTTTCCACTTTCGGGTTGCTGGCTGTCCTTTTCAGGTTGCTGCTGAGGCTGATGCTGGCGGTGGCGTCTGATTTGGAGCGCTGATGAGTGCGCTTCGAGGGCGAGAGGCTGTGCTCACTCATGTTTGGGCCGAGGATGTGGTTCTGGTGCTGCTGATGGAGACGAGCGCGCTGACCGGTCGGCTTCAGCTCATCGGACAGGATGAGCCTGCGCAGCTTGGTGCCGCGCGAGTGCCTCTGTGTGGAGATGTGCATGTCAGAGGAATAAGCGCCAAGCAGCCAGGCGCACTGCAGTGAGAAGCCGATGCTCTGGCGGCAGCGGTGCACCACATAGGGCTTAATGGCATCGCCCACGTCCTCGTCCATATGGATGTACATGTTGAGCAGCTGTGGCAGGTAGAAGTCCACATCCTCGTCTCGGAAACTGAAGAGCCGATTGCCAATGTAGGCCTGCACACCAGGCTCTTTTGAGTTGTATAGGTACGAGATGGCCATGGAAATGTCAAACAGCTTGGATTCAAACAGGCGCAGAAGCCACGACTGTTTGGAGGAGTTGTTCCTGTGACGACGGCGTGCACTCTTCACTGTACCCACTGCTGGGACCTCCTCCTCCTCAGTGATCTTCGGCGGTTTACCTGAGCCTGTACCATCTCCGTTCAAGGGCTCGGTGTGTTCAGTTCCATTCACCAGGTGAGGTTCAGTAGCGGGCAAAGCTGTATCTCCGTCACTTTTAAAGAACTTGACCTTCTGCAGCACCTCCTGACAAGCTTTCTTTGCTACTTCCGTATCAATAACCAGACTCAGTTCACCCACACCCTCTGAGATGACATCCAGGGGAGGACTAGAAGCAGGCAGGCCATCACTGAGACTGGGGCTGGAGCTGGTCAGAGGCCGTGGGCCAGAGGAGGGCGAGGAGGGCAGGGAGAGAGACGAGGTAGTGGAGGTGGATGAAGCCGACGGACTTTTTTGTAGCTCCTCCAGATTGGAAGGGGAAGAGTCCACCTCTGTGTCACCCATGGCCAGACAGGGTTAGGCCCCTACATTTGGGGAGGGGAGCACAAGACAAAGACAGACAGAGAATAAGAAAACAGCATGAGGTTAAAGTGGCTTGGTTCAGCTTAAGCCTAAAAACTGTTAACAAAATTATTTACTTTCTATAAATGATATCTAGTAAAAAAATATTAATAAACGGCAACTTTGATTTTCGACTGCTAGCTCCTCCCCCCCCCCCCCACCCACCCACACACACACCATTCAACTCATATTACACTTACTCTCTGTCACTTAATTCAGTTTTATTTGTATAGTGCTTTTCACAACTGACAATGTATTCCTGCATCATCCAGAGTAAAGTACAAACTATCCTACTCCTCCCATCACTGAGGGGGCGCTGCACAGTCCCATCTTTCTTACTGCGGCTGCCTTTTTGTTCTGTTACACCCACGGCGCACAGGATAAAGTCTCCCATCATGAATCTACTAGTGGGACTTAAAGTTGGCTACATACTTCCCAAAAATATACATTTTCCTGGCTGATTTCTGATTTTTTTGCTTAGTGTGACCTGCCAACACCGATTTGTTTCTGATTACAATTTCCTTTTAAACAGCTATAATTGACAGCATATACAAACAAAAACCAACTTCTCTCTATTATTATCGTTATTATTAGTAGTAGTATTAGCAGAAACACCAGATAGAAATATTATTACTAATACTACCACTACAAACAGCAATAATAATAATACTAAATAGCGATTTCCGGTGTCCAAGCGACGAGACTAATGAAGAGCACAGGCAGTGAGGAAGAGGAGTGATGGTGAAGAAGAGGACATGATGCCCCAGACATGGTTGGAATCTGAGAACCTTTCCCAGAGACAAAGTGATGTCACAAAGTGACTTTTTATAGTAAAAGAATAATAATAACTAGAGAATTCCAGGAGAAATTAGGAATGTTTGCCTGATGCTCAGTGCACCTCCTCCAGGGGTTCTCGTGGCTGTGAGGCAGCACTGCATGGTGGATGCAGGAAGAGACTGAGGTATTACTTTTGTGATATGAGAAGGACTAAAGGTGTTACTTGTGGTATTTAGGAGATGATGTCACGTAGAGGGTTTTTGAAAGAAGAGTGAGGAAGAGGAGTGATGGTGGTGAAAAGGAGATGATGTCACAGGGAGGGAATGGAATGTGTGAAAATGTCACAGAGAGGATTATTATATCGACGATAGCTCTGCTACTGTTAGCTTTTTCAAACTGGGCATGTTCAGCTGGGTGATGGTGTTTTAAATATTTCATTAGGTTTGCTTTACAAATGTTTTCATGGTGTTTTCCCATGGTTTACTTTGGCCTTACATGTATTACAAATTGCCAGTCTTACGTCCTTCACATTTCCGCACTGAACACAGGTTAGCCTGTTGCTTTAAGCATGCACGCAACTATTGCATCATTACCTGCGCCGGAACCATACAGGGTGCTTCTCAAAACCTTTATTATTTTTTGTTAAAGCATAATAACGATGGCTTTGATGGCACTAGCCTGCTTGAGTGCCATCAAAAGCCATCATTATGTTTTAAAATGGAAAAAATAAACCATAAAAATCTTGTTCTAGATCGTATTTCATGTTTCCCAAACCCACACTATAAACCAAAACACCTTTAAGGGAGCATCGTTTCCTTTTGTTTAGAACAGACACTGTCAGACACAGAGCTTATAGCCAGCTGAAAGCGCAGGGCTAACCTGACCCGCCCCAGTGTCATGGTTAAAATGTATATATAAACTATAAGAATTCATTTTCATTTGTTTTCTTATGTTTCTGGCAGTATGTACTAAAACACCCTTACAGAGAACAGTGTACATACATTTCGCTAATCGATGCCTCCAGCTTTCCCGCAACACTAAACAGGTAAAAACGGTGCAGGACATGGGATGGAATGAAGCTTTAAGGCAGCCGAGGCACAGCGTTCACCTGACCTGTCTGTGCCATGGTTAAAATATATAAACATAAATCATAAAAATCTTGTTCTAATTTTAGTTTAATGTATAAATGATCACGCTGAACAGACGAGAACTGGTGCCATTAGCTACACGGTGTCTGAGTTAGAAGCCGAGACAAAGCAGCAAACAGACCTACCTCAGTGTTGTGGTTAAAATATGTAAAATGCAAACTATAAAAATCTTTTTTTGATTTTCATTGTTTCGGCACAGAACCACCACAGGTCTGTAAAGGGTTTAAAGCCATTACACGGCTCTGCTCTGCCCGTCTGCGCTGGGAGCTCATCTGCATCCTTCATGATTAAAAACAAAACAAAAAACAAAAACCTAACAAACAAATAAATAAGCAAAAAGCATACTACAATATGAGATCTTTACAGTTTGAGTGGTAGTGTATACTAAAAAAATTATGCACCTCAGGCTCATGTCACCAAAATTATTATTATTCTGCGACATCCCCCTGCCTTCGGTGTGTAATTGTTGATTAGACTTAACTCAGAGCAAGAGAACACAGCGATGGGGGTAGAGGAAACTTCTCTCTGAAACAGTAAACGGATGATTGTGTTATTTTTCCTTAATTAACTAGTCAGACCAACATCACCCACTGAGATCAGCCTGGGGTCCAGTGCTAAAGTTTTTTAGCCCCTTTTAGAAGAGAAAATGCCAGTAGGACTGGCATCTATAGTTATGGATAACTATTTGGGAGTGATAAGAAAGCCAAAAGTTTGAAGCACTTCATAATAAGTCATTAGAGTCCCATTATTATTAAGAAGTTGAGATACCAGAATAACACTACCGACAAAACGGTTTTTATAAAATAAGGATTTGCTTTCAAAGGTAATACAGCAATTACTCCAGATGCAGCACAACTGTGGGGGAAAGAAAATCTGTTTATAGATCAGTGACCAAGCCAGGAGTGTTTGCTCAGTGTCGCCCCGGAAGAGCTGGAAGAAGTGGCTGGGGAGAGGGATGTCTGGACCTCACTGCTTAGGCTGCTGCCCCTGCGACCCGACCCCGGATCAAGCGGATGATGCTTTATCCA
The DNA here is from genome assembly GCA_039654325.1 of Tandanus tandanus. Lineage (NCBI taxonomy): Eukaryota > Metazoa > Chordata > Actinopteri > Siluriformes > Plotosidae > Tandanus > Tandanus tandanus. The sequence goes on from JBCNYH010000001.1 coordinate 15,304,968, forward strand.
GTATATTTTGAAGGCTCAAAATTGTTTCCTTGCTCCTTGATTGAATCAGAAGTCCTTCTGATCTGTTATCTTTGCCGGCCATCCCAATTTTCTTATCTGTGCACCAGAAGCAGCAAGGATACATACGCCAACGTATAAAGAACCCACCCCTTATATGATGTCAGATGCTTATGGACCGTCATCAGAAGCATCGCTTGGCTTCATTTCCCTTAAAACACATTTTCCAGATTGCATGCGCCTCACATCGTTTCCTCACTGACAAGGATAAAAAGCAAGTGAGGGAAACCAGGATGCAATTTAAGGGATTTGAGAAGCATCCACAGACTGGCTCCGAATCGGAAATATGTGAGACTGCCCGGCTGTTCTCCATCAGTGCCGCTCTCACTGAAAACTGTCTGATTCTAGTCTCTGGCTGGATTCTCGGTACATCTCTAATAAACATGAGACATCAGAATGAAATAGGACGATGTCACTGTTTAGGGCTCAGGATGGATACGAAAGGGTTATAAGCAGAAGCAACATCGTGGCATTAAAAGAATCTCTTCTGGACCAATCCAAGACCTGCTATTAAAATATTTCTTCGGTAATCAGACGCGAACTACATTAACAACCGTCTGGATAAAATTAGTTAAAGAGCCAAACAGACTTCATGTCAAAATATATATATACATAACT
>JBCNYH010000001.1:15335477-15351936 GCA_039654325.1 Tandanus tandanus
CCCCCTGAGATATATAATATACACACACACACACACACACACACACACACACACACACACACACACACACACATATGTATATTACATCAGTATTACCAGTATTATAATTCAATTAACATTTGTTCAAAAATAATGAAGGGTTTAATTCAGTTTGTTTATTAAAAATGTCACCCCAACACGAAATTTTCAAAATCTTATATAAGTATAGTAGTACTATGACTTCCTGGAGCCTTCTAGAACTTTCTAGAACCTGACGTGCATTTTGTGGGACTATATAAGCATGAGCGCTGGTTGGGTTGTCATTAAGATAAGGCAAATGAGAAGTGTGTTGTGTTTGTGATCAAATATTTTTTGTATAGATTTATTTAAGTTCAATCATTATTTCAGAGTACACAAGCTTCCTGACTGAGCTATGTTGGTTAATCTACTGAAAGATTTCCAAGTATTCATTTTTAACAATAATGTCTCATAAAAAAATGTTTCCACTGAAAGAAACAAGAAAATCTGGACAAAGAATCACTATGTAGCAGCTTGCAGGCTCACAAATAAGCATTAAACTCTGTGGAAAAGTTTTGGAATCCAGAACCATCGAGACGTCTGTAAAAGAAGGAGAAAGTTTAGCTCAGATGTATTTTTTTTTCTAAAAAAACACAATAATTGTATATTATGCTATAAGTATGCTAAATATTCCACATTCTTTTTCCTTAGACAGATCTTGAATGTAATGGTGGCAGCATGTGACTAACCAAGAGGTCCCAGAGCGCGCAGGATGATGCGCAGCAAACAATATTGAATCCATCATCCGCAAAAACAGACTCCGCTGGCTCGGACATGTTGCTAAGATGGACGACACAAGAATCCCCAAGCAGCTTTTGTTCAATGAACTGAAGCAGGCAACGCTCTAGGGGCAGGCCCAGCAAGAGGGAAAAGACTGCGCAAAAGAGGACTTACTTGCCTTCGGTTTTGATACTACATCTTGGCACCCGGCAGTGTTGGACCGGGCTCCCTGGTGTGCCAAGCTTTTCAATGAAAGGCAGCTTTGCGAGGAAAGCGTTATGAGCAAGGCATATGAAAGGAAAGGGCTGCAAGGGTCTCCCATTGTTGAAATATTGACAGGGACCATATGTATGTGTGTTTGTTATGCAAAAGCTATATACCTTTTGATATAGCTATAAATGTGCTAAAAATACACAAGTACTATCCGATTACATCATTAGCAAACTGAAAAATAAAGCTTCTGAAATATTTAGATTTTTTACCCTTATTGCGTGTATGGTAAAATCAAATTCATGGTTTGTGGGTGACCTTTTCCAAGAACTAAAACAAATTATTGCCTTTTTCATTACTTTTGAACAAAAGTTCATCGATTTATGACACAGGAACATAAGGTTACAAAAAAAAGTCATAACCCTAACATACATACATACACACAAACAACCCCAATTCAAAAAATGTTGGGACACCATTTAAAATATTAATAAAAACAGAATTCAGTAAATTACATGCAAATCTCATAAAACCATATTTTATTCACAATAGAACACTGACATGCAAAGTGAGGCATTCTATTATTTCATAAAAAATATCAGCTCATTTGGAATTTGATGACAGTAACATGTCTCAAAACTCTTGAGATGGTGTAGCGAAAGGCTGGAAAGGTAAATGGTGGGTAGCATTAGCATTTAAAACAGATCTGTTCGCATCTCAGCTTTCATCGCATCCTGGCGATGCTTCGAGTGAGTTCCAAGAACTTATATAGGAAATCTGGCATTTGTCCTTTTCCACCCACGCTCGGCCTGCCTGGATTCCTGTCTGAGAGCATGAGTGATGTTATTTAGCCAGGGATGAGCACTGGCTTCAACCTTAACCTTCCTGAACTTTGAGGGAGCGACCAGGTTCAGTATTGTTGTACCCTTACAACTAGAATCTACAAGCTGAACCAACTCATGAATATCAGATAAAAGAGTCAGGGCTTCTGTCACCATAGCTAAGTGATTGTCTGATAAGATATTTCAAACCTGCAGTGCTGTATAAGCATTTACAGGACGTGAGTAACCCTGAAGTGAGTGAAGTTGGTGGGTGCAAGAGTCTTGTTTTAAAAACAACTACATAGTGATCAGAAATGCCAGTATCAAAACTCTCCAGATTATTTACAGAGGGGCCATGTATTAGAACCAAGTCCAACATGTGACCTCTCAGATGGGTGGGGCTTGAGAATAACCGAGATAGGTTAAAAGAGTCAATAAGGCCCAAGAAATTTTTCAGCAGGGGTTTTGTCAGACAGCAGTCATGTATGTTCATCTGTTCTCAAATCAGCAGTTCATCAAAGTGTGACCATCTAAATCAACAGATAGAAATATATCATTCAGCTCAAACGATAACCGATCACCTAAGGTTCCACTGATAATGATGACTAGTTACTACACATGGCATATGGGCCTTCAAATTTAATGATGCACATTTTGGACCTAATACTTTCCAAAAACTATAAAGAATTAAAAGATCCCTCCCAAAACATGCCACATGGACATGGACACATGTTAGACAAAAATAATTTTGATACATCCAGCCATGGGGGGAAAATGATAAGTTTATATATATATATAGATATATATATATATATATATATATATATTACACATACATACACACACATATATACACACACACACACACATTAAATATATATTGAATTTTTTCTGCAAAATTATGACTTTTTTAGTTACTTATGTTTCATGCCATGCTAGAGCCAAAGTATCAACTCAAAGTGCAAACAGTAGGGCTTGCAATAAAGTTCTTGCATATCCAAACTAGAAATTCCTAAGTTTTTCTTAGTTGATGCACTACAGTTCTGCGTGTAACCAGTGGTGTCCACACCAGTTACATACAGAACCGACCCAGTTTTCCTGTGAGGGGGAGGATCCCTGTTACCGCATTCACTGTACAATTGAGTTCCTCCTGAAGTGTGTTTACTTCACATGTAGTCAATCAGTAATAATAATTTATCCACCAAAAACAAATGGGATGAATTTCGTGTCCATTCGGGAATGAATTTTAATATGAATTTCGTGTCACATTCGGATTTATTCCTGTTTGTTAGTGCAGTTACAGGCATGAAGTGGTTCTCTAACTCTCTTAACTACAGTAATTACGGTAATAAAGAACTGAGCGCACAAACTGAGGCTAAGTTTCTCGGTGGAGACATGTGGATGCAAGGTGGTCCAGGATAACTAAAAAAATAATAATAATTTAATTTAATAAATAGTGTAATGATTAAAAAAATCCCCGTATCATTATCGTGGTAATTTCTGGGAAAAACAAGTAGGGGCGTTTCCCTCACATTACTATAATATTATACAGCATATCCGGTTCTTCATGTGCAAACCCAGAGAGCAGATTTAAATACCGTCATCAGTAAAGTGACCAGCAGAAATTGTATTTTCAACCATAATAAAAAAAAGTCATCCGGTTTAGAAGCGCAAAATGGCAAAAACCTGCACGAACCTGCCATGCTGAAACTCATCAGATAGCACGGAAGATAGAGGTGTTCTTACCCATTCTGTACAAACTGCCGGAAAGTTTCCCAGGAATAAGATCCAGTCCGTGTGAGGTCGGAAATGAGGCGCGTCCCGCAGTCCACAGCTCAAACTGCCGGTTACGTAATGCCATGGGGGGAGGGGGAGGTCCATTAAATCATTGATCGACCCAGAGGTTTTCCACACCTCCAGTGCACATCAGCTCACAATTTACCCAAGCCACGATTTCCAAAGCTTAACAAGGTGAACATTTTTTTTTAATCTGTTTATTTATTTATTTATAAAACATATTATTGTTATAACTAGGTGGATTTTTTACAATCCGGGTAAAGATTTAAGTAAAATACCAGGAACTCATCATTCTCTACTTAATCCTATCCGGATCCTATATACTAAATCTATTAGGGAGCTGTGCCTACCTCAGCCAACACTGGGCAATGGTGGGGTACACCCTGAACAGATCACCACACCATCGCAAGGCAACACCAACAACAACACCACACACATTTATGGGGCAATTTGGAACAGCCAGTTAGCCTAATGTGTATGTATTTGGATTGTTGGAGGAAACCACAGTTCCTCTGTACACCTGCTGATGTAGCTCCAACTGTCAGCACTGTAGACAATAGCATGTATAGCTGAGGAACTATGCTACCCAGCTCCATGTCTTTAAATACCACCAGGACATCACACAGCTTACTCCTGATGCTGTGCAAGTTATGATTTGATTAATGGCCAAAATCAGGTGGATAATCTTAACACTGCCTGCCATTATGTACAGCTTGCTGACTGGAGTTTTCCCCTAGAAGTTAACAAACAAAACAAACCTGAAATATGTAGCAAACTCAAAAACTTTTGGCTTGATTTGGCCATTTATGGTTTTATTTACTTCTTTTATTTATTGAGGGATATATCCCGAGCAAATAACAGACTACAAGCAGCAGCTGGTCTCACGACTTCCCTTGCCAAATATCCAAATGCTCAGATGCCACTGTAAATCAAAAAGAGGTCTAGCCACTTTCCTCCAACCATCATGCAGCAGCCCAGCATCATAGCCCACCCACTGCCCCATTTTCTCCAAGAGATGCTGACCTTCCTGGAAATGTTTTGAGGAATTTGTCAAATAAACATCCTGCCTTGCTGCTCTAAAAAGAATATACTGAAGGCCCTTGGCCCTGTCATGGTCTGGTGAGCTGTTCAGGGGGTACCCCTCCTTCGCCCTGTATCTTCTGAGAAAGGCTCCAGCGTCCCTGCGACCCTATTAGGATTAAGCAGTTCGACAAATGGGTGAGTGAGTGAGGGTGAAGTACCTTGGACTCCAGTGAAGCTGTGCTTCAGTGGATTGTGCTGCCATGTGAATGTATGAGGGGGAAAAAAATTACGCTTGAGGACCTGCAAGAAACAATTGACTAATTAGTCAATAATAGTAATTTAAATACCACAGTACATCTATGCAGCCGTCTCTGATATCATCATCAGTCTTCATATGTCACACATATCTCCCTTACACAGTTTTTCAGAAATCTAGTTTTAAGATATAGTATTCGTTGGAAGGCTGATCCTTCATGAAGGGCAGCATATTTGGAGAAGTAGAGATTAACATGGCCTGAACTTGTTAAAAGGAAAGAAAAAAAGACAGGAATGAGTGAGGAATAAAAAACGATAAGGTCTTTTGGAGGAAGTGGAGAAAGACAGCATGAGCTTGACAACATGGCTACAGCACCTGTCAGTCAAGACAGCTAAATATCCATCAACCTTAGGAAACAAGCCAAAGGTTTACAAAAGCAATACAGAAATAGGTTTATGTATTCAACAGGAATACTCATTCATTTTCTGAACCACTTAATCCTAATTAGGGGGTGGGGAGGCTGGCGCCCTTCTCAGCCGACTCTGGGCAAGGGCAGAGTACACCGCGGACAGCTCGCCAGGCCATCGCAGGGCACAACAGGAATAGTGTGTAACAAATTAAGAGGTTCCAATTTATATACATTATCTGAAAAATATTTTGGTTTATTCCAGACAGAAAAAAGGTTACACAGAATAATTCAAAAACCAAATATTTGCTTAACAACAACAAAACGAACTGACAACACACAAAAATGATCGGCGATATATTGAGTAGGTCCCCCTATTGCTGCCAAAACAGTCCTGACCCATTAAGGCATGGACTCCACTACATCTCTGAAGGTGTGCTGTGGTAAGCCATCAGAAGCAGATCCTTTAAGTACTCCAAGTTGCAAAGTGGGGCCTCTATGGACTGGATGCTGAATGAATTAAGATCTGGAGAACTTGAAGGCCATGTAAACACCTCATACTTCTTATGCTCTTCAGACAATTCTTGAAACATTTTTGTAGTATGGCAGGCACATTATCCTGTTGGAAGGTTACTTAGAGAATACAGTTTTCATGAAGTAGGTATATTTAGTCAGCAACAGTGTTCAGGTAGGAGGTACGTCAAAGTAGAATCCACATGAATTTTAGGACACGCAATATTCCAGCAGACCATTGCCCAAAGCATCACACTGCCTCCACCAGCTTGCCACTCTTCCATAGGCATCCTTGTGCCCTGACTTGCTCGGGTAACCCGGCCATCCACACAATATAAAAAACATGATTCTTCAGACCAGGCCACTTTCTTCTACTTCTTCGTGGTCCAGGTCTGGTGCTCCATTCTTTGGGCTGATGCAAACCTTAATCTTGGTTCTCACAAAACAAAATGTTAAAATGTACGGTGTTTACATTCTTCTACAGTATACCCACAGTAAGACCACCCTCTGGTAAGGTCAGATCTGAAACCCAAGCTGGGAAGTAAAAATATAATTTGGCAGGTTTTGAAGGGTTTACAGTTTAACAACACAGATCAGCCACACCATTAAAACATTGACAAGTGAACACCATTAATTTCCTTGTTACAGTGGCACCTGTCATGGGGGTATGTTAGGCAGCAAGTGAAGTGTCAGTTCTTAAAGTTAATATGTTTGAAGCATGAAAAATGGCCAAGTATAAGGATCTGAGTGACTTTGACAAGGGCCAAATTGTGAAAGCAAGTTGACCGGCTCAGAACCTCCAAAATGCAGGTCTTATGGGTTGTTCCTAGTATTTGTTGCCACAAAACTGAAAGCACTAGAAGCACTCCTTAAGCTTTATCATTAAGGTTTTCCCTTACTAGAGTAAGGGGAATAGGCCAAAATTTTACTGGCCAACATTATACTGCATTCCATCTCAAATGAGCCACGTGGCAAAAAAAATTCCACCACTCTTTGGCTGGTTTCTTTTTGTATGTTGGTACGTGCGAGAACATAACTCCAATTTTGTACTGTCCATTCCCACTCCCTTCCGAATAGCTGCCACCTTGAAATTGGGAATTGATGCAGTTTTATAGATATTTGATAAATAATATAATTTAAATGATAATTTTAAGTAATTGTAAGTTAGTAAATATTTTCACTCGACTCATTATAGGATATGTGATTCATAGGATCTGTTTGCGGTTACATGTAGTTAGATGATGCAATTGAAGGTGAGATCAAATTCTGATACTGTTCCAAAAAGAATAATACATTTTAGATTCTTGTTTCTACATAAGAATATTTACATAAATACATCAATAATATTCATAGCAGGTGAATTGTCTGTTACTTAAAGCAAGGCACTTAGTATTTAGCACATAACATGCACTGAGGCCCAATTTCAAGATGGCCACCAATTGAAAGGGGCTTTTCCTACATGCACTAACAAATCTACAAATAAACTCCTTAAAAAAACTCTTTTACTGAAATGATTTCGGACTACAATGACCAATAGTTAGAAGATAACCAGCTGGACTTCATGTTAAACTATAGTGAGGTTCCTGCTACATGGTTTGTATTTTTATCTGGTTTCGCCCATTTGAGGATGGGTTTCCCTTTTGAGTCTAGTTCCTCTCAAGGTTTTTTCCTCGCGTCGACTTAGGTTTTTCCTTGCCACTTTGCTGATTAGGGATGTACGGGGTTTACAGAGAAATGTTTGAAATCATACGTTTTTATCAAATTTGTTTTACCATGTTATGATGCTTTGTGACAATGTCAACTGTAAAAATCGCTATACAAATACAACTACATTAAAATACAGTCAGCCAAATCGGTGAAAGCATGTTGTCAGGCAATTTGATTTAAGATAGACTTCTGCGCACAAATTAAAGTTGAAAAAGACATGCATTGCCAAGGTTCTTGTAGAAGACTTAAGTGGCCTGCAGACTTCAACCCTACTGATTATGTTTGAGATGAATTGTAAGACCAAGGGACAAGGAGCCAACCCATGTAACACCTACCTACTTTTGGAAAGATGGATGAAACAGGAGAAGCTAGAGAAAATCCAGATGGAGAAATCATGCAAATCTCAGGATTAAAACAAGGTAGGATAATCAAAGCTCGGGATTAAACCACAGACACTCAAAATGGGAGTTATCAACATTACTGTACCACCACAACAGTCTAGAAGAGGTTTGTTCCAGATACCAGATGTAGGACACGTGTGGGATATATTTGGGGCAGCTGTGGCCTAATGCTTAGAGAAGCGGGTTTAGGACCAAAAAAAATGTGTGTCGACAGGGGGAATGAGCTTCATGGCTGAAGTGCCCTTGAGCAAGGCACCTAACCCCCACCTCAATGTGTGGCAGCCCACTGCTCTGATGTGTGCTCACTTAGAAGCTAACTTTCCCTTGTGGGATTAATACAGTATATAAAAATCTAAATTAAATAAATGAAAAATTGTTAACATACTGTGGGCCAAAAAAAAAAAAAAGAAGGAAAAAAAAGTAACTAAGGAATTGATTTCTACTTCAATTTGGCAAGACAGACAACAAGCAACATTTACACAAACTGCAGCACAAAGGCACAGAACACGCAGACAAAACATACAAATCTCAACATAATCTTCACACTATCCTACAACAAGTTTTGAATAAAGTTAGATCCTCTAAAATCATATCATAAAATCCTCAACTATATGAATGGACACATAAGCTAATATGAACTTTTAAGCATGGTGTAATGTCACATTATGTAAATGCTTACCAATGATAATATTTGAATGTCATATTCTTTTAAATAGTCCAGGTTTATTTTTGAACAAACAAAAGAAAGCAGAAAGTAATAGGTTTGAACAAAAAATGTAAATGTGTAAAGTAGCTCAATAAAAGGCAGCAAATAAATTTTTAACTCTTCAGATTTGTAGACCATAACACAATTTCAAGTTACATCCAGCTCTTATTATTGTAATTTTAATAGACCTATGGGCCAAGACATCCATTTTTACTTGGGTGGATGAAAAACATTTATATACAAGAGTTCAAAAACACAAATGAAAACTAGATACAATCTGGAAGAAAGTATAAATAGTTAAAAAAAGGTCATCGTCTCTCGTGAACTTTAATCTTATGCAATAAAATTAGGTTTGAGGTTTTTAAGAGACAGTTCCATCTCATTAATTATTAGTCATTAAATATATACCGCCTGTACTCATTCCTTCTTTCAAAATTTCATAGCAAATTAACAACTGAATTCAGCATCCATCTAAATTGCATCAGGATCCTGACAAGGTTCTATAAAAGCTCTTATTTTTCAGTAACATGGAGTACAGCTTGTGACTTGGAAGAGTTCTTTGGAAGAAGGGAAGAACACCTTTCTGAAGTCTCACTCTCTGTTCTGTTATCATTTGTTTCTTCAGTTACTTCTCTTTCTGCCTGTTCAACACTACTTTTATTTTCACTGCTTACATCCTCTGTTTTCTCCAGAGTACCTTCAACAGATTGCTTCATGAACTCTTCCCTTGACTCACACCCCAGCATAGCTTCTGTCAATGTATTCAGAAGTTTCAACTGACCACGGGCCTCCTTTTTACATTCTTCATGCTCTGTGATCAAACTGGAGAAGCAGAATGAGTGCTGAATCATTTGAGGCCTACCAGAACAACAAGCCAAGGCCTCCTCTAACCAGGACAGAAGATGCTGAGCGAGGTCTTCAGGCTTCATATCAGCTGTTCGTTTTTGGGTTGCCAAATGAGACCAGCGACATAGCAAGAACTTTTTCAGCACAGGCCACACACACATTTCCAAAGGCTGTCGTTTGCTGCTGCACCCAGATGGAATAGCTATGGGTAAGGTCTGGGTTCCACTTAAGGTGGATAGGAAGTCTTCCGTCATGTGGTTATGATGGCCATCAATAACTAGTATGGCCTTATTTCCATTCTGAGAATTTAAATACTGCTGCCATATGTTAGCAGTCCAGATCTCTAATTCCTCTTTTTCTGAAAAACCTTCAACTCTTGCTTCAAGTTTAACTAAGCCTGACAGCCCTTTACTACAACTATCTAAAGAAGTGCCTTTAATAAACAGCACTGTGGGTAAGACTGTACCATCTGCCAGCACTGACAGATAAATGTTCGTCCATGGTTTTCCAGTGCCCTCGAATTGGAATGCTGTGTCTATGGAAGTCTCTGTACTACCAACAAGTCGGTCAAAGTCCACAAAAATTGAAAGCTCATCCATAGCACCAACAGCAGAAGGTGGAACGCTGTGTGTTTTAATCTGTCGATGCACAAACTCTGTAAAATCTCTGCAATGTTCCTCCATTCTGCGTGGTAGCTGATGGCCTGGCATGCCGATATTGTGCAAGCCTAGCTTGTGCTGCAGCATAAAGGTCACGGCCCAGTCATACGAAATCCGAAAGAAACTGCTTTGATTAGTTTGACTGTGGATCTCAGAGGCTTTTTGAAACAGGTTTTCCTCTCTGATAGGATGCTGCTGCTCCCGCTGGACCAGCACCCACTCCACCAAACGCTCCACAGCCTCTTCGCTGCTATTACATAGACCCTCATAGTCTAGTCTTTTCTCTTTGTCTTGAAGCCAAGTCCTAATGAGCTGAGGTTCTGTGTTCATTTCCCTGGCTGCCTTCTGGATTCCCGAGCACAATGCAAACAGTAAAATTCTGAGCTGACGCACTGATAGCATGTCCTCAGGTTCTTTGATAGGCTTTGGAGAGTTAGGTTTTGATGACACTCTGCCTTCGTGTTTATCTATGATCTCCTGGGGCTCTTCCTGACTACTGTCATCTGTCTCAAATTCTGAATCAGATGACCCCAAAGGGGCCAATTCCTGATCAATATCTTCATCCATCCCTGAGGTATACTCCATTGCTGAGCCATAAGGAATGGTTTTAGGAGTAGTGATGTCTTGGACTGGATGAGTTTGTTGCCTGAAAGAAAATACAAGCGTTACTGTATTTTCTGGACTAAGATCTACAGAGCACAGGACCTAAAATCACTAGTATGTTTAAAATGTTTCACCATCCAAATAATATTTGGTCAGCACTGTGTCAGTGATTGTCCATTTCTATTTATGCACAGGGACTAACAAATTATGTATTGCAACAGTCGGATTACAATCTGTAATTGTATACCTACTGTACAAAGAGAATCCATGTGGTAAGTAAAATAAACAAACAGACCATGGTTTGTTGTACAAAGTAAATTCAATATTGAAACAAGTCCCTCCTTAGAAGAATGTGATAAATAATTCATGCGGGGTGTCTGAAGTTTGCTTCATTAATTTTGTGCTTAAGCCATAATGCTAATGCAACCAACAAGCACTGGAAGTCTATGGAAATCATTCTGGTTACACATGCAATTAAAGAAGTGCGACTTAATATGTTCATTTAACTTTCACTGGTGCACCACACATTGAAAAGGGATGTGTATATGTGGTGTTATTTTGTTTCTCTGCCTCCAACCCTGAGATTATTCATCTCTGATATGCAGGTGAGGGAAAAAGGCATGTGTGCCCTGTTCCCCTGCTTAAGTGAAATAACAGCCCTTTTAAATCATACCAGGAATGTAAAAAGAAACAATTTATTTATTATTATTTTTTAAATATAAGATGACATCAACTGAGACATGCTTTCCACTATCTGCCGCCCCTGTCCAAGGTTGCCTAATCCTGACCTAACAGATCCCTGAAATGATCGCAGACACTTTGGAGGGGGAAAAAAAACAACAAACAAAAAACCCCCACAACATACATACATACCGTTTATGACTGATTTGAGAGATAGTTCCATGAAGAACTGTGTACAGTGGAGACTACCCAACATATCTTTGAGACTACTCAACATATTGTTAACGTATCTATATCTATTTTTTTTATACCTACCTTCACACACACAGCCACCTCCCAATTTTTTTTTATTAATAAATAAATAAATAAATAGCCTCGCATGAATACGTTGTTATTCCTTGCTTACAGCATGTAATTCGTCGTGCCATTGTTACAACAAACTTAAGCAACTTAACATTTATTTCCATTCAGTGTTGGGTTTATTTTTCACCAACGTCTTGAATCGATGAGGGAAAAATCTAACCACTCCATAAAGTCTTCTCCAGCACCTCCCGAAAACTTTCAATAGGGTTAAGGTCAGGACTCTGGGCTGCCAATACATATGAGAAAACGATTCCTAGCTCCCTGAACCACTTACATTATTTGAGTCCCCATTTTATATTCGTGCCATCAAAGAAAAAGTCCATTGATGTGATAACCTGCTCATTCAGTACACTCAGTTCATTAACTGACTTCATTTAATTGCCACATTTATGTTGCTGAGCCTCGACCTGACCAACTGGCATGGAGATTACATGCTGTGATCAAGGCTAAATGCACTTTTTTTTTTTAGCCAGGCAGTGTGTGTGTATTTATACACACACACACACACACACACATACATATATATATATATATACACACACACACACACACACACACACACACATCACTTCCTAAAGGTGGAGCTCCTTGATGCCTGTGGTATCTACTAATTAGTCTTAAGGATATGAAGCATACCCAAGCACATGATGCATGTACAAAAAAAAAAATTATACACCGATAAGCCATAACACTTCGGATACTCATCTTGGGTCAAATCTAGGCCACTTACTTCGAGCTCTGTTCTGATCTTGCTGATCAGAGCATAACATTCTGTAATGGTGTCTTTTTACATTTAAAGTTTTAGTATATACAGTACTGTGCGAAATCAGTAGTAGAGCAAACTAAAATGAGATTTTAATGGTTTATTTTTCTGTTTTAAAAGAAGGAAAATTATGATGCTGCTCCAAATAACCAAGACAAACCTTAAGTCAGCTGTTTCAATCCAGGCATTATGCCCTTTTGATCAATCCTACATGGTGCAGTTTGGATATGAAATGCTTAAAATGGTGTACAACTGTACCATACTTACAAATGTAATGATTTTAGTATTGGTCTTTCAAGTTTAAAACTTTTGAATGAATTCTTCTTGTCAAAGTCTTGAATGCACAAAAAAAAATAGGTGTTCAAGAATGGCTAATAAAATAGAAAAGTGCACGGCAACATTTCTTTTTCATTTACTTTAAACATGTCTTAACTTCCTTTAATTACCAAAAAAAAATGTACATTTATAAATGTAGACTTTCTAAAGCTGGCTTTAAAGCCATTTTATGATACTCCTGTTATTTCCCTCACAAGCTGCCACTACAAATAAGTACATTAAAATTCTGGGCCTTTTTATGCTTTTTCCAGTTTTGAACCTTTAAATTTTGTGTTACAATATGAACAAGTATATGTTAAAGTTTCCAGTAAAAAATTTTCTTGATATGTATATTGGTAGAAGGACAGAGGTCCAGTAAAATGGTCTAGTCAAGTTATCACTGTAGCTGGACTTAACTGTGCATGGAATCGTACTAAGTAACAAATGTGGGCATGAAATGGGCCTGCAAGGGGAACCTCTCATGTAATATATTTTTTTTAAATGAGGTTGTGTTGTTTGTCTCTCTTACTGTTTTAACACCTGATAACATTTGTGAAGTAGGAGAAAATTGCCTACATTTCATAATCAGCAGGCATATTTTAGAGAGTCTGTGTGTGAATGTAGACTCTAGCACTTCAATGATAGGCTTCATCAAACTGGTACTTAAACATTTCAACGCACTTTTTACTTCTTTACCAACAGCAAAAAGCCCACGTCACATAAATAAACGTATTTCCATACTACAACCGACACTCCATAACATTTAACACCTTATCAGACTTCCTTTGATGCAGACAAATAGCTCAATTTACTATGTGGTGTAAAAAAAAAAAAAACCCAATGAAAGAAGTGCCTTTTTGAGGTGAGTTCCAAATCTCAATTGACTCCATCTATAATTGCCCTGTATAGGGCACACATTAATTGTGTCAACTGCAGCCCTAGCGCACTAATTATCTAATCATGTACTTCTATTCAAATCCGCCTGACTCCAGATGGCAGCGCACTAAGAAGTTTTGCTGTAAGAAAGAAAGCAAGCTCGGAAAGGCACAGAGGGTTAAAAAGAATGGTTAAACTCAGAGTACAATATAAAGTGAGTAAGATGTGTTGAATAAGATGTGTTTAAATGAGTGTGGTTATGAAAGCGTTTCAGTGCCACCATGCTGAGGTCCACTGGTTTCTGGTTGAGATAAATTTAGCAAAGAACCCAAAAATTTTAAATTGACGGAAATATATTTTTCCGTCCGAGCGCTAACCCCCATGGCTGATCCGTGTACATAGTAACCCCAATAGTTCTCATTTAAGCAGAAATAAGACATGCACTTAATTAAAATTATTCAGATATGAACAATTATGTTTTATCTATTTTAGTTATTATTTTCTGATCTATTTGCTCTTAAACTTTTTCTATGTTCAAAATTTATTACTAATGAAAACGTTAGGTGCACCAATGTTAAGTCCCTAGCCCCGTATTTAACACCATATCTAGTTAATTACTTCCACAATAAAACAAAGACATACCTCTGAGGCTCCATAAACCCAACATTAGGATTACCTGTGGGAAAAAAAAGTAAAGTAAGATATTGCATTCCAAGAAATATCATTTTGAAAATTTGTACTCTTAACCTTTAACTCTAACTTATTGATTCAAGCTTAGACTTTCATGCCATGTATCCTTTGAAATCTGTAAAGAAACCATGGTTATTCCAGAGGCATCAGGTATGCTTGACCTGGCATGCAATGCAGCCATACACTCTCTCATAATGTTGATGCTTTAGGGTCACAATACTTACATCATCTTGGCCTAAAATGAATATTGGTTAAACAATTTCTGACCACCTTGGATGTCTTAGAAGCTTCTGTCCTACCCTCACGTCTCCGCTGATGCAACTGGTCACTGTTTATTTCCTTCTGAAGAGCCTGTCTTTCAGCACACTTCGCCAGCTGGTATCCCAAGCGTTTTCGGTAGTTAGCCTGAGAGAAATGGCCTCCCTGAAGCCAACCCGGAGGGTTGCCTTTCCGAGTTTCTCGAAGTACAATAAAAGAGTTGATGATGCTTAAGTTGACAAGGAACCAAAAGAGACGTTGCCAGTTTGTGTCAAGGACCAATCCTCCTAGCTGGTTGCAGGCCAGCAGCTGACTGCAGATGTCCACACCACGCATGTTGTCTTGCAGCAGCTTAAAAGCCAGTGGTCTTGAAATAGTGGAGAGTTCCCCTGCCTTACTGGTGGACCTCCTCCACACTTTGTCTGGCTGGCCAGCCACAGCATTTGTGGAAATGCAGACCATCTCTTTTGCATCCTTCCATCTGGTAGCCAGGACAGGGGGGTGCTCGTACTGAATATAATCCCCAGTGTTCTTTAATGCAGGCTGATCCCAGAAGTCTCTAGGGAGCACTGTGCTACATGTGGAGATTGAACTGGAACAGTATATGTTCTTTTGATATAGCTCCTTCATTAGGGGAAGGTTTGTTAGCAGGCTTGATATGAATACCTGATGGTATTTACCTTCAAGTCCCTTTACAAGATACGCCACAACCAAACTCCCCAAATCTCTGTTCTTTTTCTGTTTTGTCAGGATTAACAATTTATGACAGTACCCTGACTTTGAATCACATAAGAGCCATATTCGTGGTTGAGAGTTTCTACACTTCTCCCCCTCAGCCGCATTCTCCTGGGATCTCAGTAAAGTTCGATCAATAGTCAAACATTTGTTTGGCTTGTAGGCTTTGCGCATGCTAGTCTCCAGGACTTTCAACATGGGCTGAAAGAAAGACAGTTTGTCCACATTGTTGTGGTCCTCCTTCGTGAGCATGCTGTGCATCCGAATATGCAGGCTGATTTGCTTGAAGCGTGCTGCAGACATGGTCCTGTAGAATGTGGAACAGCTATGATAATGCTCCCAGGACCAATACATCTCTGCCTCTGGAAGAACTTGCAGTCCCATCAGAATGGACAGGCCTATGAAGCCTTTGACTTCTTCAGTGGTAAGAGATTGCCAGGTGAGGTCCCCTCTGCCTACATAGCGCTGATACTCAGCGTAAGCATTAGTCTCCTTAGCAATCTGCTCTAGGAGGCTGTCAGGGAACAGCAGCTGGAAGTACTCAAGGACATCACTGCTCTTAGCCATTGAATGCTGTGGCCCACTGCTGTCTGTGAACTCTGGTATAAATCCTCCATCACCTGGAATATTCCAGTTCTCCATAGACAACCAGTCCGGTTTTGCCTCAACATCATTAGCTCCTTCCACTTCCTCCTCCTCCTCCTCCTCCACCTGGCAGAACTCAATATCAGTCTCCAGACACTCTGTAGGGGAGCGGAGGGATCACAGGAACACACAGTTAGTCTTCTTTTTGGAGCCTTAAGACCACTACTACTCCATCTTACAACAATATATTTTATGCTATAGTGGTTCCCATGTACCAGTTACTGTTTTTTGTTGATGAAAAGTGTAAGGAGCTCAAAAGCAGTTGATAGCTCCTTGTTGTACAGTCCTTTTTAAAATGAATTAGTTCCTGTTAGCATATTTAAGAAACCCTTGCTTCTGTCTTAATTTTGATGGTACAATATACAGCATGAATTGTATAAGCAATATTTTACATTATTGTTATATATA
>JBCNYH010000001.1:15356186-15370115 GCA_039654325.1 Tandanus tandanus
CCCCCCCCCCCCCCCCCCCCCCCCCCCCCCCCCCCCCCCCCCCCCCCCCCCCCCCCCCCCTAAACTTTGTATGTTATCTGGGTTTCCTCTGGGTGCTCCGGTTTCCTCCCACCATCCAAAGACAAGCACATTAGGTTAATTGGACATTCTCGATATCCCCAGGTGTGAATGTGAATGGTTGTGTGTCTGTGTTGGCCCTGTGCTGGTCTGGTGAGCTGTTCAGAACATAGCCTGCTTTTGCCCTGACTTGGCTGGGATGGGCTCTATCCTCCCTGTGACGCCAATAAAGGATAAAGTAGTTCAGAAAATGAGACGTGTCCAAGTTGACGTCTGAATTAAGCTGGATGTTTTTTCTTCTAAAGTGTAACTTTAAGTGAGTTTAGTGTACTACACTACACTTTTAATTGTTAGAGGATAAAGAAGATGGACCCTTTTTGGTACCACCTCACAGATAAGTTTAATACCTTTTTTCTGGAGTGTGTAAAGACAGCTCAAAATGTAAAGGATGGCGTTTTAACATTAAATATTTGGGAACAGCACACACATCCTCACTGATAAAAGCAAATATGTTCTCAGACCTCTCTTTTTACTGTAAATTCTGACACCAGCCAATGCTACACAAAATCGTTAAAAACACTGAAAAAAGGAAAACTGCCAGGAGTTGAGGGCATGAGGTACAAAAAAACCCCTCTTCAAATTAAATCGTTTCTAACACATGTAAGCCTTACTGCCTTCTTGCTGGTCACTTTTATTTTTCAGTTATCTTTTACCTGCAGTTGATATACTGCAACGCATCTTTTGGATATTTCCATTCACTCATGTTTTAAAAGCTGTACATATCTTGCTATTTAATTTTTTTTATTGAATGACTCCTGTAACATGCAATCTGGGGCAGAGAAGAATGAAATTAATTTGCTGGTGTTGGTGCCATCTTACCATTTATCATCACTACACACTATTAGTGTTAAGTAGCATTTACTGCAGTAGTCTCTTCCAGTCATTAGAGGGGAAATCAGGTGGCCAGGAATACAGTAAGGTTTGTTAGACATTCTGATATGATCTGAACATTAGTCACAAGTCAACTGTTTTCTATATGAGCTGATAGACTAGAGCTTATATTAGAGACATGCTTTAAATTTGAAATTTAAATATGAAGTCTGATATGATCGGGTTTGCATACCCTTCGGTTATAATGAGAAAACACTACACAACAGTTAAATGACTTCATGCATGTTAGTAGATCCAACAATAACAACAAAATGGTATGTGTACGGGGAATCAAAACCAAAGGGTTAAAAGATAGCTTTATTTCCTTTGCCTCTAGACTGAAGAGTCCTTATGTTTGGATTTTCTTCCAGTTAGTGTATTTTTTGTCACACGTTCCCACCATTTCTGAATTTCATTGCCAATTGTATCCCACTAAACACTTATGGGGTATCTGATGTTTGGATGTTCTCCCCATGCTTGCGTGGGTTTCCTCAGGGTACTGTGGTTTCCTCTCACAGTCCAAAGACATGCACATTAGGCCAGTTGGCTGTTCCCAATTGCTGTTAAGTATAAATAGTTGTGTGCGTGTTGGCCCTGAAATGGCCCTTTCCCAGAGTCAGCTGAGATAGGCTTCAGACTCCTCGCGATCCTAGTAGGATTAAGTAGTTCATGAAATGAATGCATGAACTACACATCTTTCTCTATATTTTGATATCCATTCCAATTATCATCACTATGTCACCTGCGTTTTATTTTGGGGACA
The DNA here is from genome assembly GCA_039654325.1 of Tandanus tandanus. NCBI lineage: Eukaryota > Metazoa > Chordata > Actinopteri > Siluriformes > Plotosidae > Tandanus > Tandanus tandanus. The sequence continues at coordinate 15,357,937 of JBCNYH010000001.1, forward strand.
CGGAATAATGTAATACCAAGCACACTCAAGAGAAACTTGGGTATAGTGCCAGGGGTTTGTAGGTGTGAATCACTGAGCTCTATATACAACTGGAGACGTGCACAGCTCAATAAATTGAAGCTTCAATGTGTCTGTAACCCACTGTACTAGAGATAGAACTCAGTGCTGTGAATCCGTAGAACAGTGAACTATGCTGTTTTTGAGACTACAGCTCCATCTAGTGGAGAGCTGGGTTATTAAATACAGAAACATGCACTCACCTATATTCCTGGAACTTGGTCAGGAAGCCATACATTTTAGTGATCTGTTTTTTAACAGGTCCGCAACTTGGCAACAGCTCAGTTGTAGCTTGACCGGGCTGAGCAGTGCTTATGTGCCTCTCAGTGTCTTTACATGGTTTAGGACTCGTTAGAGTAGTATGTTTTTTGTGCCCTGCTCTAATGGTCACCTGGACAGAGAGTCAAGAGGGATGATTAACAGAACAGACAGCACCAGCCATAAAGACATTATCATAATTGTGTGATAGTGTTGGGAAATTGTTCCTATAAAAAGATGCTACTTAAACATTATTGTTTGGCTACATTTGGGAATTAACACGTACTTTAGTCCCAGCCTGGAGCCCTTCCAGTAGAGTGGGCTTGCGAAAGGTCTTGTGGTGATTGACCTTATGCTCAACCTTCTCTTTGGTGAAGAGAAACTGAAGTCTGCACTTGTTACAATGATAAACTGATGATTTCTGCAAACAAAAGCAAAAAGAACGAGCAATGGATTAATACTTTTATAACAAAAAATGTAAATTGTTGCAAAACTACAACCACGGAGAACGTACACCCCTATTTACCTGATGACGGGCAAAGTGCTGCTGGTATGTGCCAGAGTTCTTAAAGACCCTCAGGCAGTAAATACAGAGCAAGTAGCGGGTGTCCTCATGCCATGTGCAGAAGTGATTATGCACATCAGAGTAAAATGAAGATCGATACTGGCACAGCTGAAAATATCACCAGCAGAAACAAAACCCAGCTGTGTTTACCAAGATAAAACACCAAAATGACCGGAAGAATAGAGAACATTGCTTAATGATATGTAGTTCACCTGACAGACATATGGCATTTCTCCTGGTTTGTGAGTGTTCTTCATGTGCTGCAGGAAAACAGGCTCATTCTCAAAGGCCCACTCACAAATTTTACACCTGCCTGCACAAAAAGTAAATCAAACATTGCTGGTAAGGGTTGACGGTAATCGACCATGGAAAATAATGATCATGCTTGGAAAGGGCTTTATAAGTAATATGTATGAAGATAGTAAGTTATTTCCATTACTGGTTGACTCTAAATTGCAATGGACGCTCTCCACGTGACACTGAAGGCGAAATGGAGTCGGAAACTGGCGAAAACAGTGATTGCAGGATATGTGTTCTCCACTCTGCGGCTCCGCGTCTACGTGGAACTTCAGGTGCTTCATAAGCCTGCAGGGAGAGAACGGCTGTGAAGTCGCCGCAGTTGGCCAGACAGAGGAGGCCAAAAACAGTGTTTTCCTGTTCTAAAGAGCGTCGTCGTCATGTTTCATGAGCTTCAGCTAAAAAGCTGCAATTCTCTCACTGCTTGAAATGAACATTAAAACAGATTTCAAACCTGATATTGTTCTTCTGCTTCTTGCCACAGGTGAAGCATCTGAATGATGAAGCTTCTTTTAAGCTGTCTGTCGGAACATACTCGCGATTTCCCTCGTAGGTTCCATAATAGAAGTCATCCACCAACATGACAATCCTGGACTGATGTTCTCCTGGACTCCTTATGCATTCAGTCTTTATTTTCTTGAGGGGGGTGCTCTGATTTTGTTCTAAACTAGTGGGCACCTCACTTTTTATGCTTGTAAGAGTCATGTCTGGACAGCAGAACTATAAATAAGAAAAAAAACAACTCATTATCAATCATCCCTTAGGTTTTAGACACTGTATTAATGTAGGATAATCATGAATTTAGGTACTTACACACATATGTCCCCGGAGTGCCTCCACCATTTTGAACTGGGCTCCACATCGTGGACAAGGGTAGGATAGAGGTGATACAGAAGTACCTACAACAAGGCATTAATGTACCAAACTGATTCTTCAAATCATAGTTAATCACAGCATTAATGGCTGCTGTTGATCATTTTCAGTGGATCAAATGTTACATATATACTTGTCTAATGGTTGCTAAGCTGAATGCTGACTGATTTTAAATCACATTAAGGGACTTGAAACATTCTCCACTTGTCTTGATAGAACGTAAAAGCTCTACATCTTTTAAGTGAGAAATAAAGTTGAGATTAATCACTGGCCAAAAATCATTAATGCAAGATGATGAGGAAAAGGATGTGATGTCCAGCTCAATACATATTTTACATTTTAATTAATACCAACATACTTTGATGATAAAATGCAAAAACCTTTTGCAAAATGTGTGAAGACTGACAGGGCTGCAGACACTTCAACAAATACCAAAAGGTTTATCTTAAGACATGTCCAGTTGTGCAAACACTAAATGAAAGCTCCATAAGTAATCCACCGCATACCTTGAACAATGTTGCTCTGGGCTACAGGAAGAGCTTTCTGGACAGCAGCAGAGCCAGACTCATTAGTCTTTTGATTGCTCATGACAACAATAGTCTGAGGCTGACTCCCAGAAGAAATATTGACAGAGTTCACAATTTTCATCAGGTTCTGCATGTCCAAGTTACTGCTTCCAGGTTTGACGGTCACTGCAAAGACAAAAGGTAAAAAAATTGTGTAACACACTGCACCCAGTATTTCACACATTGAGCATCACTATTTGCCTGAGTATAAAGTATTATATTGAATACATTCATTTGACACTGAGTATTTGAATTCATTTACATACTAGTGGTTGTAATTTACATTTCTCATATCTCAGCAAAATCTAGCCTGAGTTTATTGCACAGCAATGTGTGTGCAGATGTCTACAATTAATCTCTTCGAAACAGAAGACTAGAAGCACTTAGAGGGCCCTAAGACATAAATGTACACAGCACCCCCTGCTGGGCCTGCTGTAATACCACATGTCCAAAAAAATTAATCCCATCTCATGATGTTAAAACAGCTAAAAAATTAAAACTTTAACCCCCCCCCCAAAAAGTACTCAAAGCTTGCTCACCAATTTTAGCTTGGGCATTCATAGGCAGTGGCTTTGGTTGAGTGGAAGACTGTGAACTTGGCACAGACTTTGGTATGGGCTGGCTGGACGGAGTGGGGTTTCGGATGGTGAAAGTAGCAGGAAGCTGCATTGCAGTGAAGGAGCCTGGTGCCTGTCCCCGGTTCACTACTGGAGTGGCAGGCCTCATCTGAGCTTGCGGGTTAATTAATTGAGTTGTTCCCACTGCAGGCTTAAAGAGTCCTGGTGTACCAGGTGCTGCACAAAAATGAACAGGTTAACAAAAGAGGTTCTAAAAAAATCATTAAAAAAACCCAACCAAATAAAGAACTTAGTACTAAGTAATAAAATATAGACAATAACAGACATTTTAAACCTTCCCACTAGTACAGCAAAGAAAGCAGCAATTATCCCATAAGTCCCATACCTTGGACCAGAGTAATGGGCCGAACTGTTTGACCTTGCTGAACATTTAAGACAATGCTCAGCGGGCTCTGGCCTGACTGCATATTCTGGACAGGGATACCCTGTCAGACCAAACAGACTGCTATTACAATCCAGACATTGAAAAGACCATGTCATTTATCAACAAGCAACGCTTCAACATGCTTCAGACAACTTGATTGATGCCTAACTGTGAGTTAATTGTGTGTATAGTTCTGCACCTGTGTGGTCAGGTAGATGGGCTGGCTGCTACCGGCACTAACATTAGTGCTGGGTGAAGTACAAGGCAAGATCACCTGGGACAAAGCCACAGGCGTCAATCCTCCAGCACCTTGGGTCAGGATCAGCTGCTGCCCTGGTGTAGCTTTAGAGATGCCTGCAGGTAAAGCTGTTGGCACTGATCAAATAAAATAATGATATAAAAAAAAAAACACATTTTAGACATTGCATGGTTATATAAAACACTATAAAACCCATCTGTATGAGATGTAAAGAGAGACTTACATGGATTACTGAGCAGTGAGACAGTATTCACATTAGTGCTGGCTGGTGAAATACTAGAGACTATAACTGGTTTGGGTAGAGGCAGAGTCACAACGCCTGAGGGCATAACAAAAAAAATACTTCAATTCATAGAAATGTATGTTTCAAATCTTTAAATTGTTTTACAGTCCAGCAGAATTGTTATCGCCAAATAATCAACATGGACACATTTCATGTGCTTCTCCATTTCATTCACTAGCAAGATGTATACTTTCAAAAGGGGTCAAAACGAAGAACATACAGTTATGTGAAAAAAATCAGGACACCGCATTAAATATTCAGTTCTTTATTAAGAAATATTCACATATCGATGTCTAATCTTGTTTTTATTTATTGGAAAAGAAAGTGATTTTAATTGCAGGTAAACAAAAATTAACTTGGTTTTACTCATCAAACAAAATATATCTACAAAATGCATATTCAACTAGGGGAAAAGTTAGGACACCCGATCCCCTAATAGCTAGTGTTACCCCAGTTGGCTAAAGTAACTTCAGTAAGACGCTTCTTGTAGCCATCTACCAGTCTCTGACATCAGTCCGAGGAAAGTTTGCCCCACTCCTCAATGCAGAATTCTTTCAGCTGTGAGATGTTTGAGGAGTTTCTAGCATGTACAGACCATTTCAAGTCACCCCACAGTCAATAGGATTAAGATCTGGGCTTTGACTCTACCATTCCAGCACTTTCCATTTATTAGTTTTCAGCCAGTCCTTGGTGGATTTCCTGTTATGTTTTGGGTCATTGTCATGTCGCAGGGTCCAGCTCCACTTCAGCCTTAATTTTTTTTTACAGATGGTCTCACATGTTCCTCAAGCACCCTCTGATACACTGCAGAATTCATGGTGGGTTCTATGGTGGTGAGTTGGCCATGTCCCGCTGTAGTAAAGCATACCCAAACCATGACATGTCCACCTCCATGCTTCACAGTTGGTATGAGACATGCCTCCCATGTAATTTAAACTTCAATATTTTAAAATTTTTGTTAAGTCTCTTTCTGACTGCAGAGGCATGCACTCACATCAACAGTAGCAAAAGCAACACAATTAGCAAAAAAAAGACAACGCCAAAAAATCCCATTGAAATGAATGGGGAGAGGTCGATGATGAACGATTATGAACTTTGACACTTTATCTTTTAAAACGTAGACACTGAAGTCATCATTTCGACAGTCAAAATAGCTTTTTGCTACCTTTTAAGGGTTTCTCTCAATTGTTGTTTAAGTTTGACAATGTTTTTCAGTCGATTTGTGTGTTCATAATGGGTGTCTGCTGTGTGGAATATTCTGGGCTAGTGGGTGATGTCATCAGCAGAGTGTGATAAAAGAGAATATAGTCTTGGGAATTTATTATTATTTTTTTTTAACTCGCTCCTACTCCCATAATTTTCACTATACATGAATACATTTTATATCAAAACGGAGGACAATTTGTGCTGTAACTTTTGAGTCAACAGCACTTGTAGAAGTTAAATGGTGAGCCGTGACCGACAGCTGTACCTTGAATTTCTCCATAGGAGTCAATGCAAAAATTTGGTGTTTAAAATCATCTAAAATCATTACGAGGGTCATTTTTACATCATGACTCTGAATATTTTTCACAGCACTGGGAAATAATTTAAATCACTGCGTTCACCAAATTCTTGGCTCTCAAACGCCGTCAACCTCATTGCGATGGGAAATACGATTTTCAAATCAGAAGTCCAAAAACTAGACACACTTCATATACATTTTTGAGTTGAAAAGTCAGCGTCAATAACTGCCAGCTTAATCACTATGGCAACAACCAGCTGTGTCTGAACATGTACCTCACACACCTGCTTCTCTTTAACACACAAAAAACGAGTCACGCACACACATTGCCTGTTTGTTTGGCTCCAGACAGGCAGATGGAATATGGCGGAAAACAAGGCAGATGCCTGAAAAGATATTTTTCAACGTTGCTATTAAGTAATATGAAAACAATAGTGAATTGAAACAATATTTTTTGTTACCTTTGTGAAGTGATGTAGGTGCAGAATTCACGACAGAAACATTTACTTGGATTTACTGCTGGACTTCCAAAGGAAAGAAAAGCATGCGCAACAAGCTTGCAGAGTGTAAACTCCAGTACATTTTCAATACAGTTTTATCAAAACAGTAAAGTAAATCTTAGCCAACTGTTCTATGCATTCTATTTATCTGTTTTAATGTAACTTATGGACTTAGAAGGGATAAAAAGTGATAATCTTATTGTTAAAAAAAAAAATAAAAATCCTGAGCCCAACCTGATGTGTTGGGGAGATTTCTTATGCGCATGCGCACTATCACGTCTATTCCCGGATTAAGTTTTTGATTCTGGAAGTGGATGCTTAGGTTAAACAAAATTTGCGAGTGTCTTTTAACATATTTTAAACTTGGTTTAAGACTAGATCTACCAGTAAGCCGTCGAAAGGTTAAATTTCCTTCCTCTCCCATTATCTTGGCAATAACCTGTTCGCAATCCTTCCCTTGGCTCGGCAGACGAGTGAGGGAGAAATGCGCGTCGGAACTTCTGCACCGTTTTCCAAAGCATAGTCAAGTCAAGTGGTGTTGTATGCTTAGTTTTTATTCTTAGCAATTTCTCTTAACAAGTTCAGCTTAAGTACTAGAAGTTACCTAGATGTAGAAGCGAGATTAGATCTAGACTACCATTTTGCGTAATTTATGGTGCATTATTATTAGTGTCATGATTAGGAAGTGGGTTTCCCGATTCCCTGCCCTTTCCTTTCACTGTTTAATTGTTGTACTAAGATCTATTATTATTTTTTAGATTAACATACTCACTCTTTCTATTTTCCTATTATTTCATTTATTTACTTGACATATATTATATTCAGGGCTTTCAGATTAAGCTAGAGGCCGGCTGGATTTACATTCACTTTCGTTTTCAAAACAAAAAATCTGCATATTTCCTACATACAACGTGCCTCTCGCCATCTCGCACATGTGTTATATCATAAAAATATATTTGATCACTTGATCATCCTGGTGATTATTATGATGCATTAGGATTTGATACTAACTGTGACAGAATGCAGGAAGGGTGGAAGAGCGCGGTACAGTTTAACAGAAATTAACGCACCATCGTACGGGATCTTGATGGAACTTGGAAACACGATTCCTTCAAGGTTTCTTTCTTGGATGAGAGCTGCCTCCTTTTTATACCCCAATCGTGCTCATTAATTGTAAAGCTCCGTGCTTTTTTTTTTTTTTTATTCGCGGAGATCACGGACATCATGCCCCAGTGTAAACCCAGGGCTAGAGGAAATAACGTGCAGAGGGGAGAAAAAAAAGGAGAATATGGCCAGGAAGTATATACTGGCTATGCAGTAATCTATTCAGTTTGAACTGAGGGTTATTTACTTTTCCCGGAATCACTAGTTCAACTCGGATTTCCCACACCTGTTTTCAAGTATTTTCCGGCAGCAGTTGCAGCCACATCTCGAAATTTCTTGAGGAGTTTTTCCAGTTTTGAATGTTCTTCACTTGTAGACTGTTTTTCAGACAGTGGAATGGCTGATTTCAAATTCTTGAGATCTTTTTAAATCCCTTATCAGACTCATAAGCTGCTACAATCTTCTTTTAGTAGGCTTCAAACAGCTCTTTCGATCTCATCATGCTGTTCACTCTCCCTTTAACAGTCAGGAGCACACCAAACTAAATGTCTGAGGTTTAAATAGGTTAAGCCTCCTTCAGAATGCTGAGTAACCATGTTCTAATCATGTGCACCTGATGTGATATACCTGTATGTGATTTTAGCCATTTTAAGTGGGAATAAATGTGGGGGTTTTACCATTTGTTCCTCACCAGAAATTGCATTTTTTTAGAATAACATTTTACAGAAAAATGTAAAAATTTTCTTCCGTTTTAATTGTTTATTTATAGTACTTGAATCTCCCATTATTGTTAAAATTGACATTAAATAGCCATATATCCAAATATGTTAAAAACACACAGGCTTTCACAGGGTGTCCTAATTTTTTTTTTTATCATGACTGTATAATCACAAAATCCTGCGTAATTGAATAGAGGCCTTACTTTCAGCAGTGTCTGGTGAATCATGTGGTGGTTCTTCCTGGCTCATCTGTTGCCATGGCTCCAGCTCCTCCTCCTCACACTCCATAAACAAATCGGCTTCCTCCATTTTACTGCAATGAATATTAATTTTCAAGAATATTACTGACTGCAATTATGGCACAATGTGCTATGTAAACTGCATTAGTATATACTACACTGAAACAGTGCAATCTGATTGGTCTATTATCAGGGAATTAAAAAACATTAGTAGAGAGTGACCCAAAAACCTCCCACATTTAAAAAGGTAATTTAAAATAAATAAATAAATAAATAAAAACAAAAAAGAAGAAAAGGCTAAAAGATAAATTAATTATTATGTGCACACATGAAACTTGTGCGTTCAGTGTAGAAACATTCTTCGCAAACAACTGCTCCGTGATCGCCGCACAGAGGGCCCTTTGAAGAAGTTTCATTATACCACGGAACCAAAATGTTCCAGATTGGAAAACCATCTTGCAGTGGGTTGAGAATTTCAGAACAACAGATCCAGCTTTGAAAAGAAAAATCCCCTGGTCAACCTAAGAGCACCCGTATACCTAAGAATATTGAAGCATGTAGGCGATCTGTTGTGCAGTCTCTGAGATGTTCTGCAGGGAAACATGCTTTAACTGTAGGGACTTCATGAGAAACTGCAAGGAGAATCTGATAGGCAGTTTTACCATAACTGACGTCGCATTTGATGAATAAATCGGAAAAACAATTGTTTTAAAAATAAACACCTTTAGTCTTTCATCATCAAAATACTAAGAAACATTGCAGAATAGAACTTCTAAACTAACACCAAAAGGAAAATACTAACAGTGAAGTATATGTGTCTGAAAGATTCATTTAAAAAGAAACGTAAATGATGTGCCAAGAAATATCACGCTAAATTATCAAGAATAAAACCGTTATAAAATTCTGTGAACTGATAAGGAGTTCAACAATAAAACTTACTATGAACAATAAACAGTTCACCAAGTTAAAAACAGAGAATTTAAATTTCAATTTAATTCAGTAGTTCTTTGGTGAGGTACACTGAACTTATTTAACTTATGTACTTATGTAATTGACGTGGAATTCCAGCGTAACTGACGTGACACCAATGAACTGTCATACGTGTTTATGTCTTTAACTCCTGAACAAGTTCTGAATATGTCCCTGAACTTTCTTTAAGTCAACAACTTTGAACTCTGAGCAACCCTGGAGGGTCGTTGGCCCATAGAAGATATTTTCAATGAACACTAGGTCAATTTCGTCTGTTTTTGGCTACGAAAATACAGGTTTGTCATTTAGCTCTGAAATGTAAAAGGTTTGATTTAGTCACCGTGTATATACTATATGGGAATAGGATGATCTGATTGGTCTGCTATCTCGGGATAATACATTTTGTAAATTTTTAAATATAAACTGTAAAAAAAAACTTATTTTGTTTTCCATAGTATGAACTAAAACACCTTTCTGGAATGCAATCACACTAATTTCACTACTTTACTTTTGTCTGATCAGACGCTGTTAGCAACACAGGAGTATAAGATGTTCAGGGTGTACTCCACCTTTGCACGGTCGGGTGGGATTGGCTCCAGCTTCCCCGCAATACTAAACAGGAAAAAGCTGAGAGCATGGAATGAAACGGAGCTTTCAGTCCAAAGCATGCGGATAAAATATGTAAACTTAAACTATAAAAATCTCATTTTAATTTGCTTTTCATTGTGTTTCTGCACAGTACCACCACAATTCTGTAAAGGGTTTAAAGAAGCACCATTAAACAGCTCTTAGGCTCTGCACCTTTGCCTGCAGTGGCAGTTCACCCTAGTCCATCCTGATTTAAAAACAAAAACAAAACAAATAAACCATAAAAATCTAATTTATGTGTGGATTTTTTTGCTTAGGTGGTAGTATACACTAAAACAATTATGCACCTCAGGCTCAGTGGATGTCTCACAAAAAATCATTCCCCTTGTGGTTCTGGGGAATATTCAGCAACACCCCTCATCTTCAGTGCATAATTGGTAACTATCCTGAGTGGATATATATTTTAATCAAAATGTCTGATACTCACAGTTTGTCCCGGTCACTTTAAGCAGCTGGTGTAATCTTTATCACAGTTTAAAATGGAAAAATAAATCATAACATTTTAATTCAGGTTTCTTGTATTTCTGTGCAGTATATACTAAAACTTTGGATGAGTGTAAAAACACACTATCACAGAGTGTACTTACTTTCCTATGTAGTATGTAACTGTGAATGAGTGAGTTTATAAAAAGTTGTCGTTATCTGCACAGCTACACAGTGCATGCAAAGCTCACTTTAACTGCCTCTGTCATTGTTAAAATGTGTAAAGACTAGTAACAGAGTAGATTTACTTGAGTACATTTTTGAGTATCTGTACTTTACTTGAGTATCAATTCTTCTCACACCTTAATTTTGTTCCATAAATCTTAACACAAGCATCTGTACTTCCTACTCCTTTCTTTTTCTAACCTTTCATAAAGTCATTCCTTAAGTTTTAATACATTTGAGGTATCAATATTTTTTTAACATTTTGTATCACTGCACACCGAATCTGGAAGAAAAACCCAAGAATCACAAAAAAGAAAACATTAAAAAAAACTAACAATAAAAAAAAAAATTAAAATTAAAAAGCAGGCACTGCAATGCTTCAGAAAATGTTCTGTGTTTCGATTGCAGCAAAAGTGATACAGAAATTCTGGAAATCGGTTGTTTTGGCTTCTTGAGCGAGTGTGGCACGGAGGAGCGGAGCACATTAAGAAAGATTTCATTAGTTGTCAGCCAGTCCCTCAAAGAAGTACCTTTTACTTTTATAATCGAGTACATTTTAGAGTTTGTACCTTTTTACTTTTACTTGAATAAAGAAAATGAAACAGTACTTCACATTTTACCAGGTTTTTTTTTTTTTTTTTTAACAGAACTACATATCTGTTCTTACACTTGAGTACCAAATGCATGTACTTTGAACACTGGTGGTAGAAATAAAAATGTAATTTTATTTTGCTTTTCTTTTTGTTTCTATGCAGTACATGCAAAAACTGTAAATTGGTTTATAAACACATTGTTAGCTTCACAGCCCAGTTGTTAACCATACTCAAAGCTCACCTGACCTGCCTCTGTAATGGTTAAACATGTAAAAGTAAACTTTAAAATGTTTGATTTGGTTTGCGTTTAATGTTCCCGTGTAGTATGCTAAAACAATTATGTGCTTCAGGGTTGGTGGCTGTTGCTGATTTGAATAGTCCCTGAAATAGAACATTGACAGATGAAATTCCTGGTAGCACCTGCAGTATGCAGCGTCATCATACTTTAAAACTTTAAAAAGACAAAAATAAACTACACCCGACCCTCGATTCTATAGACCCCGGTTTAACGGATATGGGAAGCTGCGAACAAGGTCTGGAGTAGCCAAATTGTCCGGGAAGTTTTGAATTTCAGTAAGGGCAGACGCGGGTTAGTTGGAAAGGGCAGATGTAAGTTGGCACGCGCGTCAGTTTGTTTACCACAGTCAGCAGTACACCCACACTTTCCCTTGTTATTTCACTTTTTTTTGAGGTGGATTAACATTGGATAATGTGGTTGTATATACATACGTAGCATTTCCCCCTATTTTTCCGTAATTAAATTGTTATTACCCATTTCCCAACCATTTTCGGAAGCTACGGACAATCAGCAAAACTGGGCAGGTGCTCCCCCCTCTTTGTCCGTTAAATCGAGGGTCGAGTGTATAAAACTCTTGTTTAATTTGTAGGGGTGGCGGAAAAAAAATGATTCACATCTGAATCGCGATTCTTATTAATAAGTATTCTGAACCGATTCAAATTTTCAAGAATCGATTTTTAAGGACACGTTTTTTTCGAACATTTCCAACCTTACTCACAGCGCGTACCGTTTGTCCACACACGGCCTCCGTAGTGAATTGTTCCAGTGAGTGGCGGGTACAGAACTAGCTTTTAGCC
>JBCNYH010000001.1:15406966-15427907 GCA_039654325.1 Tandanus tandanus
TATATATACACACAAGTACAGTAAATGTAGATGTCGATGTTTTCTGTATGTTTTCCTGGGAATACTTTAACAGGCTCCTGTAAGCACGCTGAACAATATAAATAGGCCATTATTCATCTAGCTTTTTCCCACTTAGGGAAGGGGAGATGGAACAAGCTTGAGTCATGCTCACAGAAAGCTGTTTGCTGTGCTCAGCATCGGATCAAACAATGCCGAGCCAGCATATAGCCTGTGGCTACAGGGAGAAATGACCCTTTTAGTGCTTAATACACTGATGTTTCATCATACTGGTGACTGGTTCCTGCAGCTGTCTAGACAGATTCCATTAATCAAGCAGCTTCTGTTGCCTTGGTGTCATTTTTATTAAGTGAAGGACAAACAAGAAATGTTTTCATGAAGCGATAAATTGCTTTTTAACACCAAAAGACATCAGGAAGTATACCAGAGTTTTACTTTTCCCCTGATGTTCAAAGTTTCAAAGGAACATTAAAGTTGACAGAGCTTTGTGTTAATCAGATACACTAAGTAAACACATTAAGAATCATCACATCTGATAGAATAACTGAGTAAGGGGGTAGATAGTAAGGGGGTCACTGAAAACTGAGACGGTGTTCTCAACCGCATTTGAAAGGGGTGTGGGAACAAACATGACCTCAGCACTGAGTCTCCTCATCTGTGCGGGGATCAGATGTCTTGTACAGAGTAGCGTCTTTTGAGTGGGACAGCTGTCTGTGGGGAGTGGGGACACAGACATGGGAGACTCTGTTTGGTTTCTCCACTTTACCCGACTCATCAGTGTTTCGCCCTGCTGTCTGTTTGTGGTTTAATGCAGGCCTGCGTGCCATTCTCACAGTTAATTTACTTTTGGTTTTGGTAGCAGCATGGTCTTCACATATTCATAGGTACAAGAGGGTGACCATAAACCACAGGATATGATAAAATGCAACTGGTGTACATGTTTTCAGCACTAACGTTTGTGCATATCTGATCATAGGTTTTCTGTTTTACTTAAAAACAAAAACAACTATTCTATTATTTTATAATAATCATAAATACATTAATGATGTCCCCGGTGCAGCTAACTGGGTTATCAAAGGCCGGCCATGTCTCTTACTGTCTATGGTGAGAGGCATGTAAAAGAACCATTGCTAATTCTCGTCAAGAGTAGGCTGCATAGCATTACTCTCATTATTTACAAAAAATCTGCCTAAGCCTTCATCATAGTATCTTTAAGATAGTGAAAAATCTTTATTTCCTCTTGGGTCCAAATTGTTTGGCTAGTAGTATATGATAAAATGTCAGGAAGCTTTGTGCTTAAAGCCACTAAGTGTTAATGATTCTGCTCATGCCTGCAACGCTTGGCCACAGAAGTCCACCCACTCTCTTCAGCCCCACACTCTCCATCCAAATATTCTTCCAGACCCCCTCCCTTCACAAACATTCACACACAAAGCAGTGGAACCATGATGTAATATTATGATTGAGAAAGGTGCTGGTGTAGACGCAAGCTTTTATTCTATTCAGGTTGTTACATTACTATGATTACTGACTAAGAAGCTTGGTAACACTGAAACTGATTTGATTTGTTGAATTGTTGTAATATGCTGCTTGGCTGGTTAAAAAAAGTCAACCTCCAAAACAATGCTACATCCAAGGCCCAAGTGCCCACACTGATATAATGGCAGACATCCAAATGTTGTTTTTTGTTGAGCTAAATCTTCTGAAGGCATTATAACATGACAGTTTTGGAAGATAGGGTTTTTTTTTTTTGAGAGGAATACATAATAAATAACCTAGTAAGCAAAATAAATACTTGTCAATCAGAAGAAAGCCTTCTGTGCCAAAACAAAAACCCCTTCTGTTAACAAAATCCCTGTCTTCACTGGACTGCTCGAACTGAAAGCTATCACAGTGTATTGTGTGATATGAGTGAACTGGAATTTATGGATTGAATCTGCAGACATGATTTAAAAAAATGGGGAGGCACAGTGGTGTAGCGGTTAGCACCTCACAGCAAGAAGGTGCTGGGTTGGAGTCCTGCGCTCAAGCACTTCGGTGTGGAGTTTACATGTTCTCCCTGTTCTTGAGTGGGTTTTCTCCAGGTACTCCGGGCTCCTCCCGAGACATGCAAATTGACATGCAATGGTTTGATGAGCTGCGATGGCCTGGCGAGCTGTCCAGGGTGTACCCCGCCCTCGCCCAGAGTCGGCTAAGATGGGCGCCAGCCTCCCCGCGACCCTAATTAGGAATAAGCGGTTCAGAAAATGAATGAATGAATGAATGAATGGTTTGATGAGCTGTTCAGGGTATACCCCGTCTTCGCCCAGTATTGGCTAAAATGGGCTCCCGCGACCCTGATAGGAGTATGCGGTTTGGTTAATAAGTGAGAATGATGATTCAAATAATGGTAAAACTTCATAAATTTTGGTCTATATATTGAGTATCTGCTACTTTATTGAGATAGAGCTTTATCTTTTATTTATAGCATATAGACTTAAGAGGGTGGCATAGTGGCATAGTGGTAACACTTTCGCATTGCAGCAAGAAGGTCCTGGGTTGGGGCCCCATGCCCGGTGAGGGTGTTTTTGTGTAGAGTTTGCGTTTCCCAGGAGGAGCTAGAGAGTGTTGCTGGGGAAAGCGATACCTGGGTATCCCTCCTAGAACTGTTGTGACCTCATCTTGGATAAGTGGAAGAAAATGGATGGATGGATATTGTTGATTACCCCTATGCGAGAATGTGAGTGTGAATGGTTGTGTGTCTGTGTTGGCTTTCCTGTGTTCGTCTTCGTCTGGAGAGCTGTTCAAGGTGTACCCCACCTTTGCCTGGAGTTAGCTTGAATAGGCTCCAGCCTCCCTGTCATTGAGAAAATGAAATGAGACTTAAGTTTTCAGATTTTTATCACAGCAAATTTAAGTGTTGTGGCAGATGAAACATTTAAGATTTTGACTTAATATTATAGTTATCTTTAAAAAAATATCAGCGGTCCAAGATCCTCCAATTAGTATGCATTAAATGACTGATGAAATATAACAAACAGTAAATTATATATAGTGCCTTATTTTCTTTGTTCAAATAAGGCTAGCTGTTTTAAAGTGTGTAGGTGAAATACTCTGTTCTGCTTTTAAAATGCATTTCCACATTTTCGATTCCCTTTTGTTATATTTGGCTGTGTACATGTTTGACCAAAAGGATGTGGCATAGCACAGTCCCTTTTTTCTCTTGTGTTAGTCATTTTAAAATCCCCTCCTGCACTGTTCTAGCCAGTTGTGATTAGTAAAGTACAAAGCAGAAGAAGCTCTCCATGATGTATGTTCTTGCAGTCTGTTGCTATATTTTTAAAAATGACCCAAAAAGTTCTACAGAAGGAGACGTGGTGGACAAAAGCATGTGACTCAGTACCAAACCAGAATTAGATTCTGAAATGGTGTATTGTTGGGTGAGGAAGAAACAAATCTGCAAACAAAAAGGGGGGATTAAAAAAAAAAAATTAAAAATAGCTTCACACTGCTTATTTCGTTTCATTCATGTTTTCATATTTTCTTATGGCATGTCGTGATGTGTAGCTGTTTTTATGTAAAGGTCGTTCTCACTTACCACTCTCCCAGACTGAGATACAATATTCAAGTTAGTCACTGATTCTCGGAGAGTAAAAGCAGTGTAGTTATCTTTCTCCTGCTCCAACCCAATTACTTCTTCAGTTTGTAAGGGAAGATTTACAAATGAGTAATTTCCTGAGAAGTGATTGGCAGCTGAATATGCTGTAACTAAGCTAATTGCTTGGCTGCTGCGAAGTGCTATGCTACTGTGAGGAAAGAATACTGACAGTAAAAGCAAGTAGCCAGAGTGATGCAATGGTCTGTGATATTTCAGGCAGTAAGTTAAATTCTTACTATATCCAAATGCATTTTTGCTACAAATTAATTGATGATAATTAAATAAATGTGGCAGCACGGCAGCGTAGTGGTTAGCATGTCCGCCTCAGAGCAAGAAGGTCCTGGGTTGGAGTCCCGGGCTTGGCGAGGGCGTTTCTGTGTGGAGTTTGCATTCCTCCCTGTACTTCCGTGGATTTCCTCCAGGTACGCTGGTTTTCTTCCGCAATTCAAAGATATGCACATTAGGCTAACTAGCTGTTAGCATGTCCGCCTCAGAGCAAGAAGGTCCTGAGTTTGAGTCCCGGGCTCAGCGAGGGCATTTCTTTGTGGAGTTTGCTTTTTCTCCCAGTGCTTGTGTGAGTTTCCCCAGGGTACTGCAGTTTCCTCTCACAGTCCAGAGACATGCACATTAGGCTAATTGGCTGTTATAAATTGCACATTAGGCTAATTAACTGTTCAAAATATAAGTGTGAGCGTGAGTGTAAATGGTTGTGTGTGCTGGCCCTATGATGGACTTGTGAGCTGTTCAGAGTGTACTCCACCTTTGTCCAGAGCCAGCTGAGACAGATCCCAGTCTTCTCGTGATCCTAATAGGATTAAGCGGTTCAGCAAATGAGTGAATGAATGAATCCTCATCTGCTTTTGAATTCTAATTGCTATTGATCAGATCAGACCTTTAATAAATTGTTATTTCTATATTATCATTATTATTATGGTATGAGAAAAATAAAGAAGTTTGGGACTTCATGACAATTGAAAATAATGAACTTCACACACCACCCCGTTATTGATTATTTTCTTATAACAGCCCAACCTACACGTTTTACAACATTGCAAAGGACATTATTGGATGCCATGTGTATATCTAAGAGGATATTATATGCTATGTAATACAGCAAAGTGTCAACATTTTTTGAATAAACAAACAAATACCCCCCCCAAAAAAAAAAACATTTTGTATCTAGTTGTTTGTTTAAACAAATTGATCAGCCCTTTAAAAAATCAGACATTTGGAAATGCCTTTTTTTGGTGATATTATTGTTCATATTGGCATAGCTATCTCATCAATGCAATGTACTGTCACACACTTAAGTTGGACTAAATAATCATTTAGGAAAGTTATTTTAGTACTTAAACAGCAAGCATCCTCTTTAAAGGAATTTCTATTGACATAGAAAGAATTGGTGCAGTGGACGTATGAGGCCTATAAAGACATGGCTGCATTTTGCCGATGAGAGATTTGTTGATGAGTGGGTTGAGTGCTATTGCGTGGGTTTTAGTGGATTATTCTAGGAATATGAGATGAGCAGCTTCACGGTAAAAAGTGTGAGATGACTTGTTTACTGCAGGGCAGTGGTACATAACATTTAGAAGTAGCTCTGAATAAGAACAACTGCCACATGACTAAATGAAACTGTAAATAATGTCAGGTTTAAAAGACACTGATGAGTTGTAGGTACTTGGTAATATCTCCATACACATTGGCTGTTTACTGCTGCCACCAGAGTCAACTAATATATAGATTTAGGTGCTGCCTAAAAGCGGAGTTCCAGATTGATATCTCTATTGAGAGGTGTCTGAGGCTGGTGTTATAAGAGTAGCGTGGCGCCCTTAAGGGCTGAAACAAACAAATAAATAAATAAATCACCCCTGCGTTTCCTGAGTGAAAACAGGAAAGGTTAACACTGAGGTTTTTTTCTTTCCACTACCTTTCACTAGATGACTTGAGCGTTATTTATATCACCTGCCTTGTTAGTTTAATTATCTCTTTAATGCATTCATGTTCCGTGTTCCCATTTATGTTTGGTGATGTTTTGCTTTGCGAAGGTTTGTCTGCATACCTGAGATACACTGTGTGTTCTTTATTCTCTGCTCAAAAGTTACGCTATTACTGACTCCTATTTGTTTGGAACAGGGGTAGCGACATAGTATATGTCGGGTGTGCATGAGACCAGTATTGCAGTATTGCGGATGGCATCACACAGAGTATCATTATTTATTCTCATGCCCTGACCCCAATAGGTTAAATGATTCACTGATACTTGTGTACTGATTTTGGACGAAGTGTGACTACTGACTTATCCAGGAAACGTCAGGAGTAATCTCCTGAATAAACAGTGCTATGAAAGAGGGAGAGAAGCAGGAGACTGAGCAAATTATCTGTCTGAATTAGTCTATAAGCCAAAGCAGAGAACCCCAGACCAAAAAGTGGTGATAATGCGCTAGTACAGTCCGCAAATCGCTGTTAAAAAACAAACAAACAAACAAACAACCAATAGTTGAAATAAAAAAAAAAAAACAACCCCTGCCCAAAATAGTGCAACAACTCTCTCTAAAAGACTTGGTTTACACTTACAATTTACTCCCGAATAAGTGTCTGGTTTCATATTGTTTAAATAGTGATACTGCTGATGCTTTGAAAACAAACAGAGTCCAATTTCAGCATCTGACTGACTGTCATGAGTAGCTTTGTGCATCTAAGCTGACTGATAATCGTCCCTGTCTCGATGGCCAGCGCTGAGAGTGATAAGCTTCAGGCTGTATAAATATTGCAAATGCAGCTTTGTCCTTAGATTGCCTTTTAGCAAGTTGGACATCTAAGTAGTGTCATTTGCACTGTGACTGTTGCCAGGGACTTAAGCTGTCACACTGGCAGCCAAGCAGTTTACATATTGTCTTAGTTGTGGCTGAAGACCTAATTGTTAAATTAGGTGTGTGTATCTGAAATCAATTTAAATATCAGTGCGCAATAATTACTATACGTCATTTTGATTTTTTGATGTTCTGAAGACAAGAAGTGATAATGTGACAGCCCTATTTTTACAGAAATGCTTTAAAGCCTGGGACAGTGATGCAAAACTTTGTTTTTAAAGTTTTTGTGAAACCACATTTTGACTTTGTGGAGCACAAGGCTTTGGGAAAACCCCAATGATATGGAACTCCAACATGAAATCAATTAGGACAAGGAGGGGCCTCTATCTGTCATGCTACCCATCAAATCTTGGACTAGCATTCAGGTATTCAGGGCGTGAATTTAGTGTTGACTGAGGGGAGGCGTTGGTTAAGTTTAAATTTTAAGTTTTTAAACTTCAAAAGATTAATGACAAGTTTAAAGAAATACTGATGACTCCGCAATTACTTAAACAGTATTCTATTTTACTCTGGGCATTGTTTTTGCTGCTATGGATTGGATTCAGGTAATATATTTTGGACTCCGCCCTGTCCTTTTAACATAACAGGACCAAACAGGTTTTGTTCAGAGCAAGTGAATTTGGCTAAGATGTCTTAAGGAAAACACTGTACGACTTTCATCTCAGTTTGGCACAGACCTTTAGGCTTCCCACCCTTATATACTTGCCAAGATTCTGCTATAGAACTAATCAGTCTAAAGGTCAAGACTTCAGCGTTGTTGTCATTCATATACAGAACACATAACAACCAAATAAGCATAGGCCAGAATATATATAACCTATTGCTCTTCTCAGGTGAAAGATGAGAAGAAAATTCAGGAGGTGGTGGACCTTACAGACTACGAGAGGTCTGAGGAACTTCGCAAGGCCAAGAGTCGGACCAAGAAAAATCACAGCAAGTTTACTCTGCTGTGCACCCGCCAACCAGGCAGCACGGTGAGTAATGCAGAGTCTCTTGGCTAATGCTCAGAATGGGACGGTAATTTAAAAAAAACTTTCCAGTGCAAACCTCATCTTGGAGATATTCCGTGGAAATATTGACACACTATAGTTCTATAGAGGTTTTTTTTAAAGGAAACTTGTAAGTCATGAGTAAAAAAACACAAACAAGATGTGAGACACACTCTGTCAACATCTTGCACTAAGTAATTAGCTTACAGTAAGAATGCTAATCGCCTTTTTTCAAGTCCTCAGTCATCCTGTTTATGTGACAAGAGCACTGTCCTTCAAACCAAACCACATCTCATGATACCGCGCTAATGCTATCCGCTAACATCAGCAATTATTTTAGCTGATTTTTAACCAGTCACATGGTCAGTATTAAGGCTGATTTACTGAAATCCAGCACTGTGGCAACTGGTTAATCCCAAGGTCTGAAGGGAAACAGTCAAGCAGCACACGCCACCACGTGGCTAATGTTTCCCACTGCGTCATAATGGCATGCTGTGATACAGCACAGGGTCAGGAGGACCATCATTGCCGATGTTCTCTTTCTGTGCCAAGTTGCACATAATAAGACAGCACTATTTCAATTCCTTCAGTGTTGCAAAATTACTTAGGCAGCGGTAAAATGCATGTGCTGTACAACAGGGAGACTATGGCATGAATGTTGACAGCACTGAGATATGCACAGCTGAAACAGTGAAATCTGTGTAGATTGCTGCAGTCTCCAGAGAGCTGCATTTAGAACACTTGGAGTTTTGCACCATGATACTGTAGCCTTTTCCATCTTTTTGGGGGGTTTTGTGTGTAGATTGGAACTTGAACCGCATGACTCTTGAGGCTCTGTTTTTTGTGGGTGGAAACATAAACTGCAGTATAATGTCAGGATAGGGTTAAATTGGTTGAGAATATGCTAGTTGTTTCCTGTTTGTCCCCAGATGATGTTTCTGTGTTTAAAAATACATACGCATCTGACTGTTAAAATCTAATGTTATAGTGGTAGTTTGGTTCAAGATTGTTCTTGTGAGGAATGGAATTTAACACACTTTAACAAGTATAGGCTATTTTACCTGACTACTAACCAAATAGGCGCTACGGCGGGTAATGGTTAGCACGTCTGCCTCACAGCAAGAAGGCTCTGGGTTTGCGTCCTGGGCTAGGGCATCTCTGTGTGGAGTTTGCATGTTCTCACCATGCTTATGTGGGTTTCCTCCGGTTACTCTGGTTTCCTCCCACAGTCCAAAGACATGCACATTAGGCAAATTATCTTTTCTAAATTGCCCCTAGGTGTGAATTGTTGTGTGTGTTGCCCTGTGATGGTCTGACGAGCTGTTCAGGTTGTACCTTGCCTTTGCTCAGTGTTGGCTGAGGTAGACTCCAGTCTCCCCGTGACATTGTGTCTAAATAACTAAATGCACTGAATAAACATGTAATTGTGTCTACTACATGTTAGTCATAGAGTTATCTTTCATCAGATGCTAACAGTCACCAATACAGTTCACCAAAATTACTTTTAAATACAAAACTAATTAATTACTATTACAGAGACAAGGAATTAGTTTATATATATGAGTGAGGGACCACTGAGAAAAGTGCACCATAAGACAGGAAATACATATGCTGCACCCAGTCAGTGAATTATTTTTACTACTACATTATTCCTGTTAAATACGTAAGTACAAAATATTTGTATGTAGTTTTAAGACAAGGCTACTTAAAATGTATACTCAGATTAATTTAAATAATGAGAGTTAATTACTGCCGCCAAGGAGATTATGTTTTAATCGGCAGGGGTTTATTTGTTTATTTGTCCGACTGTCTAGCTGCTGGCAACCTCCTGTACATAGTTTTTGACAGATCAATCTAGATTTTTTTTTAGGATGGGTAGGTGATCACCCAAGGATGTTCATATTAAATTTCGGTAAGAATCCATGCACTGATGACATCACCAATTTTTTTTAAACATTAAAAAAAGGCTATCTCATATAATGAAAAAAATTGTGTATCTCTGATTTGAACAAAATGTGTTATGTATATTCAGGATCAGAAGCTTTGATGTCAGAACAAGTTTCATCTGGATCTGATCCAGATTGCGCAGTCCCATTTTTTAGAAGTGTTGAAGTATAGCAGGCCCAGCAGGGGGTGATGTGTACGATTTTTTTTATCTCTGGCAAGAGATTCTCTGAGTTCTCTGAGTGTTCTTGTTTGATTATTGAAATTGCCTTACGTATTCTTATGTTTAATAATATATTGATAATGTATTTGTTCTGTCCTGTGAATAAATAATGCAATTTCAAAAGCTCATGAATCATGTAGATGTAACAGCTATGTTTGTATATCCACTAGGTTCCAAATCTGGTCTTCCTAGCTGTTAGTCCAGAGGAAAAAGAGTCATGGATCAATGCCTTAAATATAGCCATCACCAGGGGCAAAAACCGTATTCTGGACGAGGTGAATTAACCTTGCAAGCACAAACATATACTAATAGTACATGTCTGTCTCTCTGCAGCTGCTGGTGTTCATTTACTAAAGATATACCAACAACACCAAAGAGTACAAACACACAATATTTTCCTCATGTCCCCAATGTTTTTAAGTACATTTTTTTTGTAGGTATCTATAGTTAGTAACTGAAATGGGCTGAAAAATGCAACAGCTAAATACACACAATACAAGTTCTGACTCAGAATTGCATTTTAGAGTTATATTTTCCCCCACATAAACTATTCATTTCTTAGATTTACTAGAACTGACTACACCTAATTTATGACGTACTGATCAGCAAAATGGCTACAACGCCCTGCTCCCACACGGAAAAAAAAAAAAAATGAATTGAGAGAGTCTGAGGGAACATTCTTTGTTAAGTCGTCTTTTACTGACTGAAGAGCATCTCCTGACTGGCATATAAACTTTTCACTAGAGCCGACTTGCTACTTGTGCTTCTCGTACACTCATCGGGAGAGGAAAGGATGGAGAGGATGGAGTCAGCACACAAAGTCAGGTCTGCTGTGAAAAGATTGTCCCTGGAGTTAAACCTCAGAGACTGCAGTTTCACACATGACTGCCTTTACACTGGTGCAAAGGCTGTATGGGCTTAGCATAACACCTCCTCGTACACGGCTCTGCGGAATACTGATTGCAGTCATGAAATGCTATAAACTGGGCTGTAGATTGTTATAGACGTTGGAGAGAAATGTGTTCAAGAGAGTGCCAGAGTTTGACCTCTCTTTTAAATAGGCTAATAACCTTGCAATGTTCAATATTTTTTATGATTAGATTTTATGATGAAATTTTTACACAATGCCAATGCATATGACTGATTTATTCTATTCCTCACGTCCTTTGGTTAACTTTTTAGGTTACAGTAGAAGGTGAAAGCTGTTTGGTTCATCCCACGCGAGACCGAGCTAAAATCCCCCACACACGCCGACTTCCCACACGAGGCCACCTTTTGGCAGTGGTGAGCTGTCCATATTTTAACACTAGAGCTACACAAATTCTGTAAATGTCTAAGAACTATTACCATAGTGAAACTTTCTCTAAAACATTTTCACCAGAACTTGCTAATATGCACAGTTGCTTTATATCTTTGTATGTTTAAAAAAAAATATATCTTTTTCAGGCCTCAACATCCACATCAGATGGTATGCTGACCCTTGACCTCATTCAGGAAGAAGATACGACGCTATCTCCTAATGCACAGGACCAAAACAAATCTGCTAACTCTAGAAGAGACACCTGTAAACCCCTACCTGATTGTGAGGCTACAGTCAAATCTCAGAGCCTTCCACGTAAAAGTGAGAGCTCTTGGACCTGGTGTGAGAGCCAAGCACAAACGCCTGGGGGTGGAAAGACGTTCCGAACCACGGACAAGAACCGCTGCGCCTCCATGGATGAGATCCTCTCTCATTCAGATACTAAGAGACCAATTCCACATTGCTCAGCCTCAGCCCCCGCCCACTCTATCTGCCAGTTACAGGAGCTCATCTCCTTAAAACTTGTGAGAACTGAGGAATTGCTGTGTGAGGTGCGAGCTCACAGCCAGGGTCACAGTGTAGATTCTGCCTCTGGCACGGAGGCAGAACGCCTCCTAAAGGAGGCGGCGAGTACCTGGGGGCAGGCCAGAGATGTGCTGGAGGAGGTGAAGGAAATCAGAGTGCTGTGCAGGCAGCTGGAGGAGGTCTCCTGCCCCAGTGACAATCTCAATAGCCCACATCAAAACCAAAACAGGAAGAGCATGATGTAAAGATGTGGACGAGGTGATGCAGAGAGATCTAATTGTACGTCTAATGGACTTAAAAATGAATTAAATTTGGACTGTGCGAATGATTTAGACAGAAATGCCTCTAATTTGTCAAACTGCACACCTTCAACATTCTCCCAGCTCGTCAGAAGCTTCGTGAAGTCTTCTTTGAAGTTAAGGAGTGTTTAAAGACACATTCACTCTACCGTCTTCTGCTACCTTCTCTGATGGTTTGCAAAACCATTAGCAGTCTCACCCAGGAATATCTGAAGTTATGACAGAGCACATAAGAGAATCACTGAAAGACCTTATTTATTTTGCAGAAATGTTTTCGTTGTGATGCCACACTATGCCTGAATTTTGTGAATTTCCACAAAGGACTCTCACAACTGATTTCTTACTAAATGACATTACATGACAATTAGCATGTGTACAAATGTTAAAATTTTACATGCAGACTTTGGTCCTATTTTACTACAGCTGATGCTGTGTAGAAGGTTGTCCAAAGCCACAAACACGTAATTTGCCATAAGCCAGTCACTGATGATGTTCTAGAAATTGCATGTTGTAGCCATTATGAAATTCTGTCTGCTTTACAAAATCCTGATTGGTTCCTGTTCTCTCAGTGGCAGTGGCAGAGTGGAGTCAAAACTACATCTTCACCTGGAACCAATAATATCTACTCACTACTCACTATGTGAACAGTGTAGACATGTACATCTGCTCAGTCTATAACGTGGCAGAAGCACAGTACATAAAATCATTTAGATTCAGGTTAAGTGCTTCAGTCAATGGGCACATCAAATTTTAGAATAGGAAAAATATGATTTCAGTGAAATTCATTGTGGTATAGTTTTTGGTGCCAGAACGGCAGGTTTGAGTGTATCAGAAACTGTTGCTATCCTGGAATTTTCATGAACAATTTGTGTTTATCACAGAAGCATACTAGGGCTACCTACGGCCATTTTTTCTTGTGTGCCTGGGGTATGATTGCTCGAGTTTGAAGTCAGAGTTTCTGAGAAAAAAGTCAGAAACAATATCTGACACTGAAGTAAAAAATAACTTCTAAGACCAAAGTCAGAATTTCTGAAAGAAATAATTTCTGAGATTACGGTCAGAATTTCAGAGAAAAAGTCAGAAATAACATTAAAGTCAGAATTGTAACAATAAATAAAACACACACGCTTATTAAGCTCACTTACTTACTCATGTGCTAAACCGGTTAATCCTACTAGGTTCGCAGGGAGGCTGGAGCCTATCTTAGACACTGGGCGAAGGTGGAGTACACCCTGAACAGCACACCAGACCATTGCATGGCCAACACACATACCCAACCATTCACAATCACACCTATTTGGAATAGCCATTTGGACTCTAGCAGGAAACTAGAGTACACTGAGGGAACCCACTTAAGCACAGGGAGAACAAGCAAACTCCACAAAGAAACGCCCAAGCCGAGCCCCGGACTTGAACCCAGGACTTTCTTGTTGTGAGGTGGACGTGCTAAGCACTATGACTCTAACTTTAAATTCAAAAATTCGCCTCTCCTCACAGATTCTCACAAGAAAACAAATACCTGTAGGTGGCCCTAGTAGTACTGCAGTTTACATAGAATAGTGTGTAAAACAAACAAACAAACACATCAGTGGTCATTCTTAGAAATACCTTGTTGAGGAAAGAGGTAAATGGAGAATGGACAGATTGGTTCTAGTTGACAGAAAGGCCATGGTAACTCAAATAATCACTCTTTACAAACAGAAACTATTTAAAAACAAAACTATTTCAGATAGTCTTATTGTATGCATATATGGGACCAGTGGTGTAGTGGTTATGGTGCTGGGCTCATGATCGAGAGGTCGTGAGTTCAAATTCCCATCAGACCCCCACTACGCTACAACCCCTGGGGAAGGTCTCAACCACAAATCTGAATTGCACTAGTAGAAATACTGGTAAGGTAAATTGGTTGTAGTACCATTATAGAGACTGGTGCGTGTGAAAATCCCATGCAATCAGCAACTTCTGAAAATACTTAAACCAGTTGGTCTGGCTGCAACAACTCTAAGACTGTGTATTGTAACTGAGTTCACACATTTGCATTAATGAGCAAGCGTACAAATGTTTTTATTAACATGAATTATGAGGTACACTGGCCCATAATATAAGGATCAGGCAGACAGAACTTCGCTACTCATCTGTTATGTTGGTACTTTGCTGCACTGAAAATCAATATATCATAGGTCAGGGTATTCTGTAATAGCAGGTCTAACTCTGCTGTCAGGGAGGCCTTTATGGAACAGATTACTATGGAAGAGCAAAGCATCTCAAGCAGTGGATCTAAAGATAATTCCACAGGCATCACCAACCTGCCACAATGTGAATGTTTTATTTTTCTACATAATACACTGGAACTGTTCTGCTTTATTGAGAATGGAAGCCTCCAAGGCTCTGGACTCTATGGGACTGTGCGAGTATTTGCTGCTTCTCTAATGTTTTTCCTAACAATGCTCAGCAGACACTGTTCATTATATACGTACAGGACTTCAGTACGTATACAGAATCAATCAGATGCAGCCAACAGCAGTAAAGCCCATGGTGAAGATGATTCTTGCATACATGCAGAAGAAAGCAGGTGTGGAAATTTACGATGATTGCTAGGTACATCTGTGTACTTTCTTTGCAAGTTGGTAAATTAAAAAAAAAAAAGCCATGCGTACATATATGATCAGAATTATATACATCACGTCTGGTGCCAGGGTTGCTGAAGGTTTTGGAAGGAGGAAGATACAGAAATGCCATTAGATATTGGATTTAGTCTTTGTAGAGGCTTGAGATCTTAAAGAAAATGGATAATAATTGCACTATTGAATGCTGTAAAACTGAAGGGAAACTGGCAAGGTTTTTTATTTTTAACCACAAAGAGACTGAGCAGACAATCTAACAGTAGCAACTCAGAGTAAGCTACCTAAAATGTTGGTATAAGGATTAAAAAATAATAATAATAAAAATAAAAATCAAATGCTGCCTTAGTGTATTTTCCAAGGGCCAATGCAAATTGCATGTCAATTTTAAAGACATTTGTGTTTTCCATTAATGAGATTTCACCTTCAAGTTGCCTGAACCAGTAAGGGGCAAGAGGTGCAGTGGCAGAGGCCTTTAAATTAGACCTAATTTTTTGTAAGTGAATCTGTAGAGATAGAAAACTATGCAATATTGCATACAAGCCTGAAAGCAACAGGCATCAAGACTTACTGGTGATGTGAAGTGTGGTACTGTTGCAGACCAAAGGGTATGTGCTGCCAGTAGCGAAAGTCTTGTTTTACAGTTAGTAGCTTATTAATGTGTTTACTCTGTAGGTATGATTTAAATCTGTTCTGTCATTTAGACCCGATTACAACCAGTGTTATTTTTTTTTGTATAAATTTTTTTTTTTAATGTACAATGCATTTTTGTGTAGCCAGTAAACATGTACTAGAAAAGGTTTTCCCAAAATGATTGATTTGTATATTACTCAAGTTACACTGTTTCAATCAGAAGCATTATGGTGTGTTGGGGAAAACCTTTTAGCATTTAAAATGTAACAAAGCACAATATGTTTATAAGTCTTCCCTGCATTTTTACCTCTGTAATAGATATATAATTAATCCAGTTTCCATCCTATATGCATTGTAAATGCTGCAAAGATGCTTTCTGTTTCTTCACTAAGTTATGACTAGAAGCTAATATCCAACACATCTGCCAGACACTGAGACATGATTCCATTTGGCTGTAAACAAAATGGACCACAGATAAGGAAATCCAAATTATTGAATCCAATACAGGTTGCAGACAGAATGAGGCCACAGACGAATAATGTTAATTTTAATAGTGATAATATTATGATTACAATTCACTGTTAACTGTCTTTGTAACACTGCAAACAAAAGACATCTTATCATGGGAAAACATCTTGAATACAGTCATATTTATCAAGTATTTCCCATTATAACATTAAACCAAATTGAATTTATGATTATTAAACATATATAATTTTACCAATCACCTTGGTAATTTTAAGCAAGAGATTTTCTTGCTCTGTTGAGTTAAACCATCGAAAACTGGCTGAATAATCTTGTATTTCATAATAATTTCATAAATTATCACTAATTAAGGTATTATTATATAATATGACGAGAAGCACTTAGGCTTTCTTATATTCACAACTCCTTCCTGTAAGCCATACAAGCCTTGATAAGCCTTGATTTTTGGAATGCTTATTTTTAATTTCATTATAATTACAGAATGAATGAATTGGAAGGTTGATATGTCAGATCTGTGGTCCCAGGAGAAGCATGACATTTTTTCATATAAGCACATAAACGCATTCTAGTTTCAGTCTGGCTCTGTCTTGTTTTATTTTAGGTTGAAGATACTAGAATAAATTCTAAGAGGGTTTTGTTTATAAATAGTTTTTACTGTGATTGTAGAGCAGTAAGTGTTGGTGCAGGGGCTTTGAATGTTCATTATATTTATACTCTGGACTATCTCTGATTCTCTGGTTGATGTCACACCATTGCTGAGATGCCATGCAGTAACAGACTGCTGGAAATACCTCAGAAATGCAGCTACGTACCTCAAACACCCAAATTGTTTCAGTTTCTCAGCTTAGTGTTTTGTTACACTGATAGAATGGCCCCTCAAGTCTTCTTAGCTAGGTGCTTCAGATACAGCAAAGCTGAATACATGTGGTTATGTTTGAATATATAATTATAGGTGTTGCACTTCATTTTTTATGCTCAGGATTGGGGAATCTCTGATATACTTGAGACAGACCACTTGTGCAATTAAAAACCATTCTAACTCCACAACCACATTTAAATACTGAGTAAATGTCTGTTTCTTCCATTCATAGCAATAGCAACAATATTCTGCCCGTGCAGAAAAAAAGGTTTTCCAGCATTCTTGGAATAGTTCAGCCTTTCTTAGCTTCCTAAAGTATCAGTTTTAGGGTTCTATGCAGAACCTCTAAAGCTTCCCCCAGAGGGACAAAATAGAGAACATTTAGAGAAAAACAAGTTTTTCTTCACCAGTGCAGATCTATGCCAAAGACACACAACAGTCTACTCTGCTGATGCTTAGTCTTTTTTTACATTTCTATTACGCAAGGTACGAATAAACATAATTCATAACTTGTAACTCTTTCAAGATTAACCTTAACACATTGTAAAATGGCCAAATAGATCACTTAAGTCAAGTGCTGTGTGAGTACACTGGGTCTCCAATATGCTGAATGATTTTTTTTTTCTCTTTTGTCCCATTAATCATAATCTATTATTTTATGTGAGGTAAAAAGCATCTTGTCACATTTAAATGTTTCACAGTTATAAATAACTGCTTGCCACTAAATAAAGTTTGGATCTGTGGAGATGTGTCTGAAATAAAAATTAAAAAAAAAAACCTCATGAAATGTTTCTCTATCTTCAGGAGTTCATTAAGAAGAACATTTCACTTGTTCACATTTCAGAAGAACAATATTCACTTGTCAGTGAGAAGTTTTAGAAGACTTTTTATTTTTTTATCTCGGAACATCTTTACACAAGACTATGATGTAATAACACAGCACTGAATGACTTTAAAGGTTAATAGGGGTGTGTGGTGTCAATCTGAAATTCATAAAATGAAAGTAATTTGAATGAAAGTAATTTGAGCTTCATTAGGTGTCATAAACGCAGTTGGCCGATTAGGTGCCTTTGTTGGAATTAACTCCAGCAAAGTGGAGAAGAGTGAAAGCACAACAACAACAACAACAACAACAACAAACTCATCAAACTTCTAAATATAATGTTGCTTTATACACAGAATCAATGAGTCAGTTAGCAACTCACTTCAGAGGGAACACTCACTTCAAATTGGACCAGAATTGAACCCATAAAACCCTTCAGAATAATTCATTAATTAAGCCATTAGGTGTTGAGGAGGGGCAGCACGGTGGTGCAGTGGTTCTCACAGAAAAAAGGCCTGGGTTCAATTCCTGGGCTCAGGCGTTTCTGTGTGGAGTTTGCATGTTCTCCACGTGCTTGCGTGGGTTTCCTTCAGGTACTCCGGTTTCCTCCCACAGTCCACAGTAGGCTAATTGGCTGTTCCAAATCGCCCCTCGGTGTGAGTGTGAGTCTGAATGGTTGTGTCTGTGTTGGCCCTGCGATGGCCTGACGAACTGTCCAGGGTGTACCCTGCCCTTGCCCAGAGTTGGCTGAGATGGGCCCTGGCCTCCCCGCGACCCTTATTAGGATTAAGCGGCTTAGAAAATGAATAAATGAATGAATGAAGTGGTGAGGAAAGTAAGAACAGGGATATTTTAATTAACAAATTAAAAAAATACTTTTTAAACCTTATAGTTCATTGCCATGATAAAATGATATACCTATACTGGGTTAGTCCTTTATCTTTTGCCGTTGATCTTTATCTAATTTCACTGTAATATGTTCATATGGTAAGGCTCTTTTCAGTACGTTTCCCCCACTAGGTGAGCCTATTCTAACAAAAGCATTGTAAGTGTAGCACTCAAAAATTCACGAGTAATTTTAGAGAGATATACATATACTGTGTACATACTATGTTTAAATAATTCAAATTCAAATTCAAATTTATTTGTCACATACAAAATCATACACAATACAATATGTAGTGAAATGCTTGTTACAACTGTCCTATATCGGAAGAAGAATAAAAATCTACTATATAAATAGTCACTTTGCTCATAATAAAACTTTGAATCATGATCTCTTGCTCTCCTTCTCATAAAAGTATTTGCATCCCATTTTGGGTAAAAATATTTTTCCAAATTTTAAATCTTTGATGAAAACCTGGATGAAGGTGCACTACAAAAATGTTCAATATAGAACAAGTAAGAAAAATCATCAGGAATATTTGACTGTTGAGTACTTCAGAATGATACAATATATAGGTTATACAAATGTTAGGTCTGGTCTTCCTTTGTCTTCAAAACAGCCTTAATTCTTTGTGGCACAGATTCTGGTTCCTCAACTTCCTTAACTCATATTCATATATGAAGCAGGGCAGAGGTTCCTAAAGTGTTGTGTCTTTTTTTTTTTGCCAGTTACCATGATTTGAGCATATATTTTTAATATTGACTTCTTATAGCACAATTAGCTGATTTGACTATTTACTTCAACTTTTCATTTAATTTTATTTTCTGAACTACTTGATCCTTTATTAGGGTCGGGGGAGACTGGAGTCCATCCCAACCAACTTCGGGTGAACAGCTTGCCAGACCATCGCAGGGCAACACAGACACACAACCACTCACACTGACATTCAAACCTAAAAGCAATCGAAAATATACAAGTCGCCTAATGTGCATATCTATGGATTTTGAAGGGGAAATCGCAGCACCCAGAAGAAACCCACACAGGCACAGAGAAAACATGCAAACTTCACACACAAACACTCTCACCAGTCATGGACCTTCTCGCTGTAAGGTTAATTTGGCACTGTTAATTTCACTTAAATAACTCACAAACAATAGAGCCTATAAATTGTATTAACCTGAGACTAATGTGGCCTGTTACTGGAATGTTCAGGAAAAGAACTAATAGAGCTCTAATGAATAGCCAGAATATGGTTGTACATGTATTTAAATAATGAGTCTAATATTTGCATAGTATGATATTTCCAACTACATGTGTCAGGATAAACTTATCTCTCAATATTTACCCCAATATATCCACCAGAGGGCGTGACATTCTCACTTACTGACACATTTGTATATGGTAAATTGAGCTAAAAAATTACACTCCTGACACAACATATGGGGCGTGTAGAAGCATGCAACAGAACAAAGCTTATTGTAAAGCTATAGTTGACTTTCTATAAACAGACTACCATACACTACAATGAAGCAAAAATAAGAATAGAAGGTAAGTCATTATAAGATTAATTAATGGCCAATTTACACTCATGTCACTTGAGGGAGGTTGACATTTATTGGTACAAAATAAAAACCTTAATACAAGGCCCTAACACAAGTACTAACAAATTATTGTCCCAAAACGAATAAAGTATGCCTTTGTTCTATTCAGTAATAAAAGTAGTAGAAAACATGTATCCAATCGTTTTGTCACACAAAAATGTTCTGATTTACTCTGCAATGCCTTCCTGGAATCATACCCTTTTCGCAGAAGAAATACAGATGTGGGCAAATTTGTTGATACCCATCCATCCATCTTCCTCTGCTTATCCAAAGTCGGGTCACAGAGGCACCAGGTCTAGGAGGGAAACCCAGGCACCCCTCTCATTAACAATACTCTCCAGCTCCTCCTGGTTGATCCCAATGCATTCCGAGGCCAGACAGGATATATAATCCATCCAGCATGTTCTGGGTCTTCTCCGGGGGCCAGTTGGACGTGCCTAGAAAACCTCTAAATAGAGGTGACCAGGAGGCATACTAATCAAATGCCCGAACCACCTTATCTGACTCCTTTCGATGCAGAGGAGCAGCAGCTCTAACCCAAGATCCCCCCAGATGTCTGAGCTCTTAACTCCATCTGTAAGGCTGATCCCAGACACCCTCTGAAAGAAACTAATTTCAGCCAATTCTGTCCATGATCTCATTCTTTCGGTCATTAGTCAAATCTCATGACCATATGTAAGGGTTGGAACATAAAAGGACTGGTAAATCAAAAGGTATGCTTTTGGCTCAGCTCCCTCTTCACCATAACGGACTGGTGCAGTACACTCATTACTACTGATGCAGACATGATTCATATGCCCATCTCCTGCTCCATTCTACCATCACTCTTACTTGAACTCCTCTGCTTGAGGCAGAGACTTGTCCCCGACTCAGAGGGAGCAATCCACCTTTTTTGGAGGACCATCTTTAAAACATGGTGAATAAAAACTGTATTGAATGAAGTTTCATGTGTGCAAATAATAATTTGATTAGCTTTAACCTTTTTTTCATTTACCTTTAAAATGTGGGAGGTTTTACTGGGTCACCCTGTATTTTGCACACACACACACACACACACACACACACACACACACACACACACACACACACACACATATATATATATATACACTGCTCAAAAAAATAAAGGGAACACTTAAACAACACAATGTAACGGACTGGTGCAGTACACTCATTACTACTGATGCAGACATGATTCATATGCCCATCTCCTGCTCCATTCTACCA
>JBCNYH010000001.1:15508493-15521846 GCA_039654325.1 Tandanus tandanus
GCCCAGAGTCAGCTGAGATGGGCGCCAGCCTCCCCGTGACCCTAATTAGGATTAAGCGCTTCAGAAAATGAATGAATAAAGATAAAGAGGTCTTTATTGTCAACTGTTGCATGAACAATGAAAATCAGTTTAGCAGCTAACTGTTTAGCAGCAATTATAAAAAAGTACAAAGATAACTAAGGTGACTATATTAAGCTATATATGTGAATATACCTACATACAAATATATATACACACATACCTATATGTACACATATGAACACATATACATACATATATCCTGTATATGCAAACACATATACATCTATCCACATTTTTACACATGTACAGACTTATACATTTATTGACATACACATATACACATACACCGAAGGGTGCATGATATGTCAAAGATGCAGGGTATACACAGGGTGAGAGGTAGAGCTGTTTAATCATAAGGTGCATGATATTAAAATGTTATATGATGTTCGAGACCTGCTCTAAAAATGAGTATTGCACTTAAACATGAGTATTGCACTTTAAGAGTAATACTGCACTGTTAAACACTTATTTTAATATTCTTGGGTTTCATTAGTTGTTCTTTTTCTTAGTTCCTTATTTAAGCCATCCTGACCAGGAGATCTCTGTTCGTCCACCGTCATGTTAACCTGAGTTTTGCTATGATCACGCCAGGCTTGCACAGTCGAAGTGAAGCTTTTGAGCTATATCAGATTCTGTATCATTGTCAGTTCAACAGAGTTTATCTGCAAGTCTGCCTGCCATGGTAATAGAGTAGTTTTCAGTTTTACCAGTGTTTATGTTTTCCTGCCGATAATAAACTCAATTCTCACGGACTCCTGCATCTGCATCATCTCTCACACCCAGGACAATGACAGCATGTTTCCAAAAGGGATTATAACTGAGGCTTAACACATGCTTTCTGCCCTCTTTCACATACATGACATACATCCACAATTGCTGAATGTTGCTGTGATTGACAGCAAGAGGCAGCATACCATCTGTCCCAGCCAGACAGCAGACGGGAATTTTGCTCTCCTGGTTTCCAGCCACAGATTGCTGTGGCACAGAAGGGATGTATACTCACAATCTCTCAAAGACTGATTGAATACTTTTCTGTTACACTACTTTGGAGCCCCAGAGGATGTGTTTTATCATTGTGTGTCTTTGTGCCATTATTACTTGTACCTAAGAATTGTTTCAGTGTTTTTCAATTGGTGTGGTAACTCTGTCAAAAAGAATGTAACAGATACAGCAAATGATCCAGTGTATTCGTCTGTGCTTGTGCAATTTCTGATACAGGTCACCAATTATTCACGCAGTGCTCCTCAAAAACATTTGGGAAAAATCCTTTTAAGTATGCTGGCTTATTACACACAGATTATAAAATTACATTCTTAGTCATGAACAAGCAGGACCTGTCGTGATTAACAAAAATACCACCTGACTGGTTTGCGGTGTAGGAGACAGAAATGCAGATTCAATGATTCTATGCATCAAAAGAGGATTATTTCAAAGTTTCACTCAACACAGGGACAATCCTATCCCTCCTTCATGCCAGATGACCTATCAAAGGGCTTCCAAACTGGGTGCTAGAGGCAGAGACGGCATCCCAATCTCTTGAATAAACACCTCAGACTTCTTTTGGCTCCACGGATGAGAGGTGTGAATCTGATAAGAACAAGTTTTACAACAGAAATCCCTAGTCATTTCAACAAAGAAATGTTTTGGAGGGTTATAAACAATGACTTTAGAATGTGTGATCAACCTCAAGATGAACCCTTTCAGCTTAACCAACTAAACCACTAAGGGATGGGTGTCACCTAAGACCCCACCTAGACATTTACTCTCACGAGAAGGAATAACAAATTTTAAGGACTGAATTTTCAAAGACAGACATTCTCCTGTAAAAGGAATATACATGGACACTTAATATCATTTAACTTGAAAGTGTACTACTATGTATCATTTATGCCTGTAAGTAATACGTTTTAATGGTCATGTAGTGTTCATGTATTCCCGTAGTGTATTTTGGTATATTACGATCAGTTTGCTCATTGCTCATTATTCTGTCTGTTTGTACATTATGCGTAATCAGAATATGAATGTCTTCTGATTCTGATTCTGATTATGCACAATGTACAAACAGCCAGAATAATGACCAATGAGCAAACTGATCTGAGAAAGTAGTAAATCACGGTTCTGCTGAGATAACACATCTGCTTAAAGCGGGAATACAGGCCATTGGCCAGAGATCTCCGGGATAGCTCATTAATATGCATGAATCTCAGGCTCAAATGGACCGTCTCCAGGATCCCGAATTTGAGCAGCAACTCGAGCAGCAATTTGACCAACATCGAAATAACATTGATGATCGAGCAACAAGCTTCAAGCACCAAGAACACCTTCAAGTCTCATCAAGCTTTTGATCTTTGAGCTCCCCTCTGCTACTTTCAAGATTCAAAGACAAGAACTCTCCTCCAACAACTTCAACTCACAGACCGACTAGCCAAACTCTTCTTCAACAGCTACAGCCAGACTAAGTAACCACGTTTAACCTATTGTGAACAATTTAGGTTTACCTGTGCGTGTTCTAAATAATTAGTACATGCTTTCAAGGCTCTGACTCACTGGTTACTATAGCAACTGGTCACTTACTATCCATTAGTTAATATTGCCAGGCATTAACTATAATCAGGTCATAGCATTTCCATGTCTCACACCGTTCACTTCATCCTTTCTGTTTATGTTATGTTATGATAGACTGTCAATCATCATGCTGTAGGATCAGATCATAGCCTTTGCTTCCCATGTGCAACAGTGAGCCTTGGGGACCCATGACCTATTTTGGGTGAGCGTAAGGATCTGAGTAACTTTAGCAAGGACCAAATTATCATAGTTAGACAACTTTGCCAAAGCATCTAAAAAAAACAAAAATAAAAACAAAACCACAGGTCTTGTGGGGTGATCCCACAGAAGAGCACAAATTGCTGAAATATGCCAGATACAACAGCACACCCTAAGAGGTCTTGTGGAGTTTATGCCCTGAGGGATTAAAGCTGCTTTGGTGATACAAGTTGGACCTAAACAACATCAGGCATTACATTTACAGCATTTGGCCGATGCTGTTATCCAGAGTGACATACATTTTTATACAACTGAGGGTTAAGGGCCTTGCTCAAAAGCCCAACAGTGGCAGCCTAGTGATACTGGAGATTGAACCCCTGACCTTCGGATCACTAACCCTGGAGCATAAACCACTGAGCCACCACTGCCCTTAGGCAGGTGACAGGTGGTTTTAGTTTTATGGCTAGTGTAACATAGTTAAAAAGGTTTATATTAAATCCTGCTAAATGGGACAATTGTGCCATAACTGCAGGTATTTTGTGGGTGACTACGTGTTCTTTTATAGATACTAGTACTGTTAAATATATAATTGAGGTTATTTTTTTGGAATATTATGCCTGTGGTTTGTACATGAGTTACATCAATGTTAGTATGAACTGTTAATTAGCAAACACTGAAAAATTGGTAACTGTTCAGCACATGAAATCTGTAGTATTTTATTTGCATTAGATATTCTGTGTCTTTTTCTATAATCTTTAGAGGGAGAGTTTTGTTTCATTTATTTACATGAGTTAAATCTACTATATGATCACTCCGTTATTAAAGATGCAGCTCTTATTGATGTGTAGTGTATAGACAGATGGGTAATCCTAAAAAGCAATGGAGGATTTGCTCCGAGACAGAGCAAGCGGCATGTGATATTGTCCACATCAGATGACTATTCTGCTCTTTTGTTCTGTGCCATAACTGGCTGTTACCACAAACCTGACCGTCCTGGGGGAATTCATTCAAACAAGAAACATCTACACAGAGGTTACACTAGCAATATATGAAAACATTCTGTTGCTAAGTGTAACATGCCATTGCTATATGTGTGTCATTACTGAAAACAATTAAAGAAAGAAAAGAAGAAAGAAACTGGCAGCCAAAATTCCTGTTACACCTAACATTATACGTACAACACCGAAATGGAAGCCTGAACTATAACAACTATAACAATGCAGCCTTTATGTGCTATAAGAATAAAAATAAATACAAGTTGCTGACTTGGAAGTTTCACATGAATGTCCTTGATCTTGTAATTTCAGGAATTTTGTTAGTTGGATATGACAACAATGTGCAGCGGTCCTCTTTCCCTCGTGGACTCCAACAGCAAGTGCACATGCATTTTTATTTATAGGAATGATATTAGTGAAAGGAAGTGGGTGGGAGACTGGATACTCTTAAAATTTGTCTTAGTTTTGGTGGTTTCTCCAAGATCACTGACTATGCCTTTAATAACAATAATAATAATAATAATAATAATAATAATAATAATAATAATAATGTTTGCGGTTTTTGCTGCAAGACTGTGGGAGTGAAAATGAGAAGTGACTAAATATAGGGAAACAGATGCGACATTGAGAAGTGAAATCTGGCCCACTCATAATGATCGTAAACAGAAACTAACAGCTTATATGTCAGATTGTGAAACACAGTTGATGACAATTTATAGATGTTAATTATAAGAATATTTCAGTGAATTCCAAGATTTTTTATTGTGATTTGGTTTGAATTAAAGGCTTTTCCATTCTTTCCAAAACACAGAAAATATGGAACTGATGAGCTCCATAGAAATTCATAAAAAATAGACATTTTAAAAGAAACTAAGTAGACAAAAAAAAAAATTCTCTTTTAATACTTTGTGCATGGAAATATATGTGACAACTATAGTTGCCTTAACTCAATGATAAGAGATGAACCAACAATATATGTCTTTAACTTATTATAATGCTCTGATATGAACATCTCCTCTATTCTGTTTGTATTTTTATTATACTTGACAATGACTCTGTCCATGTTGCTCTTTGGATCTTGTGGATTATAATATCTTTTGACTTCATAGGGTAGATCACTGGCATGTTTATAATGAAGATTTCCTATGGTGTAGTAGCCATATGTCTTTTTATTTTTCAGCCTGGGTAGAAGAAAAAATGGCCCTGTGTTCTTAAACACATGGAAACCATAATCACCTTCCATAGGGTTGCAGAGAGACACCATGTTGTTGTCAATACAGTTTTGAACATACCACACAAGCAGTGCGAGTCCATGTCTTGGAGGTGGTATACCAAAGCCTGTCTCCTTCAGCTCCTCCACAGAGTTTAATGTCCTCAAGGAAGAAAAAATCACTACAACCACCAACAGTACAAATCCAAGGAAGTTACAATGTGCCATCATGTC
The DNA here is from genome assembly GCA_039654325.1 of Tandanus tandanus. Taxonomy (NCBI): domain Eukaryota; kingdom Metazoa; phylum Chordata; class Actinopteri; order Siluriformes; family Plotosidae; genus Tandanus; species Tandanus tandanus. The sequence goes on from JBCNYH010000001.1 coordinate 15,513,777, forward strand.
AGTCTATTTAAAAAACAGAAAGTTAAAAACAAACAAACAAACAAAAGTCTGAAGTAAGAACTCATAATATCATCATAATATCGTAACAGTTAATTATATTATACTGTATGTTAAACAAAATCTATAATTTTGCAAGCATCAATTTATTGTATTTAATTGGTTTCTTTTTTCTGCCATATAATATAGATAACATTTATGCCAGCATACACTGCTAGCGTATTAAATCAGTGTAATTAACCTGTGTCTCTGTAATTTTAAGGTACTTGCATCTCATGAGCTGGTTCCAAACACTGTAGACATTTGACACCAGGAAACTAAATTGAGTTCAGTAATTAATTAAGTAATTTAAAAAAATTTGCATGCAACAGCAGTCATACAGCATACATAAATGTTTTATGTGTCTTACCTTGGTAATTTAACAGATTAGTACAAAAGACTGTAAAATGAGTGTCCAGGTTCTGTCAGTAAGCAGGATTGTATAGATATGCTAGCATGGTGTGTACATAATGGCCAACAGCATGTTTCTTCCACATGTATTTCCTAGCCACTACACAGGAAGTGGTGCATTCGGTGAGCATATTCTTTTTTCACATAGTTTCAGGAAATACGCACCAAAAGTTTTGACAAAAATATATTTTGTTGGTTGTATGTTGCTTTCAAATGCATTAATCACATTCTTTTAAAAAACTAAAATAAATAAATAAAATAAAATATTTGTAAACTGTAACCCCCTCTGACTAAAACTCAATATATTCAAAGGATCACTTCCTTAATTCCATGTTACCTTATCTACTCTCTCCTTTCAACAGGCCATCCATTAGAAATTGTGGACAGAGGAACAACATTTTCCAAATTGGTCCCCTCATCCACCTCATTCTGTATTTGGTTTCATTTTTGCGCCAAAAATAAACTTTTGCATGAGGCCCTCCTGATAGTAAGCCTGCCCTTCAATCCCAGAACATCCACCTAAAACTCTGTTTAAACCCCCTATTGACCAAACGCAATGAAATTTAATTTGACTTGAATAATGAAAATTTAGGTTATTTCATAAAAATGTTTAACAAAACACCATATTCCAAAGCAAAACAAATTAAGCCGCAACATTGTGTTCTGTTTACAGTATGTTCAGAACAAGCACTTGTCAGTAGTTATGAAGGAACATAGGAACATTAGTGGACTCAGGACCCGGAGCTGTTTGATATATGAAAGCATATAAAGACATTAATAAAAAATAAATATGATGTTTGGTGAAAAGTGAAAGATTAGGTTTGTCAGGTGCTTATTTATTTTTTGATAGGTTTGACAGGATAATAGCTAGATTCAGAGAATATAAACTACATGCTGTGTATATTTCTAGCCAGCTTAATTAGGGCAAGGAATAAACTTTCCACAGGCAATTACAAATTTCAAATCACTTAGTTAGGCTAATAACTTTTGAAACTAGAATATATGACTGACTATTAAGTAAGCTTAATATATTTGTCATTTACACCCTCCAGCCATAACATTAAAAACTTTAGGACCAATAGCAGGTGAAGTGAATAACACTGAACAGTTAGTTTTCAAAGTAAAGAAAATTAGTAATTATACAAGTGACTTTGAAAAGACTGGGTCTATTTATTGCCAATGGGGAAGTCTTGTGCAGTGTTCCTGATGCAGTGGTAGATATCTCACAAAGATAGTCAAAGGAACAACACCCATTGAACTGGCAAGATTGGTTGCCTAAGGCACAAATTACTGAAATGGTTAATGCTGGCAATGAGAGAAAGGTGTCAGAACACACAGTACAGAGCAGCTTGCTGCATATAAGGCTGTCTAACCACATACCACTCAGGTGGATCATCTTATGGCTTATCAGTGTAAAACTTTATTAAATCTAAACCCATTTTATATAATATGTTTAGATTGTATTTAATATGTATTTTTTTGTGTTCGTCTTCTGACATGTGCTTGTCTATAACTTTATCTTTGAGCTCTTTTGAGAGTGCCTTGACATGCATAGTTGATTGTTTGCTTTCAATTGCAATTTTAAGCATTAAAATGGTCTAGGAATGGCTGTTTTATGCTAATCTGAATGAATCACACCTTTACAGAGTGTGGTTTACTTGCATTTCTGTGCTGTATAAACAGTATTTAACTCTGAATGAATATGACATAAAAAGACACTGTTAGCTACACAGCGCTTTGGTCTGCTCAGTGCAGACAGAGCTCACCTGACCTATCTTTGTCATGGTTAAAATATGTAACAATAAATTCTAAAGTCTTGTTTTGATTTGCTTTTCTTTAGTTTTCCACATAGTATTTGCGATACCATTACACAGCTGTTATAATCTGCTCATGTGTGTACGCAGAGCTCAGCTGTGTCTGTCATGATTTAAAAAATTAAAAAAACAAAACAAAACAAAAAAAAAACAAAAAACAAACAAGCAAAAAAAACAAAACCATAAAAATCTAATTTTGGTTTGTTATTTTTTGCTCATGTTCCTATGTAGTATATACAAAAAGAATTATTAACCTCAAGCTTGCTGGATGTCACTGAACTGAACATCCACCTTAGCTTTGGCAAATATTTGGTAAATATTGGAAAAATATGTATATAAGGGTGAGAAAAATATCTGGACAGGCTGCCACTTAATAATGTCCCTAGTATTTTTTTATCATATAATGTCTTCTCACACTGACCAACTCTGGTAATATGGAGGAAGCAAGGAGAGAAATAAATGGAGGGAGGACAGATGAAGAAGAGTGCTAACAGAATGGGAGGATAAAGTATGAAGGAGGAAAGACATACAGGAGAGGAAGTGAGAGATGACTGGAAATAATGATGTAAAAGCAGATCATAGAGAGACTCACTGTCAGTTAGAAGACATGGTTGAAATGCTTTGGAAGCAGAGGAGAGTTCCACATATAGAGAGCAAGACAGAAAAAGAAAGGGAGCAGCAGCTCTTTTGAGTAGCCATAATAGAAGGATGGACTCCACACTGATGTCTTCATATAATAGAGTTATTGATGCAATTGATTATGCCTCAACTGCGGCATGTACCCAAACCCATGCTGTGCCAGAAAATAGTTCTTGGAAAGAGTGCTGCCCTGAAGAAGGTGGATTCTTATCACAGGAAGCAGACAAAGCTGAAAATAAAAAAGCTCATTATTGAAGCAGAGGCATGTTTCCAAATCTTTAGTTTCAGTAGTACCTTCTAATGACATTGTAATAAAAGTATTGACTGATCACTACAACAATTAGCATACTTTTAAACATTGAACGTCCAAAAAAAGTTTCTTTTACACTCTAATATTATTTTGGACTGCACTTTCCTGTGCGGGAGTGGTCACACGTGGTCGTCAGGCACGTGGACAATTCACAGTGCTGCCAGTCTCTCTGAATCGCCATCTCAACCGGCTGATGGTGGAATGATACACATTCAAGTGTGTTGACACTGCTGTGACAGACATTCCAGCATTCAGCATGCCAATGGTATGCTTACTCAGGACTTGTGTCATCTGTGGCATTGTGACTAGTGACAAAAATGCACATTTCGGGGTGGCCTTTTATTTGCCCTGGTGCAAGGATTGCCTATTGGTCACGCTGACTGACCAACTCAGTGTTATGCGTTATGCCACTCATGGGTGGTATAACTCAGTGATTGCATAATCTCACATGGATGTGGTATGAGAAGTGAGTAACCAGAATTCAGCAGAACACTCATTCAGTACACCAATAAACATTATTTATGAGCATATTTCATTATAGGTCAATTTAACTCAGCATTTTTTGGTTCGTTGGTTTATATTTTTGTTCAGTGTGTACATCCCCTGATGAGTGGGCAACCCCTGATGAGTGGGCAACCACGAAACAGGCTTGTCGGGATGAAATTGTAGTCCTTTTATTTTTCTCTCATACCATATATATATATATATATAATTTAGCATCAGGAATGAAAAAGGGAAAAGTCCACTGATGGGATAACCTGGTCATTCAGAACATTCAGGTCATCAGCTAACTTCATTTTATTGCCACATAATGATGCTGAGCCTGACCTTATCAAATAAAGCAACAATGCCATGGTACTTATGTGCTGTACTCAGGGCTAAACAAAAACAAAATATTACACAAAATCTTAGTGAGTGTAACTTTTTTGGCCAGGCAGTGTAGAAAGTTTTCAGTGTAGAAAGGCAACTACTAATACCTAACATGCATGATAACATAAAAGTTCTCCAAAAGATTCTGATTTTATGTCACTTATAGGAGAGCTCTTGAGCGGAGCCCCATAGGCAAGAAGCATGAATCTGATTGCTGTCCCATATCTGTCCATGTCAACCCTTTCACTGACTTGATGCTGATTGGCACCCCTTCACTGACTTGATGCTGACACATTCACAGTTTATGTAGTGTAGACCTATCATATTTTTCTACATTAACTATTAAACATGTTAGTAAACTCAGACTGCAGAGGTGCATGCTGAGGGTATGGACATTTGGGAATAACAATTGGGAATATTCTGGAAATTAGCCGTTTGTGCTCATCATCCCCGACGACAGACAGACAGACAGACAGACAGACAGACAGACAGACACACACACACACACACACACACACACACACACACACACACACACACACACACACACAATCTTTGCAGCAGTACAGCCATCAACTCGTGAAACGGGTAAACAAGACAAGTGATACAAATGAACGCGGTTCAGCAAGTGAAAGGCAGTGAACAGAAAACTCAGTGACGTAGAACACATAGACCGCACATCTATTAGGGTTAGTTATGAGCGCCATGTCAGAGCGGCAGCAACTTCCATTAGTGACAAAAAGCCAGATGTTAATAATTCACTGTCAGTCACTCAGACATCAGTTTCCGTTCATTTCTCAGCAACTATGAGACCTAGAAATTTGATCTATGGCTCATTTTGCTACTCTCTCTTGATCCTAAAATTGACAATCACATCACTGTCATGCCTAATCCTTCTGAAATAAAATATAACTACAGGTTATTTCACCAATATTGCTGTTTATTTTATGGCTATGCATTGTGGAGACTGAGATGTGATGCCTCTGAAGATTTGTAGAAAGCTTGGAGAAAATGTCTGCGGGTGTTATGGAAGTAATCTAGTATGACTCATCGTTATATTATTGAATGTTAATAAACTTTGCACTACTTTTTGTACAATTGAGTTACATGTTAAAAAAATTCATTAAAAAAGGACTAAATATCAGAAATTGTGTTTTGAAAATAACTGAATTGAAAAAACAAATCCCATATCGGCAGGTAGTACCCACTAACTATAGAGAATTAATGAATGAACATACATATAGTACAGTGTACAGTACAAACTGTACCCTTATACTGTACAGTATAACATACTGAGCCATAAAGAATGAACAGAGGTATCAGAGGGAACAGTCACAGCACAGCTGATCTACATTATTGAAAAAAAAATTACACTTACTTATTCACTTACTTGGTTACTTATTACATAATATGAAATATGACAGATCCTAGCTAAATCTAGTTGGAACCAGATAAAAATTTAAACCAAGTAGCTAGAACTTCACTATAGTATAACATGAAGTCTGGATGGTTATTTTATAACTGTAATGATAATTGTAGCCCTAAATCATTTTAGTAAAAGAGTTTAAATCACCAGCCGTGAAAAGTCATCTTCACAGTTTCAGAGTGTATATTTAGATCCACATGGAATATCATCAGCAGGAGCGATGGACTTCTAAGATGAGAACTCCAACCAGCAGTAGCACATTAGGATGGATCACAAGGTTTGGAGAGCAATCAGGATCACCGGTATCTCAGAAGTAGCATATGTGCCTTAACAAAAAACACACATAGTGTGAGAAAAAGGGGAAGAAGTTGTTCATAACAATGTAATGATTACAAAAGAGAGTTTATTAGTGCTCAGTACAAGCAGGAACTCTACTACAACTGGCTATGACAGCATAACTAAAAAGAGAGAGCAAGAAGGAAGATGGACATGAGTGCACCCTATGACATAAGGGTGTGTGAGAGTGGGGGAGTGACTGCATCCCAACATCCTTTAAGTAGCCTGCACCTTTTGATCTAAGTAGGCATGGTGGATCATAAATGACAAGAAGTTCACTAAGATAATGTGGTGCCAGGACTTTCCGTGCTTTACAGGTTAAAAATAGTATTTTATATTCGATGCGTAAATTTATTCAATGCACTATCAACTTATCACGCATTATATATATATATATATATAATAATAAAAAGGAGACACAGCCTTGGTTAGAGGCCAGCAGTAGCTTATTTACCACATTACCAAGTGTTGTGTCTGTGCTATGATGAGGCTTAAATCCTGATTGATACATTTAATGAATGTTATTCCTACATACATGTGAACATAACAGCTCGACTACAGGTTTTTTTTAAGATCTTGGAGATAATGGGGGATATGATAACTGCTAGTTTAAAGGATTTAGGTACAGAACCAGTGCTAAGGGAAGAATTAATTACATTTAATAAAGGGGTTGATTACTTCTGGTAGTATCTCTTTGAAGAAACATGTGTGTACTGGATCTAGCACACATGTAGCACGCATAATGTACTGGATTGACTAAGTCCTGTGAATCAATATTGTCAATAGAAATTTTTTTCTAACATTCAATGTTTTAGTGCAAAAAGTTCCAATGTATGAAGAGACCCATTAATGTCATATGATTGACAATTAAAATGACTGATGATGGTGATGATGGTAAGTCTTCTGAGGCTATACCAAGGATATACTTTGTTTCCAGATTTACATAAAAAAGTATATATACACAGATCAAAATAATTCTGATGTATGTCAAACCATATTAATCTGTCTGTCAATATAAGCAGTATAATACATGTACTATGTCCAAGCTCTACTTGTATTTGTAAATCTCCCTAGAGAAGTCACAGTTTACAAAAACCTCTGTGCAGAAGGTGTGGCTGCAGATTTGGAGGGAGATGAAGGTTTGGAATAGATGGTGTTTTTTGTAATCACAGACTTTGCCAAACAGGCATTGGTAATGATATTTTTTGGGTTATATCATCCATTCTTTGTGATAAACAAGTTGTTAAAAGAGGTTTATCTAAGTAAAGATAAAACAAAAATCAAATAACATTTCTGGCACTCCTTAAACATCAAGGAGCACTATGCAGTGCATTAAAACAGCAAAAAATTATTGTTTGATTTTATGGATTAGTTGCAATTTCTTGCACTGATTTTCTCAAAACAGACATAATGTGACAAAGGCAAGTCCTGCGCAAAGTATACCTTATGCATGGTCAAACCCACGGTTTGTGAAAGACATCACAATTCATCACAACTAAGTATTCTCTTGCATTACTCATTTCTCAATTTTACACCAATAAAAGGGTTCCAAAACTGCCTGTTGAGTTAACCTGCAGGTCATGCCCTTCTCTGCCTGACTGCATCAGGTCTGGGTGTGTCTCCCAGCCTGAAGGCAGGCTGAGTGCACCAGGTGGAGATGATTTGGTGATCAGGGGTGTTTGAAGGCACTCACTCAAGGGAATGAGAAAAAGCAGTGTGTGAAAGAAATGGTTGGAGAGACTTTGTTTCAAATAAATAAGCAGGAGTCGGTGAGCTGTCATTTGTCATGTGTCTTTGTAGCTTTCATTGGGGTTGATGTGGACTGTAGACTTGAGCATTTGGAAAATTGTGTGATCAAGTTTAGATTAAAATGTGGTGTATTAAAAGACCATGTGATTAAAATGCAAGTTAAAAATGTAATATATTTAATATCATGTGGGTTAAGAGTACAATTAAGAAATGTGGTGTATTTTTTATTTAAGCTAAAAGTAATTTGATAAATGTGATTAATTAATTAATTAATTTATTTAAAAAAAAAAATATATATATATATATATTTTTTTGGATTTTCCCCCATTTTTCTCCCTAGTTTTTAGTTGTTTCCAATTCCCACCCATCAACTTTTTGCCTTCCCTATCACACGACCACCAACGACCAGGGAGGGGCGTAAGCAAGCACATGCCCCCTCCGTGACATGCGATGCTGCCGCCCGCCTCTTTTCGAACTGC
>JBCNYH010000001.1:15533870-15552183 GCA_039654325.1 Tandanus tandanus
TATGACGAGGCGTCTCTGGTTCCTCAGCGGCCCACTGGATGGTGTTCCCAGAAAGACCACCGGGGGGGGGGGGGGTGGCCGAGGCCGCGACTGGCAGTCAGACAGCGCTTGGACGGGAGGTTCTTCCCTCCCTGGTTCCTTGGAGGCTCTATGGAGATTGTGAATTGGTCGATGTGGTTGTGGGTAGGAGGTTGAAGTCCCGGAACCGAAGTAGCCTGCTCTACTGGAGTGGAGGTTCTTTGCATGGGACGAGGAGGGCGAATAGGGCAAAGCAAAATAAGATGCCCTGACTGGCCACAGTACAGACAAGAGTCCCTCCGTGATCCGTCGCAATCTTTCGGTCGGGGTGAGTCGGACCACATTGACTTGCATGGGCTCAGGGGGTTCCTGCAGTGACGTAGGAAAGGCAGGCCCATGGATGTCCTGTGGAGGCGCGGAAAAGGTAGGCCCTTGCAGCTCGGCCAAACATCCTTTCCGCCGATGAGCGACACGGATGGCCAGCTGAATCACCTTTTCCAGCTCCAGCCGCAGCCGGAGCGATGGCTCCAAGCCCTGACGGAAATGGGTAACCAGCGCCGCGTCGTTCCACCCACTGAGCCCAGCGAGGGTTCGGAACTCCAGTGCATATTTCCTAATCTCCCTCTTTCCTTGACGGAGCCGATGTAACTTCTCCCTGTTGGTGGACTCTCCCTCCGGCCGGCTGAAAACCTCTCGAAAGTGGGCAGTGAAATTGGGGTACGTGGAGACAGCTGGTCCACTCTGCCTGAACAGCCCTTCTGCCCATTGCAGTGCTTTGCCGGATAGCAAGGAGATGACATACTTAGAGCGCTCTGTGGGAAAGAAAGTGGGATGAATTTCAATGGCGAGCGCGCACTGCAATAGGAAGCCATCACAGCAGTCGGGATCTCCGGGGTAGGGTGCGGGGTTAACATGGGGACCTCCCATGGGAACAGCGTGTATTGACGTCATGACGGGAGATTCCGAAGCTGCTAGGGACCATTGTACTTCCTCAACGAGGGCTTGGAATGCTTCCGGAGAGAGAGGAGGGGCGTGGCCTCCATTTTGTCTGTCTCGGTCTAGCCTTCTGTTATGATGACTCCTGGAGACAAGAGGATAATAATAATGCGGACACGGCCTCCGTGAGCCACAAAAACAGGAACAACTCAAAAGGGGTCTGAAAAGGAAACCTGCCACGAGGGGCGAACCAAAACCGACAAACACAACAGGTAAATAAACCAAGGGTCCGTGAGAACTTCGGGAGAAGTTGTAACGAGTAGAGAACGCGGAAATCAAGGTGAGTCCAAGATGCTGGAAGGAGTAGCAGTGAAACACATGCATCTCCAACGAGGCTAGACACTGGAGTGTGTCTAGCCGGAGGTTATTATAGGGGCGCTAATCAGTCACAGAGATGAGGTGCAGGTGAGTCCTTAATCCCATGGGCGTGAGAGTCAGAGCGCCAGTCAGGCGTGGGCGTGACACATACACACACATATATAGATGTATATATAATATTTTTTTTTTGTTGAAATTTCCCAGTTTTAGGCATATAGTTTTAGTTTTTGGAACACATGATTCCAAAATTTTTGTGCATGCTCAACAAGCCGTTTCAAACTCATTCCTCATTGGCCCCACTGTAAACTGGAGGGAAATTACAAGAATTAATATTTTTGTTCCTTTTCCAGAAACAAAGAATAAAAAACAAAGACAAATACGGCTCTGTGGTTGACCGGATTATCAGATAGACAGTCATAGTTGCACACATTGCTATAATGAATCCATTCCATTGAACTTGCACTTTCATAGGAAGGGTAAGTTTATGAGTGATGTTCATTAAACTGATGCAGATTTAGAGCTCCCAGCAGGCCAAACTAAAGGCCAACTTGCATGCATAGCATAAATGAATGTGAACAGATGGCCCAATCCCCTGGACTCAGGGTGAAGCCATAATAGACTGTAACAATTGTGTGGGAAGGTTTGTATGTGCCTGTACTGTCTCTATACATGGTAAAACAGAATCTCAATATTGTAATGTATTGGAGAACACAGTAAAATGGGAGGTATAGATCAACACTTATATATCTGTAAATATAAAATTCAATGTTTGTCTGTCTGTATGCTATAGAATCGAACATGTCAACATGTACACACACAGAAATCTTCTGAGGAAGTCAATGTGCATATGTATTTTCTGCTGCGAAGCATGCATAAATGTGTAAATTGTAAACCTCCCTTACACGTTGCCAAAGAGTCACCACTCGTATCGGCTTTGCCATGTTGCCGAGATATGGCTGTCGGAATATGTTGGCCTTTTCTCGATTTAGATATCCTCAGACTTTCTAGATAGCTTCCGCTAGAAGGTATCAGTCATATATAGAGCACCACACTCAATGAAGTAGAATGCCAGGTGTTTCTAAACACAAACCATGGACTCTGTACAGGCTTTGTTTTTTTTTTGCAAATTACACAGACAGTGTACTGTTGTCTAGCAAGATGCAAGACTTGACTCAAACTTTCTAGCAGGACACAAGACTTGACTCAAACCTTAGAGTGAGTGTGCAATTTTGGCATGAATATGGCTTGATGTCTGCAATATTGCAACTGGATGTTGAAATGACAGGGTAAGCTTCTACACTACAAGCATGCATGTTTTTTTTTTGTCTATTTTTGTCTTTTTTTGCGTTGTATAAGATATTACAAAATCATAGGTCTTGGGTTTGAGTCCTAGGCTTGGTCAGTGTGTTTCTGTGTGAGTTTGCATGTTCTCCCTGCTCGCAAGGCATTCCTCTGGGTACTCCAGTTTCCTTCAACAGTCCAAAGACATGCATATTAGGCTAATTGGCTGCTCCAAATTGCCAAAAGGTGTGAGTGTGAATGGTGGTATGTGTATGTGTTGGCACTGCGATGGACTGGCAAGATGTTCAGGATATACTCCGCCTTCCCCCAGGGTCAGCTGAGATAGGTTCCAGCCTCCTTGTGTCCCTAGTAGGATTAAGTGGTTTGGCAAATGAATAAATTAGTGAATTTTTTGACAGTATAAAACAATATGTAGGTCTTGCAGAACATCAGAACACAGGGTGAAATTACATATTGCAAAAAGTATTACAGATTCCCCCCCCCCTAAAAGCATGAGAAAAGTTTTTCCCATTCAAATGTCGCATGTAAGCCCACAAGAGAAGCGTTCACTCAGTGCTTGCATTTACCAGCAGGGCATGATTCAGGAATGTAGCTGTGACAGATCGATGCCCACCCTTCTCATTGTACAGCATGAAGTTCACACACTTAAGAGCCAATTATTCTCATCTAAAATTTACATTTTGTGAGAGTCTATCATCAATCAAAGCAGCTGCTCCATTTTTATAGCCTTTGATTTACTGAAGTGAGACATCCACAGCAGAAGGGACGAGGCAAAAAAAGCATTGCCAACTGACAATGACAAATGTTTATAGCAGGCAGCAGACAGGCAGCTTCTGTAAAAGTCCAAAATGTGTGCGTGTGTGAGTGTGTGTACAACAAATCCTATTATATATACTGGTATTAACTCTCTCTGGCACTGAAATGAATGCAATATTTGAACACTGATCGATATTTCATTACATATATGGGCTCAATGACAAAGAAATGCCTATATTTTTGATTGCTATCTTCTACTTGAAAAGTATATTGTTTAAGCAAGGCACACAAAATGTACAAGACAAGTTCTACCATGGGGTTTAGTAATATTCATGTTTTACATGGTTAGCAGTGGTCATACAACATGATTTGCTTTCTTTTTAAAACATCATACGAATTAACTGAGTAATTATGAATTAATTTTGATTTATTACATGTGTACCATACTACATGATACTGTACAGTATAAGACAGCATTTGTAGTTTCTTTCCCACAGATATTTGTGCTTTTAGAGAGGTGACAAAGGTCCCATGGGGAGTTAAAGAATAAGTGCTCGCATTCTAGCCGGATTGGCTGGTATCAATGAGCTGGTGATTTATTCACTTGAAACTGATCAAAATAGTATAACAGCAAAGGGGGCTGTTTTCTTTTTAATCTTGAACCCAAGATTTGTGTCGTGTAATAGTGATATTATGCACTCACTCACTCATTAGCTTTAGGTTAAGGTTAAGTTTGCGGGAGTACCGCCGCTTATCTCAGCTGACACTGGGCAAAGGTGTGGTACACCCTGAACAGCTTGCCAGCCCATCGCAGGGCAACACACACACACACACACACACACACACACACACACACACACACACACACACACTTACACACATTCACACTCACATCCACACCCTGGGGAAATTTGAAACAACCAATTTATTGCCATTTTGACACACTTTAGATTTGGTTGTAGTCTTGTCCCCAAATATGTTCTACCATTGGGGCATGACCTGAGTATGTTCATCTGCTCTGTGTTACACTTTTGATAATTTGTCAGTTTTTACCCTGAGATTTCTTTGTCTCATAATTATTTCTCATGGTGCTTTTTATCCTGTTACATCATTTGCCTAGTGCCCATTTCCCTGTATTCAGTATTTCCTGCTTATGACGCTTGCTTGTGTATTTTGTTGCTTAATAGCTGCCTTCAAAGTTGTCTGCATTGATTTGGCTCCCACCATAGTCTATAACAATGATTTTTCAGTTGCCTTACATAAGCACAAAGCTGAGTTTACACACTTTGTCTTGTCTTCATTAATTGTAAGTTACAAATTCAGGAAAAAAGGTTGTCTCATCTACTGCTACTAGAAGCAAGAGAGGATATAATCCTAATTGCTCTTTGGGTATTACAGAAAACAACAAATGGGCCATTTAAAAACTGAAGGCATACTACTATTCTATTAAAAAGCATGATTGACACGGCTGTGATTATTTATAATCATTTTATAGAATTTGGCAGACGCTCTTATCCAGAGCGACTTACAATTATAAATTTTTTTAATACAACTGAGCAATTGAGGGTTAAGGGCCTTGCTCAAGGGCCCAACAGTGGTGATCGTGGGGATTCAACCACTGACCTTCGGATTAGTAACCCATCGCCTTAACCACTAAGCCACCGCTGACCTCGTCGTACATCAATAATATATGTGACTAGATCTGACAAAATGAGTTTGAATGACCAAAGTTTGAATTAAGAAGACTGTAAGCTTTACAATGATACCACGTTTGTTGAAATATCCTGAAAACTGACAAAGTTATGAACATTTGAAGATTGTTGGTCAACCATTCTAAAGAAAAACAGAGAAAAATGCATTTAAAGTTTTTGGAATGTTTTGACAAAGTATCCTTCAAATGTCCTTAGCAACCAAAAACTTGGCAGGTCATTTGATTACATAATTTCCCGTAATTTCAAGAGAAAAAGAAGTAAAGGAGATGTCAGAATTCAAATTAAAATTCAATTTATTAATTATCTGTACCAGCTCACAGGGACAGAAAGTACAACATTAAATAATGGTACTTCAGACAAGCATCACTTTCCTCACCAAACAAACTTTTGTCATCACTGTCATCATTTTCCGAATCTGAGGAAGGCCCTGGGTCATCAGAACCAAAGTAATCGTTCACAAAATCGGTCCATTCCTGTTGACCAGCCGCTGAACTGAAGTTGCACAGTTGCAATTCGGCTAGTGAGTTCAATTTTCCTGCAACTCGAGGATGTTTCGACAGAGTCATTGTCCCGATCAGTCCGACATCAAATAAATCTGTACATACTATACAATTGTTTCACTGGTAGTAGATTCAAAATTTAGTCAGACTTGTTGATGGAGGAGGCAGGTTTGTTTACAAGTTATTGAAAACTTTGATTAGCTTTCTGTAGGGAGTATTGCCATGTAAGTTCTATATATAGAAAGTGGAGATTCCCCTGGGTCAGGAGGTACCAGGATGATGTGGGTATCGCCAGTGAAAGAGTGATCACAACTTTGGATATTTTACGGATATTTCCTGTTCTTTTCTGCCAAGTTTACAGGTAAGACTCTCGGCTAAATGCTCAGTTTCATTACATTATATAAGTTTCTGTGCTATAAGACTTTGGGAAATAATAGATTAATAGTCCATCTATTAGAGAAAAAAAATCAATATTTCAATGAATTACAATGTATTTTGGCCTGTATCTCCAAAGTTATACTTGCGACTTCCGACTCATTTTGCCAGATTGGGTAACATATATTATAAATTGGCAGAAAAATAACAATTTGTTGGTACTGCTGATTATTTTTAGTGCCAGTACAACCCATGCATGGTGGCATAGTGGTGTAATGGTTAGCACTCTTGCCTCAGAGCAAGAAGGTTCTGGATTTGGAATTTTGAAAAACTGGCATTTTTTGTGTGAAGTTTGTGTTTATGTGCTTGTATGGGTTTCCTCTGGGTGCTCTGGTTTCCTCCCACAATCCAAAGCATGCACTTTAAGCTAATAGGCTATTTCAAATTGCTCATAGGTGTGAGTGTGAATGGCAACACAGGTACATGCAGGAGTCAAACCCAGATTAATGGCAAAGGTTATGGAAAGACTAGGTGGACTACCTTCCAAAAGAACAAACAAACAAACAAACAAACAAACAAAAAAACCCTGAAGAGTTGGTTTGCAAAAACAGATAAGTCCAATTGTTTTAATTATGAGAAAAACTCATTTTCTATTTTTTTTAAATAACATTACAAAAAAACAAAAACAAACAAACAAAAAACCTTTTTCCAGTAGCTTAAAAAACTTAAAAATCTTTCAAAAATTTTTTCAGTAACTTTAAAATAAAGCTACTGAAAAAGTTGTTTTTCTCATAATTAAAACAATTGGACTTATCTGTTTTTGCAAACCAACATTTCAAACATTTCGCAACTAAATAGAGAGTGATAACCCATACATATTATAATTCACAATACTATTTTTTATTTATTAGGTGTATTTTGATGTAAACATTTTTGAAAGGTTCTTTAATTTCTTCATTTGTATGCAGTGACAGCTACACTCCCAATTAACTCTTAATCATTTCTACAAGTCATTAACTTCTGAAATCTTCTACATGGTTGAAAGAGACCATTAGCTAGTGTATGTAAATATTTGCTGTGTTGAAAATCTGATATAGTGAATTAAATCTGTGTCAATGTCTCTGTCTCATATTAAAATGACCCCTAATGTGAACTGTCATGCCATCAGACACACAGCCACACAATGACATGGAAATCACACATAATACATTATTTCCCATGAACCCGGTAACCTTCCTATTGACCCTCAGGTCACATGTTATGCAACACCTGCTTACACTCACTTTGATTCCCTCTGTACTATTTGAGGACTCAGTTTTGTTTATTCATACATTTATTCATTTATTTTCTAAGCTGCTTAATCTTAATTAGGGTCACGTGGCGGCTGGCGCCCATTTCAGCATACTCTGGGTGAAGGCGGGGTACACCCTGAACATTGCAGGGCCAACACACATACAACCATTCACACTTACACTCAAATGTAGGGGCAATCAGACTACTGTGCATGTTTTTGGACTGTGAGAGGAAACCAGAGTACCCGGAGGAAACCCATGCAAGTATGGGGAGAACATGCAAACTCCACACGGAAATGCTCGATCGATCCTGGGACCTTCTTGCTGTGAGCCGAACGTGCTAACCACTGCGCTATCGTGCTAGCTGTTTTGTTTTCTTCTTTGTAAAGTATGCGATCACTTGTGTTACTGTTCTCCCAAGCCTTGTTTATTGCTATTGCCTGTGCTGTGTATGAACCTTTTAACATTTTATTACCTGACCTTATCTCTCATTTGTGGTTATGCCCCAACCATGACACACACGACGAAGAGGGAGCACTTTTATCAGGATTTGAACAGATTCGTGGACAAGGTACCTACTGCAGACAAGCTTCTCATTTTGTCAGATTTCAAGGCAAGAGTAGGGAGTGACTACACAACATACAAAGACACTATTGGGAAATTTGGCAAAGGTAAGATCTTTTGCTAAATTTCTTCACTGAGCATGACCTCAGCATCACAAACACATTCTTTCTCCAGCCTGACAAAAACTACTTCACATGGTTGCATCCACGGTCAAAGCAGTTCCATCTTCTGGACTATGTTGTGACCCACAAAGCAGACCTTTCAGACATACTCTGTACTAAGGCAATGTGAGGAACTGAATGCTTGACTGATCACTACATTGTCCGAACACTGCTAAGACTGAGACTGCAGATGAAGAAACAAAAAACAGCAAGTGATGTGCCAAAAAGGCTGGACAGCAGTCAGCTTGTGAAAGAGGAACACCAAACATCTTACCATCTGCAATTACTAATGCTCTAGAGCAAAAAGACATGGTTATAGACTCAACAGATATTGAAGAGTGGTGAAAACACTTTAAAGAGATTGTCTACACAACTTTAGACTCAGTACTTGGTCATCCTAGAAGAAAATTGCCTGACTGATTTCAAGAAAATGATGACGCCATCCAAGAACTGCTAAAGGAAAAGGTTCAAAATCCATCTGAGAGAAATCTCTGAGAAAAGCAACGCAGAATTCAAGCCAATCAAAGCCAAACTACATAGAGAGATCAGAAAGATGAATGACAACTGGTGGACTAAGAAATCTGAAGAAATGAAAGAAATTCAAAGATTGCAACACACATGCCCTTTTTTCTGAATTGTGAACTAGATATATGGACCAAGACCCAACACAGTAGCACCGGTCAAAAACGGCAGATGGAAGCAAACTTTTTTACCAACAAAAGTGAAATCACTGAACAATGGAGAGAAGACTTTGCTACATTGCTAAACCAAGAGGGAACTGCCAATCCAGATGCATGTAGTGAAATGATAAAAAGACCAGCCAAAGAGGGAGTTTGTGAACTAGTCACTATGGCTAGAGTTGAGGAAGCGCTAAAAAGTGCAAGAAGTGGGAAAGCACCAGGACAGCATGGCATCCCATCAGACATCCTGATATATGGTGGCCTAAAGCTGAAGATAGAACACTTGCTGGGAGAATTTATTCCTTCCTCAAGACTTCAAAGATGCCCTGATAGTTACCACCTACAAGAAGAAAGGCGAAAGAAGCGACTGTGGAAACCATAGACAAATCTCACTTTTGTGCATTGCAGGAAAGGTACTTGCTAAGATCATCCGGAATCGAATCAAGTGACTATCAGATGTACTTCTTGAAAGTCAATGTGGATTAAGAACTAGCAGATGAACCACTGACATGGTCTTTACCCTGAGACAACTACAAGAGAAGGCCATTGAACAACAATTACCTCTGTACATAGTATTTTTAGAATTTTCAAAAGCATTCAACACTGTGGACAGAGAGATACTGTGGAAAGTACCAGAAATGTATGGCTGCCCTCATAAAATCATCAACATCATCAAACTCTTCCATGAAGGTATGACAGGAAAAGTATCTATCGGTGGGAATATCAGCAATGCTTTTGATATCATGCATGGTGTGAAGCAAGGATATGCGCTTGCTCCAACTGTCTTTGCTCTATACCTATCAGCAGTTCTAGAGATGATGTCTTCCAACCTGAAGGGAGGTGCGTATATCATGACCTGAACAGATTGGAAACTATTCAACCTCACCAGGTTCAAGGCAGCATCAGAAACCAGAGAAATTTGTGTCTGAAAGCTCCTATATGCAGACGATTCAGCCTTAGTGGCCAATGATCGTGAACAAATGCAAGAAATAGTGAACCACTTCTCAACAGCTGCTGCGCTCTTTGGACTGAAAATCAATGTCACAAAGACTGAACTCCTTTATCAGCCTGCCCCGCAAAGTGAATCTGGAGAGATTTTAAACATAATTATCATAATTAGACATAATTAGAACTCTTCAAATGCAGAGGTGGACAGAGGAATCCAAGCAGCCTCAAATGCATAGACAAGAGTGCTAGACAAGAAACTTTGGTCTAGACATGACATCAAACTGGCCATGAAGGTCAATGTCTACAACACACCTGTTCTTCCAGAACTTCTGTACTGCACTGAATGCATGAACCTATACCGTAGGCACATCAAGAAACTAACAAAGATCCAACTCTATCACTTCAGACAACTGCTTGGAATCAAATGGGAGAATAAGGTACCTGAGGTGGAAGTCCTGAAATAAACTAACATCGAAAGTGTAGAAGCTCTGATAACAGCTTCACAGTTGAGGTGGGCAGGCCATGTGGCAAGGATGCCAGATGCCCGTCTCCCAAATGCTGTCTTCCATGGAAAGCTCTGTGAAGGAAACAGATAAACAGGAGAACAAAAACTACAATAAAAGGACGTCCTGAAGCACCACATGAAAACCTGTGACACAGATGACACCACTTGGGAAGAAGATGCCATGGATCATCCAGAAGGGCGAGCGACAGTTCAGCGATCCAAGGCGGCAGTATAGCAGAGAAGGCAAGGAAAGTACCAACACACAAGACACAACAAGTCAACTCATTCTGACTTTCTGTGTAATGATTGTAGTAGATATTGCAGCTCAAAGGCAGGCCACAAATGTTCTTGCCAGACCTGGGCAATATCACAGTCACCATCGATATCGATAGACAGCTGAAGAATCCGAAGACCTGACTTTGTCTTTGCCTGATCTTTGATGCTGTTTGCCAAGTGATTGACTTTTTATATCTGAGTTTGAGTCTAACCTAGCTTGTGATAACCCTCTGCTTACCTCTGCTTGACCTGAATCTCTTTGAACCTTGCCTAGTGTTACATTCTCCTTGTTCAGTGTATATCTGTTTAGTCTGTTTTAAAGTAGTTTTCCCCCAACATTTTTGTTAGTTTTCTTTGCTGTTTTGAGTATTGCTAGCTGTGTTTTGTTCACTGTTTTCTATGTTGTATTACTTGCTTGCCTTGTGCCTGTCTCCTTTATCTTTATTAGACATTACCCTTTATTATTAGAAGACATTTTATCTACAACTACATCCACATCTCTCCACCTCAGTTCTGCTTGTGACAGGAACACAATAGCAGCCCTAATTGATTCAGCAAAAGAAATGTATAAATGTGTGAAGTTGTGAAAAACTGAGACTGAATAACTTAGGTGCATGCAAACATTTGGCCTCAGTTGTAGGTAGAATCAGCCCCACACCACAACAGTTAAAAATGTAAAAATAAGGAAGTGTTGCAAATTGTACTCATGGTTAATTGTTTTTTTTTTTTCTTTCTCTGTTGAGACTCAGAAAAGTTATTCATGCCTTTCTGATATTTTTTTAAGAAATAATATTCACTATTTTCCAATTGTATAATTTTCAGGTTCTTGGTATATTGCAATATTTTCATGCTTATAAACTCCAAGGACTTCCAGTACATGCTGCCTCAAGCAGGTAATCTAAGTTCTGTGAAGTGTGAAAGGTGATGAAATAATTGGTTCTAAATGCTACTGGCATGTTACATTACACTTTGAAAGTAAAAACCCAAGTGGGGAAAAACAAAGATTTCCTCTCTGAACTACAGCTATTATGCAATGTAGTTAAAATACACTGGTGTCATGGAAGTGGGCCTCAGACTGATGCAAAAGTAGACAAGGAATTTACTGCACACACCAACCAAAAAAATCTAAAACATTATGTAGATATCATAATCAATAGAAAAGTATTGCATGGACAAGGCACAAACAAGGTATCAGAGGTAGGATAAACTCCAAATCCAAAATATACTAATTGAGACAACACCATTAAATGAAAGCATATAACAAAGGATTGGTAACATCAAGAAACAATAAAATAAAGAATATAGGGCTCGAATCTCCTATTCACACTTTTTTTTCAACCCATGTTCAATATAAGCACTTTTGATTTGTGTGCATTCTTTGCTAAGTACTTTGGCCATACCCCCTGAACTTAAAGCCAATAGAGAAAAAAGCAGGCTTATGAATGAATACATGGTGCATTTAAAATAAACACATTTACATGTACATTTACCATTTGGATGCCAGTGAAATACATTCACACCATAGAACAGACACTGATTTTGAAAAGAAAGGAAGAGGCAACTCAGATGTGACATCATTCAGAATGTGAAGATTTGCTTCAAATTCAAGTGAAGATTTCAGAAAGTGTCCAAGCATGCATGGCAATAAAAAAATAAACACAGATTATCATACAACATGTGTTCTCCACCTATAGTGAATATAAAAACCTGTTTGATGTGTAGAGATTTCATCTGTAAAAACAAATTTTAAAGTTACAAGTTGGTTACAAAAAAGGTTACTGTGGCTTAAAACAAATGGCACAGATTTAGGTAGGTTAAACTTTATTTATAGATGTATAAAAAAGTTTAAAATAGGCCAACTGATGACTTACAGTGCAATGGTGTTTCATCATGTAACATTTGGTTTACTACAGTGCTCAGATCCATGCAGCTCAGACAGACGTAAGTTCTTAACAGAATTTTCTTAGGGGGCATTTGCCTAAGAATCAAGATAATTTTGGCTTTACTCCAAAATGCATAACCCTGTTGACCACCTGTAAGACACAGACTTATGTTTATGGGAAAATTGGCTGAGGCTGAAAACCACTTTTTAACTTAAGCACATGGGAGACTCAAGCCCATGTTGTACATAAGAAACATAAGTCCTTAAATAATACGGATGTGATTGGAAAAAAAGAATCACAAATCAGATGACTGGGAGCAGTTATACGAGTGCTGGGAATTATAGTCCAAGCAGCCATATTTAGTCCAATGGTAGTCCACTGGTTGTACAGCTGTACATAACATTTCCTTAACGAGTTATCTGATGTGAAGAGACTCAGATGAGGAGTGAATTACTAGTGTACCAAGGGAGCATGTATGCATAGAATTATTCTAAAAGATGACCCACTATGCATTTTTTAAACCTATTTAATTTGAAATGCTCTGAGTGGCACAAGCAATGAAAGTCATACATAAAGAGCAACATTGTTGGGCTAAGGGATTAATTTAATCCAAAGTAGCATCCTACACAAAGCATAAAAACAAACAAACAAACAAACAGTTAGAGAAGCAGCTTTGGGACCGAAAGGTTGCTGGTTCAATTCCCAAAACTGGCAAAATGGGTGGCAGTGGGGGAGTGAGCTGTACTTTCCCTTCCTCCACCTTCATGGCTGAAGTGACCTTGAGCAAGGCACCTAACCCTCAACTGCTTTCCGGGCACCCCAGTGTGTGGAAGTGACTGCTCCGTTGTTTGTGTGCTCACTGTTTACATGTGTGTGAGCTCATTTTGGATGGGTTAAATGCAGAGGCAATAATTACCCTTGCAGGATTAATACAGTATATAAAACAAACAAACAAGCAAAAAAC
Organism: Tandanus tandanus; assembly: GCA_039654325.1. Taxonomy (NCBI): domain Eukaryota; kingdom Metazoa; phylum Chordata; class Actinopteri; order Siluriformes; family Plotosidae; genus Tandanus; species Tandanus tandanus. Next base: position 15,547,121 of record JBCNYH010000001.1, read on the forward strand.
AAACAAACAAAAAAAAAACATTTCTCATAATTTAGCTTAAATTTCTTTTTTTTTAATTAAGGCAAAATGTTTTCGTATATGTCTGGTATTTTTTCCCTGAATGTAAACATCTACCCATTGATGGTTGGGCAAGGACAGTATCTCTTTGCTTCTGTGCTTTATCAAGAAGCACAAAAAGGAAATGAGTTGGAGGTGAACAGCAGCTTCTTGTACTTTATTGCTTCTGATAAGCACTACAATGATATAGAAAGTAAATAAGTATCCAGCTACGGTGTTATATATTTTGATTCGTTTCATCCCCTTTGAATCAATATGCCCTGTTGTTCTAAGTGTGTTTTTTCCTCTAATGTTTATCTTGTAGTGTGTAGTATGTAGTGTGTAATATATTTCATATTTTGTTTACTCTGTGCAGTCATATACTCACATGCAAAAAAAAATAAACAACTTAAAAAAAAAAACAAAAAAATTAAACATGGACTGGAAAGTTAAAACTAAATGATTAAAACATAAACTACTTCTTGTTTACTTTCTAACTTTTTTAAAAGAAATAAAAAAACTAGACCATGTTAAACTACAGGATCAGAGTTTGACACTGTGACAGGAAACTCCACAAAAACAACAACACCCCCCCCCAAAAAAAATAAAAATAAAATAAAATAAAAAACTTACAGTTTTGGAGACTGTCTTATTGGCATTTACTAGCCATTAAGGCATTTACTGTAGGTGCTGCATAAATGTACTTTTACATTACTACTACTACTACTGAGGTATCCTTGCCTAATATGATGAACCTGCTGTCTTATCTACTATAAATGGTGACTAAATAACTTGCATTAACTGCTGACAGAGACTGTTTTCCAGATAAGAAGCAAATGACATTTGTTGCAGCTCTGCTACATACATACATAAATACAGTGAAAGTTATGAAAAAACTCACCGATCCATCATCTATATTACTTACCAGTCAGGGTCGTGGGACAAGCTGGCGCCAATCCCAGTTGACCAGCTTAGTGATTGTAGGTGTATGTATGACACTCCCAATTCTTGTGCATTCTACAACAATCAAGCAGGGTAGGACTGGTGTAATGAGGAGAAGGAGGTTGGATTCATGTACAGAGAGTTCTTACTAGAACAATAAACACAATTCAAAATCGAGCTTGCTAATAAGACCGGAGTCCAGAGATCAGTCAAACTGTTCCACTGATGATACAATGAACAGACAGACACCTAACAGCAACGAATAACAAAAGCACAGATCAGTAAACAGGGTGGCAAGATAAAGGCTCAGTACATAAAGGGTGTCACACTCCACAATACTAAACAAGCAGAGTCAGCTGTGCTGCGCTCCACAGCACCTGTTCGGTTTTGCAGCACATCCTGGGAACTAGAGTCCAACAGCATGAACTCAGAAGCAGTCGCTCTGAAGGTTTCTTTTAGGATGATCACTTCAAATTGAAATTTAAACAATTTTATATACTGTAGTTGAAAAATTTATTTAAAGAACAGTCCACACAAACCTAATACATCTGTCATGTATGTGTGTTTACATGCTTATTGGCTAGTTTGCTACTTTTTAAATGAAAATGCCTTAGAAAAGTCACACTTTTACTTTTATCAGAGATTGTATTGGCTGTTTCTGAAGTGTGAGCACCAGTAAACAATGCACAAAAGAATGGCTTTAAGAAAAACATATGGAAAAAGACGTGAATAACTGCATGGGTGTAAAGATTGGGACATATAATTTCACGATTGTCTGCTTTATATTTGTGTGTCTCTGTGTATTGTGAGAATGTCAAAATGCTTGTATGTTGTGTCATTGATAGGACTGGAGTGAAACATTTGTCTTTTTATCCTCCCGGTATACTTACATTTCCACAAAGTGGACCCTTAACCGAAAAGCAACAATCAGCCATACCCAACACCAATCATTATCACACTGTGAAGTCAGAAGCAGTCGCTCATGTTACAAGACAGAGTACACTGTGGATGAGATCCCAAAGGAGCAGGCAGACATGACAACTGTATTTCACAGACACGTTATTAAGAGGGCATAAGAAAATCTCTTATCTCAATTTTCCCTTTGTTCCTGAGTGAGACAAAATATAGAATATAAAATATCAGAATATTTAATGAACTTCTGTTTTTGGGTTGAACTACTGTCCCATCCTCAGAACTGGAAACTACCCTTGATAAGACCCTACATTATGAGGCTCATTCCTTGTTGTTTTATTACCATAATTGGTAACTACATACCTCACTGGTATTGGTAAAGCTTTGATAAAGCTGATATTGAACATTTATACTTGAATATATTCAAGTCCTTAAAAGTCTGAAATGTGTAAGAATATGCCAAACAGGATTGTCTGGGTAACATGAACAAAATAACAACGACTTGTTCTTTTTTATTGTGGGAGTTGTTGGCAACAAAATTAATTGTGAAGAAAGTGGGAAAGATAATATTTATTTGTCAAGAACAAATCCACCCTTGCACATATGCAACTACCATTTACACACACACACGCACACACACACACACACACACACACACACACACACACACACTATATTAATCATAATAATAATGCCCTCACAGGAAATCAATGAAATAGACAATTCAAGTTTGTTAAAATAAAATAAACATGTCTCAGTACAAACTGGGTAGGTCTCCCAGTAGAAAATCTGCAGTATGAGTAGCTGATTTTTTTTCTGCCTGTCTGTGGATTATGAGTAAAATTTCGATTATATGATTAGAGAAAAAAGTGGGTAGGAGATGAGGTCCCTGCAGATAAGTTCTTCACTTCACAATTCACCTGCTCACATCGATTAAGATGTGAACTTTTACAATTCTGGCAGTCCACATTCAGCTTAGGGGGCCTTATCTGAAATTAAAAATGTGCCCTTCTCATGCACTTTGAAGTTCTTCACAACCACTCAAACAGTTTCATTGGGTGATGGGAAGGAAGAAGGAATACTTTGATTTTCAGAGTGTTTTGACTGTCACTTCATCTTACAAAGAGGGTGGTAGTGGATGGACAGGGATACAGCTTTTTATTACCATGCAAAGCAAACCTGCTTATTTAATTACTGCATGCTGACTGGTAAAGAGGATCATAGAGTATGACACTTTATATGCATACAGTATTTGTATGTCTGTTATATCCAGTATTTTTCCTGCTGCAAATCGTAAGGTCTTATGCTAGTTAGATATTATACTGTATGTAAAAATGTACAGTCAACCAATCAGGCATTTGTGACAGTGCTATCAGTATATACATCTTTTTTCACCCCCTTAACTTAAAGAAAGAAAATCACTGGCTTTTCTATCCTAAAATAATGGATTAATACATGATCCAAATGTTGGCTTTTTAAAATCCCATAATGTCATAACATTTCATAATTTGTATTCTGTAGCATCAAAATTTATTTTTGCTGCAACTAAAGGGCAGAAGCCTGTTTCACCATAGAAGTTCCTTTGTGTACAAAGGTTCATAAAACGTCTTACTGTTTTAAGCCCTTTAACTTGTTTATAGGGTAATTTCCCGAGCTCATGAGTTTAATAATTGATTTGATATCTGCAATATATTTAGATATTTCATAATATACAGTATGCAAATGTAAAGTGATTCTATTATTCAGTACAGTCTGTACTACACTGCAGTGTGTTGTAATTTCCTGTGTATATCTATATGTCTGTTTATATGTGATAGGTGCATCTCAATATGTCTATATTTCTATTTATATCTGTTCACTGTAGTGAACACCATACATGAAGGTTGATATTTATATTGCAATATAACTGGGATTTTGTGGAGAAAACACAACCATGTGACAAAAACAGATTTTTCTTTTTAAAAAATTAAAAGAGCAAAAGGTTTGTTTTAGGATGATCATGTCAAAATGGAATTTAAATACTTTTTTTTTTTACTGTAGTTCTAAAATTAATATAAAGAACAGTCCACACAAACCTAATACATCTGTCATGTATGTGTGTTTACATGTTTATTGGCTAGTTTGCTGGCTTTTTAAATGAAAATGCTTTAGAAAAGTCACACTTTTACTTTTATCAGAGGCTATATTGGCTGTTTCTGAAGTGTGAGCACCAGTAAACAATGCACAAAAGAATGGCTTTTAGAAAAACATATGGAAAAAGACGTGAATAACTGCATGGGTGTAAAGATTGGGACATATAATTTCACGATTATCTGCTTTATATTTGTGTGTCTCTCTCTGTATTGTGAGAATGTCAAAATGCTTGTATGTTGTGTCATTAATAGGACAAGTGAAATATTTGTCTTTTTATCCTCCCTGTATACTCACATTTCCACTAAGTGGACCCTTAACCCTGACAGACCTGGCCAGCTAGACAAACAGTATCCCTTCTGCCTCAGAATAAGGCTGTTACAAGCATATTACAACTTTTAAACAAAGACTGTTAGTGTGTAATCCATCCACAGTACAGCGTTAATCTTGTACATCACCAGCACAGCAAAACCATGAGATGCTATAGCTAGGGGTTTGAATGAAGGAAGGACAACATTTACGAGTTTAATTCACTCTGAAAAACTTGTACATTAGTCTTTATAATTATTCCCACAGTGTCAACTATCTGCTGATCGAGGAACTGGTGGTATTTAGAGCTTGTTTCATCTGTACCTAGACAAAATGATGCGGCAGTGATTTAGTCCTGTAGCCTGTCCAGTTTCTCGCCTTATCAATGGTATATGCTCTGATCTAACAGATCAGGACCCAATACTGAACTTAAATGTGAATACTTCCATAATTCATAAATGCAGTCATGCTTGTCATCCCATAGATAACTAAATGGATGAACCAAGTCACTACTTTAATTTGGTTATTTTCAAGCATTAAATGCATGTTTAATGCAAACATATTTAATTTAATGTTTTAACATTTACATGCCCACATTGCCCTTAGAATGTCAGTGGTTTTCCTTAAACATTCAATAGACTGGATGTTGATCAGAAAATGATTCAATTCAATTCAATTCAGTTTTATTTGTATAGCGCTTTTTACAATTGACATTGTCACAAAGCAGCTTTACA
>JBCNYH010000001.1:15574470-15585202 GCA_039654325.1 Tandanus tandanus
CCCTGGATGGAAACAGGGGCCGCTGGTGTTTTGGATCTTCTAAAATCCACAATCAGTTCCTTGGTCTTTGTCACATTAAGCTGCAGATGATTCTGCTCACATCATGTGTCGAAGGAATCCACAGCAGCTCGATACTCCGTCTCATCACCTCCACTGATACATCCGACTACAGCTGAGTCATCAGAAAACGTCTGAAGATGGCAGGTCTCTGTGAAGTGGCTGAAGTCAGTTCTGTAGAGGGTGAAAATAAATGGGGAGAGGACAGTCCCTTGTGGTGCTTCGGTGTTGCTGTCCACCGTGTCCGACACGCAGTGCTGCAAGCGCACATACTGTGGTCTTCTAGTCAGGTAGTTCCCAATCCAGGACACAAGAGAGGCATCCACCTGCATGGCTGTCAGCTTCTCACCCAGGAGGGTCGGCCTGATGGTATTGAATGAACTGGAAAAGTAAAAAAAAAATGACCCTCACAATGCTCACCGGCTGGTCCAGGTGGGTGTAAACACGGTTAAGCAGGTAGATGATGGCGTCCTCCACTCCGAGATATGGCTGGTAAGCGAACTGAAGGGGGTCCATATGTGGTCTAACCATGGGTCGGAGTTGATCCAGTATGAGTCTCTCGAGGGTCTTCATGAAATGCGAAGTCAGTGCCACGGGTCTGTAATCCTGGGCGCCACTGGGACGTGGGGTCTTTGGAACGAGGCATGACGTCTTCCACCTCACTGTAACCATCTGTAGACTCATCGTGAATATGCAATATAAGACTCCACAGAGCTGGGGGGCACAGGCTTTAAGGACACCGGGGCTCAACCCATCAGGTCCTGCTGCCTTGCCTGAGTGGAGTCTTTTCAGCTGTCTCAGAACCTGGTTATAGGTGAAGTTGACAGGTGGGGGAGGAGAATCAGGTCCATCACAGGAGGCAGGGGTGCAGTAAGGAGAGGGAGAGAGGTTGGTGTGGCAGGGGGTTTCAGGCTTGATCCTGACGAGTTAGAAGGGGGCTGAGCAGTAGCCGCAGTGTTAAATCTGTTAAAAAACATTCAGCTCGTTGGCCCTGTCCTCACCATATTATTAGTCCTCACAATATAATAATTAAAATAATTATTATTATCAATATTACAGTACTATTCTTATATTCTTACAAAAAATGTATAATTGGCTTCATGCATTCCTCTCCATTTATCATTCATTCATCCATCCATTTGCCAAACCGCTTCATCCTACTAGGGTTGCATGGAAGCTAGAGCCTATCTCAGCCAACTATGGGCAAAGGCACAGTACACCCTGAACAGCTCGCCAGTCTATTGCAGGGCCAGTACACACACAATCGCATCTAGGGGCAATTTGGAAAGGCCAGTTAGCCTAATGTCATATGTCCGACCTCATATGGAGTACCTCATCCAAGCCTGGAGTCCATATTTCATCAAGGATATTAAATATCTGGAAAATGGTCAAAAGAGAGCGACAAAGCTAGTTCATGGATTCCAGGGCTTGACCTATGAGGAACATCATTAGAGGCTAAATATTTATTCACTCAAACAACGATAGCTTAGAGGGGACCTGGCAAAGTAAACTTAGATCAGCAATTCGTTGACTTGGCAGATACTCATCACCTCCGGGGCAATTCACTGAGGTTAAATAAGGCAAGGCCCGGGTTGCAGGTCAGGCAGAACTTCTTCAGTCAGCAAGTGGTTAACTACTGGAACGGACTGCCTGACAGCGTTGTAATGGCCACAACGACCAATGCCTTTAAGGCAAAATTAGACAGGTGTTGGAAAGGAACAGATATGGGACACAACAAGCTCAGCTTGTACTATTCCATTAAACCATAAGTGTAAGTGTAATGTGCATGTCTTTGGACTGTGAGAGGAAACCCATGCAAGCACAGGGAAAAACATGCAAACTCCAAACAGAAATGGAGCTCCGAACCCAGGACCTTCTTGCTGTAAGGTAGACATTAGCATAAAATTGTTCACATTGGGATGCTAATATGTAGTATCCCTTTTCGATTTATGTGCAAAGCTTATTGTTGTCATGTGAAGCGGAATGTCAAATTTACACTTCATGCTAAAGGTTAGCACGCGGATATGTGGATTGTGTGCTCAAATATTAAGAGTTTACATATGCACAGTATTTAAACACGGAAAGTTCACAAAGTTCATAACGCCTTCCTGAACTTGCTGCTCTCGTGTCATGCTTGAAGTCTTTATTAATTTTTGTTCATTTCCAGTGTAAATGTACAGGCAAAAAAGAAAACTCACAGCACAGTGGTTTAATAAGGGCTATCATTTCTTTCTGATTAATACGAAAAGCAAAAATATACAAATGTCAATATATAACTAAAGGAAAAAATGCCAATAATATTTATGCTAACTTTTTATAATTTTAAGCTCAGCAGACAAAAGAGTGAATAACTTCTTTCAGACAAGCAGAACTGAACAGATTCTATAATTCTTTGAGATTTATGTGAAGAAAGAACAGGTAAAGAAAGCAAAAAAAAATTATGATTTGGGTTTAGGGGTTCTTCTCCACTCAGTCTTCAGCTGGGGACTGATTGGGACTTTTTTTCGGGCTGGGGGACCTGGAATGGCTGGAACACAGAGAAAGAGGCCTTCAGTGAGGAGAATATATCCAACATAGAAAAAAAATTCCTCCATGAACAGCTTCGACCACATTACTCCTAGATCACTCTTGTTAAAGTGTTGTTAGTGAGCTTAACCTCTTTCAGTGCTGCATGAGAACTAGAGAACATGTTAGATCTATATATAAACAGAACTGTAAAACATGAGCTACAGTGGTATTGAAAGCCTGAGAAATAAACTGTTGGGTCTAAATGTGTCATAGTGGATATTAAACACCTGGAAAGCAGATGAGGGAAAAAAAACTTCAGAAATACACCAGCATATTTTTAATCTGAATCCTCTGCATCTGTAGTGTAGTGTATGTGTAATTACCGCTGATACTAATTGATACATTCCTCTGGACTGAGAAAAGAACAACAAAAAAAAGTTCAGAAATTACTAAAAGCTGACTCACACGTAAGTGATCCTGTCTAAAAGACAAACTAATTTTATTTCAAAGGGAATTGAATAAATTTGAACTGGAATTCGCATATTTTCGGAAACATCAAATTTGAGGTAAATGATTCATATTCGCGGTCTTGCTGAAATATTTCAGACCTGCTCAAAATTTTGGTGTAAAATTAGAAATTTTTTTTACACATTTTCGAAGTATGAAACTTTCCACCAATATTATAATCGAAGGTTTTCGAAGAGACTGCTAATTTTGAGCATAATGGCGGTATTTTTGGTCAACACCAACCCAAAACATGGTCGAACTATTTCATGGCTATATCCCTTACGTGTGAGTCAGCTTTAAGGGCGAAGGCCAAATGGCAGATATTAAATGTTCTCAAGAAAAAGTGACCATGAAGTAAGAAATATACGAATCAGTAGCCTGAGTGCCTAAAACAAGCACATTTTGACTTAATAAATTATAAACCCAATCAGAAAAAGTTGGGACGGTATGTTCAAATTGAAATTAAAACTGAAAACAATGACGTGCAATTAAGCGTTGACCTGTATTGCACTCATAACAATAGAACAGCACATGATTCAATGTTTTATGTAACAACAAAAAAGTGTTATTGTGTACAACAGAGTCATTGCTGCTTTTTTCATTTCAATATTCACCACACATTCTCTATAGGAGACAGAAATGCCGGCAGGCCAGACCAGCACTCACTCACTCTTCTTCCACAACCATACCTTTGTAATATATGCAAAATGTAGGGTTATGTTGTCTTGATGAAATATGCATGGGTGTTGGGACTGCTCCAAAATCTTAATGTACTTTTCTGCACACAGCATTCATTACTTCCAAAGTAGACCCGGAATACTGATTCATCTAACCACAATACACATTTCCTCTGTGTGATGGTCCATCTCGGATTACATGGAGCCCAAAGAAGTGAAAGGCATTTCTGGACACAGTTAACATAAAGTTTTTTTTTTTTTTTTTTTTTTACACAGTAAGGTTTAAACTGGCATGTGGGGATGTAACTCCGTTTTGTAATGCTTGACAAAGGTTTGTCAAAATAACCCTTAGCCCATGTTGTTATATCAACTGTAGCTCATTGAGGCTTTCAGTGATCAGACATCAGAGTGATCTTTTCTCAGGGATCAGACATCATGGGGTTTACATACCAACATTCCTCGTTGATCTTTAGTCATTAAAGCCTTTTAATTATATTATGTACCTTAGTGGGTGAAATATAAAAAAATCCAAAACAATCTGCAAAATGCCAGCCCCAATTTTATGAATAAAGCCACGCAATATGGCCCTTGTCATCGGCCTCTTGATGAAACCTGCAATCCCCAGTTCAGATACACAAACATTATACATACACACACACACACTCACACACACACACTCATACATACGTGTGTGTGTGTGTGTGTGTGTGTGAATTTACCTCAAAACAGCTAGGTGGAGCCACCAGCTTTTTCAAGACCCAGAGGGTTATCTTATTTATATTCCTGGATAATCTCATTTTGACCAAAAATGGAGATAGCAGGTTTCATCAGGAGGCCGAAGTTGTGATTTTCAATGTAAAACAGCATTTGTTGTGTGCACATGAGTAGCACACCACGTGATCACGTGATTACAGGCGGCGGGTCACTGTTACGCTTTAAAAAGTGGAGTTTTTTGTAGATTGGTGAACCTCTGCCTAGTGCAGATCAAAAATACTTGTCAAGCTAAAAGTTAATTTTGATGGCGTTGGATACAGACATTGGATATCTGCAGTTCATCGAAGGGAAAAAAAAAAGTTAAAAAGATACTATTAAATTATCTTATTTGAATGGAAATATACTGCCTCTGTAGTAATTCTACATTAACTATCCAACATAAGGAGCATTAGTTAGACACAGATGCAAATTTACAGAGACAGACAGGAATATTCTGGATTTTGGCGAACCTTCACATTCTGAAAATACAGCACACTGTTTCCAGGTAAGCAAAAATGGATATACCAGGAACAGTTGGGCATTTACTGGTCGGGTAGGGTCTCTTCTCATGATAACATTTAAACACTCACACACAGCTCGCCAGACCATTTCAGGGTAAACATACACACACAACCATTCATACTCAGACCTAGGGGCAATTTGGAACAGCCAATTAGCCAAATGTGCATGCCTTTGGACTGTGGGAAGAAACCGGAGTACCTGGAGGAAACCCACGCAAATACGGGGTGAATGTGCAAACTCCGCAAAGAGCCCGGGATTCGAACCCAGGACCCTCTTGCTAAGCATGACGCCACCGTGCCAACCAATATTTAAAAACAAACTAATTTTAAAAATCTGATTTCTCCATAAATGTTTAATAGAGTAATTTGTAACGCAAATGACTTGATGGAATCCACTAATTGACCGTCTATTAGAAGTAAATTTTGCACACGCAGCTTTTTGGTCTCTTCTTATTACTTACAAGGAAAGGTGTTACAGATACATATACTACAGATGAGGTGTATCAGAAAATGCTGGAGTATTTCTTTAAAGTGGTGGGTTGCTTGAAGCAAACTGCTGCTGACTGCCACGGGGATCAAGACTGCTTCACTTCATGATGGACCATTTTGAACCCAAGAGTGCCACCATCTCACATGAGCCATCTACAAAATTCCTAAACACCTCATCTATTGAACAGTGACCAGAAATGATTGTGAAGGTGTCACCCAATTAATTTCTCTAAACCAGGATTAGATTTAAAACACAGACCCCCCCCCCCCAACACACACACACACACACCCACTCACACCATGTCTGTTTCCTTTACACATGCACTCACAAAGATTCAGACACACGCACACACACAGGGGTGTTAATCATCACATGCTCTGCAGATGTGCATTATTAAGTAAAGGTTCACAGAGAATCTGGCTTTATTAGAACCAGGGCTCATATCAAGAAGGACAGTAACTCTTGGGTTGGTTACCTTTGCAGACAGCGGCAGAAACAACATACAGAGAAGCGACGGATGCTAGAACTCGAAGACACACTCGCAGAGGTCTTGAAGACTGATCTCTCGTCTCTCTCTTTCTCTCACACACCCTTCTCAGAAGCTAAGCATGAGCCAAGAGCTTTGAAGGAAAAAAGGGAAAAGGGGGTGGAAGGGGGGGGGAGCCCAAAACTCTCAGCCCAGCATTTCTGGTCTGCAGTAGTAGTGCATGGGATGGGAGTGGGGCGGTTGGAACTGTTTGAGTACGCGTAGGATGCCCTTGGACGATCTCTTTAAAGCAGCGCGGCAGGAGGCTGATCTCGGGTAAGCTCTTTTGTCACCCTTCTGGAGGACGTTTAACATGGCAAGGACGAGCCCTGGTCAGTGCCATCCACTCCCGCACTCTTTAAGAAAAGCCTGCAGCAATTGGTCACCGAAGTCTGATCGAGACAGATTTGGGCGTGCTTTCTTTTTTTTTGGCGGGTGATCTCGTTCACTCTCTGTAGCTAATCAACTGGATCTGAGGGAGAAGAGAGATGAGAAGATTCCCCAAATCTTAACCCCCCCTTTACCCTCCCTCCATTGAACAAAATCCCGACTCTTGGAGTCTTTTTACATATTGTGTGTGCGAGTTGTCTCTAGTATCTTAATTACGACCTCACCAAGATCTAGACTAGGTGACCTTGAAAGTAAAAGACATTTCAGACAGTGTTAGGAATTGAAATAAGGAGTGGGAATCGAGGACTGCGCCAATGCTCCCTTACTCAGATTTGACGTAAGAATCCCTCTCTACTCCATCTAATGTAACAGCCCCTGCTTTCACCATTCATCTTCATCACCAATCCATCCATCCATGGCTGGAGCTGCGTCATCACTCTAAAGGCCTTACCTCTGGCAGAAGCTGGGATTCCAGGACAAACTGTGTATAGGTGACTATTTTTAAACTAACCCAGGAATGCTATTTATTCTGATTAGCATTAACAGGTTTATCTTAGCTGACAATTCATATCCTATTCACATAATTTACCTTACTATCCTAGAACAAGATATTTAATAAGAAGAACGATAACGATAGGGCAGTTACAGAAAAGCAGATATAATAGTATTGGAGACAAGGAACCTACCTGCGCCTCTTAACGCTGCGAGAGCGGGACCTGGATCTGGAGCGAGAGCGTGAGGCAGATCGAGATCGAGAGTGACTGAAAAATGATAACACCATACACACATTCTTGCGTCAGGGCGAGGCTCGCCAAAAGCAGAAGCAGAAATAGCAATCACTGATTGGTGCCATACCTCCGAACAGGAGTCCTTGATTTTGAATGCGCCGGAGTGCCAGACCTTCAACGTTTAGAAAAGGGGGGGGGGGGGGTGTAATTATGAATTCATGACTATATTAAACTATATTCAGTCCACCAAAAAAAAATAAAAAAAATTGAAGAAATGGGAGTTAAAGCCAGTGAGATATAACAGATTTCTGATGACTTACCTGCTCCTGCGTTTTGAATAAGATGGAGAACGATGCTTCCTAAGAGAGAGAGGAAGAATATGTGCATTTAATGGGGAAAAGTGACAACACTGAAACACTACAATAATGTTCTCTATAAACACTTGATATGCTCCCAGACTTAGAAATCCTTCACCACATGAAATCAACCAAATTTCCCTTGCGGGATTAACAAAGTACATCCAAAAATTCTTTTCTCGCAGGTCTTTAAAACAATCTTTTTATGAACCTTACAATAATTTGTATTGTTATATCCCTCATTTTAATTACAAACTTTCTATCGTATTTTCATAAGGTTTACCTTTTTCTTTTCTTATAAATTACACACACACTGTATACATTAGGGTGGTCCTTATTGGTGGTAAAAAATTTAAGTTTGAGTAAAATTGATGGGTGCATATTAAATTGGTTACATTCAATGTAAAAACACTTATAGTAAAATATTTTTAATTTTGAATGATATGTAAGGTATGGTCAACGCCGATTAAATTCTGCATTACTGCTATCTATGCATGTTACAGATTAATAAATAAAAATTAAGTTACTTTCAGGAAGTATTCTGCACTTCTCTACACATGGTACACAGTCTACATTATTTGTGTTGTCATTGCTGAGTGCATCATACAATCCCATACATATTTAAATTACAGAACTCATGTTTAGTTTACCTCTGTAGGATCAGAACTACAACATTATTCAGCTGCATTCTTACCAATGAGGCAATGGCATAGTAGTGCCTGAAATATATGTAGTTTGGGAACTTATCACGTTTGCAGGCAGTCTTCCACACCATGCCAGGCATTTGTAGGAGAGAAACTTCAGAGCCTTTGAGCACACCTTAAATATTATTTGACTGGAAAAATCCTTTCATTTTCAGCATTTGAAACCTTTTTAGGGGGTGCCTGCTTTACAATTCAAAAGTTCGAAAATAAGGACCACCATAGTATACATATATTTCCTCATGCGTTTTTTTAACAATGTTTTTAATCTTACGTTGGTTTTATCTTTGCCATTGCACTTTTAAGCACATTGAACCTATTTTTGATCAGATGACATTTGCTATACAAATAATCTTGAATTTGCCTAACCTCCCCCTCTAATGTGACTGGAATAAGAGAACATGTACAAATTTTGACAGAGCTATGCCACCACAATTTTTTATAAGCCTAAACCTCACACTCTAAATCAGTAATAGCAGTTCTTCATGTCTTCATGGGATTCCTCTGGTTTTCTCCAAATTCCCAATAATTATTCAGTAGGTGGCTGGCTACAACAAATTGCCGCTCAGTGTGATGTGTGTGAAATGCCCCGGGATGGACTGGGATCTGCTCCAGATTGCATTCCCACCTCATTCCCAGCATGAATGGATAATAATCCATATGCAGGAAATTTTACTGGATGCATTTCATGACCTAATGAAACATTCCATGACTCTTCAGGCCTGGAAAACACCATTTTAAAATCTGATGACTTTTCAGATTTCCAGGGGAACCCCATGGGATAGGAAACACCATAACATACCATACCATAACAGCGGAGACCTACAGAGAGAAAAAGGTACAAGCCATATCTCCTGTCTATTATAATGGGGAATGTGAGGACATTGTCGAATAAGATGGACGAGCTGACAGTGCTAACCCGGAGTCAGAGGAAGTATCGGGAGTGTAGTTTCATGTGCTTCGTGAAGACATGGCTGCATCAGGATATTCCTGATGACAACTATCCATCGCAGGCTTATATACTGCCCGGGCCAACAGGGACTGCACCGCGAGCGGTAAGCGGAAAGGAGGGGGCTTGCCATTCTTGTCATTAACCTGTGGTGTAACCCCGCCCACATAACCATCAAAAAAAAAAAAAAGAGTTGTGGACTGGACATTGAACTTTGTGCTGTTGGACTCAGACCATATTATTTGCCTAGGGAATTTTCCCATGTCATCTTAGTGACTGTTTATATTCCTCCTTCTGCCAACCCCACAGCTGCATGTGACACTGTTCATGCTACCATAGCCTGGGTTCAGATTCAGCACCCAAGTGCTTTCATTGTGATCTTGGGTAACTTCATCCATGTCACCATGGACACTACATTGTCAAACTTTGTGCAGTACGTGGACTGTCCCACCAGAGAGGAGAGAACTTTAGACCTGCTGTACACAAATACTAAGGATGCCTACAGTTCCTCCCCCTCCCCCCACTGGGGAGATCAGACCACAACTTAATTTATCTTTCTTCATGCTATGTGCCTGTTGTGAAGAGGCAGCCTGTGACTACAAGGACTGTTAGAAGATGGTTGGAGGAGCCCTTGGAGAAACTACAGGACTGTTTTGAAATGACAGACTGGCAACAACTCTATGAGCCCCACGGTGAGGACACTGATGAGTTCACTGAGTATATTTCACACTACGTAGCTTTCTGCACCGACGCCATTGTTCCAGCTCAGACGGTCTATTGTTACCCAAATAACAAGCCGTGGGTGACTAAAGACTTAAAGCCCTTTTTAACAACAAGAAAAAGGCATTAAGGGCTGGCAACAGAGAGGAGGTGAGAATAATCCAAAGTTTACTAAGAATCAAGATCAGGGAGGCTAAGGACACTTACCAGCCCCATCTCGGAGTGGAGGACGCCATCATCTACCTGCTTAACCATGTCTACACCCACCTGGACCAGCCTGCGTGCATTGTAAGGGTTATATTTTTTTTACTTTTCCAGTGCATTCAATATCATCAGGCCGACCCTCCTGGGTGAGAAGCTAACAGCGATGCAGATGGATGCCTCTCTTGTGTCCTGGATTGTGGACTACCTGACCGGAAGACCACAGTATGTGCACCTGCAGCACTGCGTGTATGACACGGTGGTCAGCAACACCGAAGCACTACAAGGGACTGTCCTCTCCTCATTTATTTTCACCCTCTACATAACTGACTTCAGGTACTGCACAGAGAGCTGCCATCTTCAGATGTTTTCTGATGACTCTGCTGTAGTCGGATGTATCAGTGGAGGTGATGAGACGGAGTATCGAGCTGCTGTGGATTCCTTCATCACATGGTGTGTGCAGAATCATCTGCAGCTTAATGTGACAAAGACCAAGGAACTGATTGTGGATTTTATAAGATCCAAAACACCAGCGGCCCCTGTTTCCATCCAGGGCGTCAATGTGGAAATAGTGGAGGATTACAAATACCTTGGAGTTCATATTGACAATAAACTGGACTGGGTTAAGAACACTACTGCACTTTACAA
>JBCNYH010000001.1:15658747-15683780 GCA_039654325.1 Tandanus tandanus
CGATTAAAATGCCTCTTTACCATGCTGTTTTTAAAAAATGGCCACATTGCTAATGGGATACTATCTTCTTTTAGAAGAGCAAACAATTGCAGTCGCAATGGCATTCATGTGTTCAGTATTCCTGTATACTTAGCATAGCTTTATAGTTGAAAATCAGTGATCTATATCTACGGAATTGCTAAATAGGCCAATAATGCGTTATTTCAAATGAAGGAGGGGTGCAAGCCTTCATTAGTCATTTACATTCGTCTATAGATGATTTTCAATATGCATCACAGCCTGGAAAAGGTACTGCACCGGCGCCATGTTGGAGTTAAAAAAAGGATTAGAACCACGTTTACAGTGACCGGTTATAACCGGTAAGTGTACATGTAAAACTCTTTTTTTTGTGTGTTTTTTTAATATTCATAAGAAAGACACTCATTATAAATACACTTCAAAACTACTGCATTCACATACACCTTACTGTACTCATATATAAATCACCCTAATGTAGTCATATTTACATATTTACATATTTTTAATATTTAACCATGCTTGAACACTGGAAATTTAATGTTTAGCTTCACTCGAATGGACTCGTGCTGAACCACACACAGATCAGCCCTACACAGTAACATTGCCATCTGCATGTTAGTGTTAAAGTTAAACGGAAAACTTACCCGACCCATAAGAACCCTTTCATTTCAGAAAGATTTTGCTGTTATTTCTTTATTTCTTTAATTATCAGACTCCAGAGACCGGTAGGCTTTCATCTGCTCCAGTGAAATGGCGTTCGCAGTTGGTTCACAATATCTGATACTATACACTCGGCCATAGATTAATTTTGTCCGATAACTCCATCTTCTGAAGGCTGTAAGGGTCTATTACATCATGTAAAGCTATTTTCTCACAGTATCTCTGCTGTGCAGCGTCAGAAAAGACTGAAAGTACTGCGCGAGAGTCATTGTGTCTTTTGGTGTAGTAAACTACATGAGACCTCCAGTATGTAACAGTGCCTTTGTAACCAGGGGCAATGCCTGGTCAAGTGACTGTATTGAAATCCACCTTTTACCTATACACGGAAAAATATCCCACTGAAATTGACACGGGAAAATACCCATAAAACACATCATACTGTATGCGGACATCTTGGGTCCATTTTCTAATGTGGATCTGGTAAAATTCACCACATGTACCGATTGCTTTTGATACACGTATTTGGAATCTGCCATGTTTTGAGAAACCCATTTCTCAAGCCATCTTCTGGACATACAGTGCATATGAATTCTAAGCTTTAATCCTACTTGGGTCACAGGGAGGTTGGAGCCTACCGACTGTGGGCGAAGGCTGGGTACAATCTGAACAGCTCATCAATCTACCACAGGGCCAACACGAATGTAAGCATTCACACTCACACCTAGGGTTAATTAGAAACAACCAATTAGCCTAATGTGCATGTCTTTGGACTGTCAAAGGAAACCTGAGTACCTAGAGGAAACCCACGCAAGTACAGGGAAAAAATTGCAAACTCTACACAAATATGCCGTCCGAGCCTGGAACTCAAATCCAATGTACCGCCTAGAAAAAAATCCAGCCTAACGATTTTTTTGGCAGCTAGCATTTGTTGGAACTGTTATAAATATACATGAGCAAATGGCTGCCCTACACAGTGAGGATACTGGTGAGGGAGGTACATGAAAGAATAAATAAAAAAAAAACCTCCTTGACTTTGTATGGGAAACACACCCAAATAAAAATAACCGAATGCATATTCATGTAGAATTTTCACATTTAGCTCTTTATGTAGGTACATCCTGTTACTTGTAAATATAACCTAGTCAGATTTTATTTAAGCCAACATTTATTTTGCATGGTAGCTTCTTTTTGTCTTTTTTGTTTCCTGAGTTTGTAAGGCTGCAACATGAGATCTAATCAAGTCATCAGAGGTGGGAATTTTCAAAGTAATCTTGTTGATTTCACCTGATGAGCAGACACATGCAGGGCATAATTACACAGCAGATGCACTGAGAGGGCTTATTTCCATATAATTGAATTCAGATTACATTTAATTAGTCATCGTATCTAGTATGACTTCAAGCATTTCACTGAAAACACAAGAGTCTACAAAACTATATAAAAAAATGCACACTAATAAAACACAAAATTATATATTCATGAGTAGTTTTCAGCAGAACTAAAAACATCTATAATATCTTTAAAATGTACAAATTCTTTCTATCAACTTAATCCTTACACTCGTCTTTCACCAATATGATATATCTTAATGTAAGAAGCAAAATGATTTGAAATCTATATTGCAGTTTTAATGATTTGGTTGAAAAGAACATGATCATCAACTTGACAAAATAAAAAAGAATGAATGAATGAATGAAAATATTTTGAAATGTAAAAAATAAAATCGTAATACTTTATTTAATATGAGGGCAAGTAAAAAAAAAAAAAAAAAAAGTAGAATTTATATATATATATTTTTTAAATTGGAGAAACTAGGACACATCACTAACTTCCAGCAGTCTGGCTCCTCGGTCAGGGCTTACTTTTCAGCACTCCTGTCTATGTCTTTGTCCACACACACACACACATGCACACACACACACACACACACACACGTGTGGGTGTGAGAGCTTTAGCAAGGTAGAACAGAATACTGAGAGGACCATTCAGTTCACCCTCAGGCGAATAATTGTTTTAGTATATACTACACAGAAACAATGCACACTATTTTATTTCATTGATTTGATTTACTGTTACATTTTTTACATAACTACCAATGAACAACTGCTACTAAATGTTTAATGGTTAGAATTTTTGGTTATTTAGCAATCAGCATCATCTTATCCTTCTCTTTGTATGTAGTGTGAGAAAACTCACACTACCAGCAGTTTTTCTGCAAGTAAGTTACACAGATAAACTCAGTGAAATGGGTCAAAAAATGAAATGGTTTACTAATAGATTATTACTATGTACAGCCAATGTGTTTGTTAGAGCCTATGAAGACTTTGAATGAATGTTCCAAACTAATACATATTCATCCATAAATTCATTCCATAAATTTGTAAGACAGTTCTCAGCTGATTAAATTAATTACATAATTTAACAGGCTAAGACTGACACATGTTTTGATAGCAAGTGTTTCTGGTCAAATTAAACATTCAAAACATGTTTTGCTGTTTCTGGGCTATATATTAAATTGTTTCTATATTACTGTTGATATTAATATACACTTGTTCTCAGTATTATTTATATTTTGGCCAAATCAGTCAGTATTCAAACAAATGTGCTCAACGGAATACCACACAATAGTCCAAGCCATGTTAAACTTAATAGCAAAGGGTTCAAAAGCTCAGCAAGCAGAACATTCATTTGTGCAAACACTTAGCTGCTACATCTTGTCCAACCAAGTGAAGAGGAAACTGTGAAAACAGATGTCCTCATGAATTAATAATTCAACTATGAAAAATTGCCTTATAAAATATGCTAGAGGGAAAGTGTTCATTTAATTATTCCTTTCATATCATTTAGTGATTTTAGCCCTCCCAGCTATGTGCGTGTGTGTGTGTGTGTGTGTGTGTGCATACGTGTGTGTATTAAACAGGTCTTCATTCTGAATTTATGATGGAACTGCACATTCACAGAGGCCAACAATGCTGACAGGATTAGTCAAGCAACATACATAAAGTAATATTATCGTTCATAACATATTTTGTTGGGATCACAGTAGTACATAATCAATCATAAAGATTCTCTGAATTTACAAATGCAAAACATGAAATCTAAAACCTGAATTGAAACTACTATTTCAACTAGACTGTTGAAATCAATCTTACTACATGGAGTATTATGTAAGGATTCCACTGCATGTTTCATGTCTTCATCCTTTCTTTGATGTATTGATGAAGAATTAGGTAAAATGAATAATGGTTGAATAATTAAGGATAGGACATTAAATAATCTGGCAAAGAAAAAAATAATTGCACTGTTTATGTGTTCCTGCTAGAGTGCATAAAGTATATTATTACAGTCTAATAATAACAACTCATTAAAAAAAAAAAACTGTATTTATGACCAGTTAAATCAGCACACTGCTGTGCTGTTCAGATTGGATTTCTGATCACAGAGTGTAAATAATTCCAAGGCCACGCAAATCATCATCTCTGCCTCCACTAATTACACAAATAAGAAACTCTAGACCTTAAAATTCTCCCTGATGATTGTCTGCCTTTGTTAGTTTATTTAATTAATGATATATGTTTCAGAGCACCAATGCATTAAGATGTACTTGTCAAGAATAACAAACAAGCACACGTGGTATACCACATTACAAACGATTATATAGACATTTTATTAGAAATATGACACATTCATTTTGTGCTCTGAAAACTGTACATTAACCAAAAAAAGACCCAGTGAACTAAAAAAGAGAGTGTGGGGAGGAGATGGTGGGAACAGGGAGTGTAGACAAGTACAGATCTTCAGTGACAGTCAGTGATATTAAAACACACACTGTTACATAAAGTTACAGAACACTCATATAGTCCAGTAACCTGACAAGATTTGGGGATTTTATAATGGATTTTATAATAAGAATAACAATATTCCCCAAGCACAGTAAGAAAGATATTTATAGGCTAAAATTCATTGTGTAGAACTCTTTTGGAAATAATTACAATGCTGTACAACATGACTCTGAAGAGTGAGCCTTGTGCTTTCTCTGTGTGCAACCATCATCATTTCATCACATAAACTATCTGCAAATTCATATACTCTTCATATCTAATTATAAGATACATTGAACATATATTGTATATTTCTTCCTCCGATCCTCAAAACATTCTCTGAGTGCTTTGATCTGACTTTCTCTTGCTGATTGACACCTTTAAGAGTTCTGACAAGCGTGTCAAGGCATCACCATAAAGTGAAGAGCATCATGCTTACATGCCATGGGCACAGCACAGATGGGTAATATGTCCTCATCCACCACGACATGTCTTTCCTCTTCACATCTGGACTGAGGAATCCACCAACAGTATCAGGTAAGAGTCACTCAATGAGATGCTGCCAAGTAAATTGGCAGACTTGCACAGATGTTTGTAAAGCATCCATGGATGGTTGGCATGTATTGGATGGCTCATTGGTTCATTTAGAAATAGAAGTAGCATTAAAATGAGTGCCTTGGGTTGAAGAGAGTTGTGTGGTCAAATCATTCTGTGATAGAGGGGAGGGTATGGGCAGCTGTTCCTCTTACTAACAGTCAAGTTCTGATGGCTTCGGGCTCTGCATTTGGGTAATGGAGACTTTACCATCATGCCATCAATCACACCCAAATAAGCATAGAATCTTATGTGACACATAAACTATAATAATAATAATAATAATAATAATACATTCATGAAAACAGTTTAAGGATATGGAATGCTTATGAGGTTTTGTGGATTCAAGATACCTTTGCTAAAAGGCTCCCTGTGGTTAATAATTAAAATATCCTTTATCCAAAATGGTCTGAAATAAGTGTGTGTATGTGTGTACATGTGCAAAAAACAAACAAAAAAACAAAACAAAACAAAAAAGTTAGAAACCGAAGGCCACACATTCAGGATCCTTCATCCAACCACACAAATTTCTGTTCTCTCTTTCAGTCCCCCCTTTTTATCCCTGTAGAAACAGACCAAAATGCCAACACTACACTTACCCAGTTCCAAAAGTCTGA
Source organism: Tandanus tandanus (assembly GCA_039654325.1). NCBI lineage: Eukaryota > Metazoa > Chordata > Actinopteri > Siluriformes > Plotosidae > Tandanus > Tandanus tandanus. The sequence continues at coordinate 15,664,458 of JBCNYH010000001.1, forward strand.
GCAATGCCAGGCCGTTTATACAACGACATGTTCAGGACACTTTTTTAAGTGTTATGATTGCCATTCCTGCATCGAAATAAAACTAATTTTACACCAGCAAAACGTCTGTTTCATCGCTCTTTCACATCCTCCTCTCCCTGCATGTCTCTTTCTTTTTCCCTGCCAGTGGAGTTTTTTTCTACACCTCTGTAGGGAGCTGTAGGCTGTTCAGACTTCTGTCTGCAGGTCCATAATCTCCTGGCCCACCAGTGGAATGGTAGCACTGGTTTTCTCCCACTCCACAGCTTGCAGCTCCAGTGGAGAAGCCTGTAGTGGCTCCAGCTCCTTCCGCACCCACGAGGGGGGAGAGTGAGACTTCCTGATACCCTCCCATGCGCGCTTGCTGGGTGTCTGCTGCTTATCCTATACAAGGAACAAACAGATGGAAAACATATCTTAATGTTGATCATTATGAGGATAATGAAATGTTATGAAAACTCATTTACCCACACATAAATAAAACATAAGCATAAGAAAGCCTAAAATCACAAAAACAGTCATTCCAAATTACTTTAATGTTCTACTGTGTGTGTGTGTGTGTGTGTGTGTGTGTGAGTGAGTGTGTATATGTGTGTGCGTGTGTGTGTACTGTCTGAGTGACTGACTGAGACATTGAATGCCTGTCTTAGTGAGTGACAGAGTAACTGACAAACTGACTAACTGAGTGACAAGCTGACTAACTGACTGACTAACTAAATAAGTGACTGACAGAGTTGCTGGTTGACTAACAGACAGACTGACTAGCTGATTAAAAAGAAACAGATCTGTATGGAGCTGTAGGCTGTTAAATTTCTGTCTACAGGTACATGAAATCCTGACTGACTGACAAAGTAACTGACTAGTTGGATGCTGTGGATTTCTTCGTAACATGGTGTGAGCAGAATCATCTGCAGCTTAATGCAACAAAGACCAAGGAACTTATTTCAGGAGATCCAAAACACCAGCGGCCCCTGTTTCTATCCAGGGTGTCAATGTTGAAATGGTGGAGGATTACAAATACCTTGGAGTTCATATTGACAATAAACTGGACTGGGTTAAGAACACTACCGCACTTTACAAAAAGGGCCAGAGCCGTCTCTATTTTTTGAGGCGGCTAAGGTCGTTTAATATCTGCCAAACACTGCTCAGGATGTTTTATGAGTCTGTTGTGGCCAGCGCCATCCTCTATGCTGTTGCATCACAGACTGAACAAACTGATCCGCAAGGCCAGTAACGTTGTGGGGATGGAGCTGAACCCTCTGAGAGGTGAATGTTGTCCAAAATAAAGACAATACCGAACAATACCTCCCACCCACTTCACAGCCTGATGATTAGTCACAGGAAATCATTCCTACTTGTGGCCATTAAACTGTTCAACTCCACCATATAGTTACAACATCCACTGTTATACATTTGCATTTTGCATTACATTTACATTCTACTGTTTATCATATTGCTAATACTGTACATTTTACTCACTGACAGGATTCATTCTGGATCTGTTTATATAGATATCGGTAACTTCTAATTTTAGACTTATATATATATATATATATATGTGTGTGTGTGTGTGTGTGGATATCCGTATGTATATTTGTATATATACATATTTGTATTTTTTCTTATACTGAGACTATCTTTATCTTATTCTTTACTTGGTATGGAGCAACTGTGTGCACACAATTTCCTCTGGGATCAATAAAGTATCCTGATTCTAACTGAGCAGCTGACTGACAGGGTAAATGACTGACAGATTAACAGTGTGATTGAGAGAGTGAATGACAGAGTAACTGACTGATTGACAAACCGACTGACTGGCACAGCCTCCCCTTGCTTTTCTCTGTGCTTTTACAAACAAAATAAAAATGTGCCCTAGTGACCAGAAAGACTCATTTGTGCACATGTAGTTTCACTTCTGTGCACTTCAGCATTCTTTTTCTTCCACTGCTAGGCCTGCCCAGTTGTCTGCCTTGGATCTAATATATCCTAGTCCACTGTATATATAAAACACTTTGTTTCAACTGACCACTCATGTTTTGCTTCATCACACCATGGATATGCTTATGTGAATACCATGTTCACTTTAGAAGAAATGCAAAACACTGCTGAACGTGCTTGTGTCTGCTTTAGTACATTTCTACCAGGCCTTTTTATAGGGAAAGGTAATTCCTGAGCCAAAGGTAGCTGTGGGAGGGTATCCTCAACTCACTTTGTCTGTCTGAATGCAATCATCTTTCTTTTTCATATATATTTAGAAATTACAAATCGAAACCTAACAGTTTAATGGTGTTTTGTTTTGGTTCTTGCTTGGGGAAGGGGATCCTCAACCCATGTGGGTGCTTTATTTGTCTGCATGTAATCATCTTTTCTTTTTATTTAGGAATTACAAATTCAAATCTAACACTAAGTGAGTGACTAAAAGAGTAACTGACTGAATGAATGATAGATTGGCTGACTTAACAAAACAGCTCTGTGTGAAGCCATAAGATGTTCAAGCACAGAGTTAAACTGAGCTCAACTTTCACACAATGTGATTTTAACGACTACCTACCAGAGATCAAAGGTACCTTTGATTGACAGATGCCACCAACCACAATATTTTCCAAAAGCAAACAATGAACATGTGTATTCTGCCTACATCAATATGGAAAAGCAGCTCATTATTGCTGTTTCTAAATATCCTGTGCTTTACAACTACACACAGGCATTTTACAAGGGTATTAACCGGAAATCTGATGCTTGGGTCCAGATTAATAATAGATAATATATTCATTATTATAATATAAGCTAATATAAGCTGAAATAATATACTCTATTCATTAGTTAACTATGTAGATACTGCTCAGAGATTTACACTTCCTGTAGAGAAGTAGCTAGCTACATGCAAGAGGGTTACCTAGTCAACCAGAGCTGGGGATTAAACTGTCTCGTGAAGCAATTCACCTGTCTCTCATCGCTTTTGTGTGCATACCCTTTGAGTGAGCAAGTGTCTGAGTGACTGAATGAGTAAGTTATATATTGATTTACTGACTCAAAGCCAGATCCATGAGGTGCTTTGCATTTAAAAAGTGTTTCAATAAATTGTAGAAACTGTAAAATTTACCTAAAACAACAATCATATAATTAAATCAGGAAAGCAACAAAAGAGAGAGAAAAAAAAAACATTTACATCAGTCTTAACAAAAAATAAATAAATAAGGTAACAAATAAAATCTTCCTAAAATCTTTCATTAATTTAAATGGGAGAGAATGTGGTACATGAAAAAAATATACGTCCTCTGAGTTCAAGCCTGTGTATCTATTAATCTTATAACCATGTCCCAATAGAAATGAGCACAGGAATAGGAAGTCATGTTGAGCCCTCCTGGAAGACTCCACATGGAAGAAATGCTTTTTTTTTTTTTACTGTTTCTTCTCAACAAGAAACCTTTTCTTCTTCTCAGTCACAACGTGTCTTATCACACACAAACAACAAACTTGATATCTACCTAAAGTTAGCTGCTTACTGAACCAGTACTTCCCTTCAAAAATACATCACTAGAAATGCTGATAATCGCCTGATATTTCTTCTTCTAAGAAATTTGCAGGACGACTGTGACTGAGACGAAAAAAATGAATTAAAAAGAGAGAGAGGTTGGCTAGGAAACTTACACTAAGGTTGGTCTTATCACTGCCTCCAGATGACACACTCCACCTCTTCCCAGGCTTGCTGTCCACTGGTGGAGATTCTCTGTCTTTCTCAGCATGCTGCAATTTTCTATTCAGGTCCTGGAACATGTCTTGGTGACGTTTTCTCGTATGCATAATCTTCTGTGCAAGAGTAAATAGGATGATGCAAACATCGCCATATACACAATTTTCAAATGAAAATGTAGTCCTTTCCACAAGATTAAAAATGAATGCTAATATAAAAGTATGCAACAGGTACCTCAAAATCCAACTCTGCGTAACGTGATTTTCGTCTCTGCAATGAGAAAATATGAAACAACAAATGTTAGGATGTTCACTGTTACCATTGTTTTTTTCAATGAGAAGACCACAGAAGTGGTAATGGGGCAAAGTCTGTAGAATATCTTTTTACTGAGAACTTGGCATGAGCATACAGTAAACAGCTTGTGACCTCATAGCCTTTTGTTAGCCTGTCTCACAGTGTCTGAGGAGAGCTTGACCTTCTGCTTGAAGCTGCAACCTGGCACTGCATTCTGTGAAAATATTTGGCCTGGAGTCAGAAAAAAGCACCCTGGGCTCTGTGGTCACTCTGCTGTCCACACTACTCACTGGCTAACATTCAAAAATGTGAACAATCACTGACCTTTTAAGAACACCCTTAATGCTGAAGAGGCTAAATCTGGGTGTCCGTGTCACTTCTATTTATGAGCTTGGATAATGACAAATTTCCTGATTTTTAAAAAATAAATTAATTCATTTTCTGAACCGCTTAATCCTAATTAGGGTCGCGGGGAGGCTGGCGCCCATCTCAGCTGACTCTGGGCGAGGGCAGAATACACCCTGGACAGCTCGCCAGGCCATCGCAGGGCAGAAACACACTGATGGCAATGCAGCTACTCTTGACAAAAATTAGCAATGGTTCTTTTACATGCCTCTCACCACAGACAGTGAGAGACATGGCCTGCATTTGATAACCCAGCTAGCTGCTCTGGGGGGGACGGTGGTGACAACCCGTTGATAGTAGGGCTTGAACCCCCGACCTTGGAATCAGTAATCCAGCACCCTACCACCAGGCCACCACTGCCCCCTTTTTAATAAATGTTGTTCTGCTACTTAATAGCTGAAGGAATCACTTTTCATTTAACACGGTTTATTTCTGTAAGCCTATTGATTCTTGTTGGTAGAGTTTCTGCTTAGACATGTTCTTTTAGCATTATCCTTCATACAAATATCCACATTAAATCTTCAAAGGTGTCATTAGGAAAGGGACAGCTATTATACATTTAAGATGGTGGAGTGAAAAAGAGAAGATAAGATATGAGAAGAATGAGAAAATAAAACAGGCATGAACTGAATTAACAACAATTAAACAAACCTCATGTTCACTCTGAACACCAGGAGAGTTTTATGATGGTGCCTTTTGGCATGTAGAGAGAATACACAGGCATTTAGAAAACAACCCTGTCACTGGCATCATGAATAATTCAGGCTGCGCATCCTCTCTTAATTAAGCTGCACACAAAGAGTGTCGCAGTAGCTAAGTTTCATCCTCATACAGCCTGCAGGTAGGCTCACACTGATACACAGAGTTTGATTAACACTCATTCACTTTTCTGCCTGGTTAAGCTAAAGGCCACAATAAACTTCTAGTAACTGATGAAATGCTACAAGGATTGAAATTATGTGGCATGACTGTTAATACTTTTTCATGCAACAGATGCACATCAAGCATATTCAAATCAGGTAACACTTGGATTAAGATTATGTTGCACATTCTTCTTCTGATACTCATTTTATTTTATCTTCTGTTCTGTTTTATCGTTTATTAGAGTCGCGAGGAGGCTGGAGCCTGTCCCTGCCACCTCTAGGCAGAGGCAGGATACACCCTGAACAGCTTGCCAGACCACCGCAGGGCCAACACACATACACACACACAAAATCAAGAATTACAAATAGCTTAATATGCATATTCTTTGGACTGTGGGAGGAAACCGGAGGACCCAGAGGAAACCAATGCAACTCAGGACATTCTTGCTGTTAGGCAGAAGTGCTAAGCCCTATGCTACTGTGCTGCCTATTCATGAAGTTTAATTCTTATTACATTATAGCTGAAAAAAGTGTATTTCAGTTATTCATGTATCATTTCTGTAAACAAGCTGAAAGCAAAAGAGGCCAAATCTTTTTCCTCATGCAAGTTGGCACTGTGCGCATAAGGGTACACTAAATCTGACACTTTAAATTTCAATCTGTAAAATGGAAAACTTGTTGCAGTGAGTTACAGGTTGTGACTTGCTTTAAAAACTAATCAATAACAATCCTGCATGCAACTGCAAAGTTTCCTGAACCAATATATCAAATTTTTCTGTGGCTCAGGAATGTTACCAAACTACATGAACTACAAACCTAGATAAAAAAGCTGAGATTCAACGCTTCTTATTTCAGATGATTGATCTCACACTCAGTATTCAGTTAGATTTTTTCCAACAATTTTCTTTTAGTCATATTTTTTCTTTCTCACATAAATGTGAAATATTCAAACAAGCATCTGATATTGGCCACATTATAAAATATTTTGAATAACTTAGGGGAAAAAAGACTATGTTGATCATATGCATGATCCAGGGGTACAATCAGGATTCAGTGTGAAAATGCTGAAAAATTTAAATAACCAAAACAGCTATCACTTTGAAACTGCCATTAATATCACCTCAGTAAATGATTTGTGTAAGTTTTTAGCTATTTTAGACTTCGTAAAATATGCCCAAATTCCTATGCAACGTGTAACGCAAAATCAGTGAAATGACTGGATTTTGCTTTGTAGATTTTAAGAAAGAGACCAATAGCCAATAATTTGGACTTGATTTAATCATTTAGGAACTAAATCAAAAATGCAACTCAATTTAATACTAATTTTCTCTTCTTTAACAACATGAAACAGCCACAATTTCACATTTTGTGGAGCTCTTAACACAGTGATTACTGATTGGCTTCTGCTCCGAGCTCACTTACAAACTTGTTTTACCAGACCAACTCACAAAAACCACACACAAACACACACGGGTTAGAAGCACATCCGTGTTTTTTTAGTAGAATTTATTCTAGAAAGCATGTGTATGGCATAATTGGAAAAAAAAGCATATTTATTAACATTATTAAAATAATTATCTTCATTTTTTATGAAGTTTTATTATGAGTTTTTATTTTATGTGAAGAAAAAACTTTACTGAGGTCATTGATTGGAGATTTGTTTGATATGGCTTGCTGTCAGGGCTCAGATAATATCGCCTAACCCACAATTATGGGTAATTGTGAATTAAAGTATACAATTAAAAATGTATATAGCTACATATAAAGTTGCAATGACAAACGTGTACAAAATATCATCATTATACAGAAGAATATGTGATTTTACATATTCTTACCCATGATACACATTTGTACCCCTAGATCATGCTTGTGATAATTCTGAATATTATGTTTATAAACTATAAATTAAATTGATAAAAATAGAAAATGACACTCCCAGATTACCTTGATTATATAGCCTTGTAAACAATAGCCTTACTGGCTTACCTCTAAGGAGCTCATAGACAGTGTGGAGATGGTCTCGCTCTTTGACATCACGCCTGAATTTCCTGAGTCCACTGGCTCTAATGCACCGTTAGTTTTGTGTGCCTCGCTGGAGATGTTCTGCAAGGGGGAATCCTTTTCCAAGTTTTGCGCATTTACCCTGTCAGCAGGAAAATTCTTTAGCCCATACCCTGGCACTGGCTCTGTATTAGCCGTGTTGCTCAGATGGATGAGTCTGGTCTGTGGCACATGTTCAATGCTGATGTTGTATTTGGAGTCATCTTTGGTTGGCTTGGTTGTCCTGAGGGTAGTGGCAGTGATGGTATTGTTGTTGTAGCCTGGCTTCACTCCACCTCCCTCAGACCCCAGATTGTCCCCTTCCAGCTGTTTAAAAAGCTCTCCATCACACACGTAGATGGCCTTAGCGCCGGGCAGCTCAGTACTGATACCCGCTGTAGCTCCTTTGTCACGCCGCAGTGTGAGCGTATGACTGCCATATTCTGCCACATTCTGCAGGTGCACTTTGGCCATGCTGGCAGGCATCGTGTTGAAGTTGGAGCCTTTCTGCCCTGTGAGCTGCTGAGAGGCCAACTTTTCCTCACCCTGCAGGGAAGAGCGTTTACCAGGACCTAGGACAGAAAAAGACAGGCCATCAAGATCAAGATCAAGATAGATAGAAGGTGCAGCTTTTCCAAATTCAATTCCTCTTATGAACTTAACTCCAACCCCTAATCCTATCATACAAGATGCTCTAGAACAAACTCAACAGCACAAAAAAGACACAAAACAGTTGCTATCCTTGGATTTTTGCTTTGACTCTGCCCAGGTCTTTTGGTTCTGTGCAAGATCAAAATACTTTTATTTAACATGACAATTCTAAGCAAAAGAATGCAGAATAGCTCAGAGTAGAATAACAATAAGAAATAAAGAAACAATGACAGTTTGTAAATTTTTTTCACTAGGGGGTGCAATTAACAAACATAACTTTTGGCTGCATCCTTTATACTGCAGAGATGTAGCTTGAAAGCTCACCTGACAGGGGCTCTATATGGATTTTCTAGTTATAAAACATGTCACTAATGTTTGTGTTTTTTGCATTTTAGCACAATCCAACAACATGTAAAAATGTTTAAATAAACACTCTTAATCACTCATTTTATGAGCTGCTTTATCTTTTATTAGGGTACCAGGGAGGCTGGGGTCCATTCCAGTCAACTATGTGCGAAAGCAGGATACACCCTGAACAGCTTACTAGGGCTAACACAAACACACAACCATTCACACTCACATTCACACCTAGGGGCAGTTGAGCATATTCAGTTAGCCTAATGTGCATGTCTATGGACTATGGGAGGAAACTGGAACACTTCGAGGAAACCTATACCTTCATGGGAGAATATGCAAACTCCACACAGAAACGGGACTCAAACCCAGGACCTTCTTGCTGTAAGGCAGAAGTGCTAACCGCTAAGCCACCAGGCTGCCCTAAATAAACATGAAATTGTTATCATCACTCACTCACTCATTTGCTTAACCACTTAATCCAGGGAGGTCGCGGGAGGCTGGTGCATGAAATAGTTATTTCGAGATTAATTAGATTAAGTCATAAATTCACATTTGCTGCACGTGGCACAGGCATCAACAGTTTAATCTTCCATCAACACTGCTAATCTTTCACACCAAAACATATTGTACACTTGCTTAAAGAGTGGACTTGCATTGATAATGATATGATAGTTGTCAATGCAGTATCACAGGTAAAGATGAATTAGAATCTATTTAATGGATCATAAATACTGCATGATTCATGTATTCACCTTGCAGTGACATGATTACTACAGACCCTACATCATTACCTACTGCATGGCACCATGAGTGTAGGCACGCACACACACACACACACACACACACGCGCGCGCGCGCGTGCGCATGCACACACACCTGGGAAAATTTAGTATAGTGTAAGTAAGTACAGGGTGACCCGAAAAAACTCCCACACTTCAAAGGTAAATAGAAAAAGTTAACGATAATCAAATTATTATTTTCTCACATGAAACTTTTACCTTTATTTTTATGGGATATATGAGGGACACCCCATGCAGGCTCTGAAACTTTGAGATAGGAACTTTTTAATAATATATAGAATTAGGCCTAAAAGCAGTGCTCCCAATACATATGTCTATTGATAGGTGTCAGAGGTTAATGTTATAAGAGTACCGTGGCTACTTTAAGGAGGAAATAAATAAAATCAGCCTCCCCTGCATTTCCAGAATTCCATCTGAAGCAAAAAAGAAAAAGGTTAACACTGAGTTTTCTCTTCACCCCTTTTCACTAGCTGATTTCTGTGTTTTTTTATCACCTGTCTTGTTAGTTTAATTATCCACTTTATAAGTTATGTATAATATATGTTCGGTGTTGATGCAAAGATTGTGTGTGTGTGTGTGTGTGTGTGTGTGTGTGTGTGTGTGTGTGTGTCATCAAGAGATGAAACTTGATCCAAGATCCCTATGATCAAGGCCTGTTACGCTCTGTTAAGGTCCATTAAGGTCTGTTAAGGTCTGTTAAGCTCTATTACGCTCTACCGCGCTTCCCACGTTCTATCACGACTGGCGTCAAATCATAATACAACGTAATAATCGTGGGAAAATTTTTAGACATGGGACAACCATTGAAGCCATGCTCCATGCATTTGGGGTTCTGCTTAGGAGTTATCATGATTTACGCACTGCCTAAAAGTGGAGCTCCCAATAAATATCCCTATTGATAGGTGTCTGAGCCTGGATTTGCTTTTCAGTGCCTTTCCATTCGCTGCCTGATTTCTGTGTTCATTTAAATCACGTCTTTTTAGTTTACGTATACATTTATCGTGTATATGTTCTATCAAGCTTCTGATTTTGGCTTGTGCTCAGCAAACACTTATGACTACCTACAGTAGGTTACATTGTGTGTTTTTTATTTTTAAGTTTCAGTTTAGTTATTTATATTAAACTTTTTATTTTTATTTTTTTATATTGCTGGCCATTGTCAGGCAAATCAATACATAAAAGCCAGTCAGCATCAACAGCAATGTGGCAGCCTTATTGGGTTTCCTGTGGTGGGCAGGCATGGACACCGGACAGACACAGGACAACCATCCAAGCTGTATTTCTTGACTATGGTGCCCCAACTGGGAGCTCCGGTACTACAACTGTGAGATAGTGACATTTAAAGACATATTACACTGTAGCAAATATCGAGTAGCATATTACATAAAATGCCACCATACATCCATTGTGATATAATTATCAATACTAGTATGGGTTAACATTAGTTCAACTTCTAATTCTTACTTTAATATATTTATTGTTTTTTTATGCTTTACACTTTGCCTGGACTATAACAGACCCATTACCAAATATACTTGAATGAGTATATTTTCATTCATATTTGTTTATTTGAAAGACATAAACAAGCTACTAGAATGTTTGTATATTTTGCCAGATGTGCTTAGAAACCAAATACAAATATGTATATATAAAATATACATACGGATATCCACACACACACACACACACACACACACACACAGAGAGAAATTACTCTGTAAAAACATTGTCTGCCTTGCTGTGTGTTTCAGCCATGCTGTGTGGCTAGATGCTGATGTGATATGCGGTGTACAGAGATAATCAGATTCATAGCTCTGATGGATATCAGAGAAGAGAGTGCTGTTTGATGGCAAGACGTCGAGAGGGACTTAATTAGGAGCAGCGGATCTGAGACGCAACAAGGGACAGCCAGCCCTATTTACCTGAACATTACAACTCAGTGGCAAGCACACTGTGGCTCTCAAGGAAGAAATTGCATTATGGGTATGTAATGTGGTGTGTTTCTTGTCAAAACAGCCAGCCGCACCCTCACGAGGCTGTCATAACTGCAATTGTGCTCAGTATGTGAAGCAGTTTAAAAAAAAAGGAAAGAAATACCCACTCAGAGGCACTGAAATATCTAGAATGATACTGTACCTGATCTGCAAGCAATGTCAACATCCTTCTCAAAGTCAGTCTGAGAAGAAAGCAAGAAAGCAGTTTGAGTGGGAAGTGACAATAGGGATAGTGAGCATAATGTTATCTTAACTGTAAAGTATTACTGATTTAAATACCATGAGCTGCGCATGACCATTCTGGAAAGATCCACCCGAGTCACCATTTCCATCTTCTTGATGGTCAACAACTCGACACTTCACTGCTTCTTGAACCTAAAGCACCATAAATAAAAAGGTCACACATTGTAATTTTTCACAAGACATTATTTTTCCTATTGTCTAAAAAATACAGTCTATCAATATAGGTAACGTTTCATCAATATTTCCACACCTCTCTGCGCAGGATACAGTGAACCATCACAATGACAAAGCCCTCAAGGGAATCGAAGATAGCAAAGAGGATCTGGAAGAGAGCTGAGCGGCGATCAGTAATGGCCAACACCGCAGACATCCAGGTGAGTGCTAACAGTGGCAGAACTACACAGGAGCTCCACAGAGATGCCCTGCAGGAAAGGAGGGGGATATAGAGAGTTGAACATTTCAAAAGGTTTGCATTATAAGCACTCCTCCCACTGTCAAATGACTCTAACATGTAACAGATAAATTACATATTTCATTTTCCTATTTTAGCATTTAGATCTACTAAGCATTTGGTATTTTAGATTTAATCTGCATGAAATACTCAATATTATTTTAACATAAGCCTGTGTTGTGTATATATATATATATATATATATATATATATATATATACACACACATACATACACACACATAAAATAAATAAATAATCAAGACAGGAATACATCCTGAATATGTCCTTATATTTGTGTAAATCACATATACATTATGCACGATATGAATGAAAACATGATGAGGAACATTATGTAAAATACATTTGAACAAAGGACTCAGGAGAAAGATAAATGAAAAGGTGAATGAAAACATGATGAAGATTTCACACAGCTCCCTGCTCTCATCCATAGCATGTTCAGCAAATTGTCTTCAGAGTTCTTTCATTACTTTTATCTATTATTATCATAATTTATTTTCATAATTCATTATTGTTATTATTATTACTATTATTATTATTATTATACCCTAATCAGTAATTTCTTAACTTTTCAATTAAAGATAAACTGAACTTGTGTAAGAATATATTTGGAGACCTTTTGTTGCAATTTATTTGTTACTTCGTACAACCTTATTATGGGACCAAGTTTAAATAAATATAAAATCAATATAACACTATTTCAGATCACAGAAGTGATAACAACTATACATGTAAACACTTCATCATTTGCCTCCTATTTGCATGTATACACACACACACACTCACACACACACACACACACACACTACTACTACTACTCAATATCTAAACATTTTTACAAGGTTGTTTTTCATACAATACTCATTTTTGTATTACCTCTATATGACAACTGAGTATTTCTAGAAACAGTGTTAAGGTAGTAAAACGGCAATGCAGTACACAAAGTTTCCATAGAAACAGGGAAAAAAAAGACTCCTTGAACAACATAAATGACTTGTTCAAAAAGGACATGCTTTTTGGACACCTCCTGTTTCACTGAAAGCTTTGTAAACTATGCTGTGATTTTGAGTATACATTATGTGTAACCTCAGCTTTATAAGTAACGGTCTATCAATTTTTTTCTATTATGTTAACACATAGTATTACACGTATACTCATACACACAAACACATTTGTGTTTAGTTCTTAACATTTTGATAACCTCTTGTTCTTCTTCCTATTTTTAAAGTATTTCCTAACATGAAACATGAGGTGTTTCTTGCTAGCTCCCCCGAGAAGATGAACCTACGGGGAGTGGAAAATGTATCAGGAGAAAACCGGAACCAAAGAAGAGTGAGGTAAGAAATAAGCAGGAAAGAAAAGGAGAACTGAAGGTCGAGCGACAGAAAATTGGTAAATAATTAGCAGGACTAACATGGCGTTACTGGTAGCTGTGGTGGAAAGGTCAGCCGACGAGATAACTCCACACTTGGCACATTTGAGCGTCATATTGTACAGTGGCACTGTCATCTGACTGCAAAGTCAAATCAACACACTGAAAATACACACATTCACTAACATACATACACACACTGAACCTTTGGCCACAGAATCCCCTTTACAACTCTCTGTCAGGGCTATGGGGTGTCTTTAATGGATGGGGGAAATGAAAGTGTCAATTTTTATGTTTATTAGTTGGCCCAATTCCAGATGTAGCCCATGGGAGAGGTGGTCAACTACAATGAAGAAATTAAGTTGTTCATAACTGTGCGACTGCCAATCTTTATGGTTGCATAGCTCTTACTAGACATCAATTATTTAATGTGACTGTCATATTGAATCCTATAGGGTTTCCATTACTACATTCCATTACAATTTAGCCATATTTCAATGCAGCTGTACAGACAACACCGAGGCTGTCTTCATTATACTCAAAACTCACAAGCTGATAACAATCTCACACATGCACACAACCCAAGCCAGTCTAAAATCATACATTATAAGCGTGCTCACACACACACACACACACACACACTTTTTTTAAATATTAATGCCTCTCATTAAATCTATGATACACTTAGAGACACTGAATCAACTTCTGAAATGTCACATAGAGTATTAACAAAAGAACATTAAAATGCCTGTTAAAATATAGCCAACATCTTATGAATGTTTTCCTTTTCCTTGCTATTTTCAGAATGCTGTACACAAATTTAGATACCATGTATACATATATGTAACACAATGAGGTAACTCCAAAAACTCCAAACATCTCCAGAGACCGTTCCAAACTGAACTAAACAAAAATCATTATGTGCTCATCTCTTTTCTGAAAAATGCTGCTCAGTTGTGATGCATAATGCTGTCCACAGACACAAAATGGCTACTTGCGAAATAGCAATTAAAGCCATCAGCACGACACGGCTGGCCTCACGGCCAGCGAATCGATCCTGCAGCTGGCAGACATGTAGATTAAACCCCACATAATATAAAAATCCAATTCCCCGCTAAAGGCCAATCCAACCAATAAAAGGTGGCTGCAGGCGGTGATATTAAAAAGCAATCAGTGTTTTTGTGAATTACAAGGTCATTTTACTAGTCTTTATGGTGAAGGCTACAGGCACTTCAGAAGCACAGCTTTACTGCAGGAACATACTGCTGATCAACTCTAATACACAGTACACCTCTTGGCTTCAGCTCCTCTCGTCATGTTTTTCAGTTAGACAGCATACACATCCTCCCTCCATCCTGTATCTGTTCAAGCTAGGCTTTAAAGAAGCCAACAGGAGCCTCAACTGCCTGAAGGCAAGTGAACCAGATTGGGATTGAGGTAACTGTTTTCCCCTACTACTTTCATCTGCCAGAAGGTCTTATAGTTTTCAAGAATCTTCATTAACCTAAATGGGGAAAGGTCTTCTAAAAAATTCTAATTATATGAAGATTATTATTACTGTTTGCATTTAAAATTTGCGAACAAGTATTTGAAATATTGCTAGAAATGTAAAATAACTTTTTCCATAAGATGAAAGGTGATTACTACACTCGGATTAACAATGATAATATATTCATTCAGACTTTTCTCTAGTCCAGGATTATTCTAATAAAATTTGAAAATGATCAGTTACATTAAATAACCTGCATATAAAGACTAAAATAAGCAAATAACATGACTGTTTAATATGGATGCTTAATATTTATGACTAGGTTAAGGCTATAAATAAGAACATTTGTTTCACACTGGCATTTCATATTTCAGAATCACAAACACTGAACTGATGAAAAGCAATTATTTTGTATTTGATGCAAGGTGAATAAATGCATGTTACTTTTTGTTTATCTTTAAACGTACACTATATGGCCAAAGGTTTGTGGACACCTGACCATCACACCCATATGTGGGTCTTCCTCAAACTGTTACCACAAAGTTGGAAGCACACAGATATGTGTCATGGTATGCTGTTGCAAACCTGTTCCTGCTTGACCATGCCCCTGTGTATAAACAGGACTCTATAAAGATATGGTTTACCAAGGTTCAGTGGAAGAGCCAGATCTCTTCCAACATCTGCACCTGATCTCATCAATGCTGATGGGACTAAATGAGGAAATTCTCATAGCCACAATCCAAAATCTAAGGTCTTTGCAAAAGTGTGGATTTTATTGTGGGATGGGCGCACATGGTGGCGTTGTGGTTAGCATGTCTGTCACAGTAAGAAGATCTTGGGTCCCTGGGGGGCTCAATGAAGGAAGTTCCTGTGTGGAGCTTGCATGTTCTCCCCGTGCTTGCGTGGGTTTCTTCTGGGTACTCCGTTTTCCTCCACAGTCCAAAGACATGCACATTAGGCTAAGTGGCTGTTCCAAATTGCCCCAGGTGTTGGTATGAGTGTTAAGGGTTGTGAGTGTGTTGGCCCTGCAATAGTCTGGCGAGCTGTTCAGGGTGTATACCATGCCTTTGTCCAGTGGTGGCGGAGATAGGCTCCTGCTTCCCTGAGACCCTATTAGGACTAAGAGGTTTTGCAAATGAGTGAGTGAGTTATTGTGGGATATCCATATCCATATTGTAATCAGACCACTTAGCGGTACACCACTGAGGGCCAAACTCTGCATCCCTTTGTCTCTTTTTCTGTGTCCAGTGTTACCACTCACAGAGCTTTATTCATGACTTCTAGTTATAACTGCAAAATGAGACATCTGAAGTGATTCTGATTCTGATTTGTTCAAAAAAAAGACAGAAGGGGCAAGCTTGGCCAGATGTCCTACATTACTTTTGGTCATTAAGTGTATAAAGTTTTTCACTGGCAACTTTACACAAATCATGTCATCTGTTCCAGAATCAGACCAGAATGGGGTAGTAATATAAGAAAAACAAACTGTTAAGTCTCCAGTATCTGATCTAATGTCTCTAGTCCTGTCCATGGTGTGTGTCCTCATGCTAGATGATCTACACAAATGCACACTGGATAAGACACAACATAGGATTTGCTATTTTTTCACACATGATTTTAGATATTAGATTTGCTGGTATTTTCAATTACTCAGTTCATTCTGCTGAAATACCAGCTTGCTACTCCAGCTCAAGTCTATGCTTTTCTGTAACAATTCAATGGTTTGCTTACTATGTGTGAGATAGTCAAAATTTTAAATTAAAAAACTGTCTTTCCTCTGTGTTGGTTTAGTGGTATTAAACCACAAAACACATTATATAAAAATGAAGTGTGTCTTTGAGAAGTCTTTGCTGGTGTTGCAATAGCAACTGCTTAATAATATTCACCTTCAAAGATCTGTATGATAAAATGCATATCATTAGTCTGCATTTTTCTTTTTAATTTCTCTTTTCTAAACTTCCTTTTCATGAAAAGAATCTTAACCTGCATTGACTGTTATTGTAGCTAGCCACACATACATTATTTTAATTAAGCATGCTATGGATTTGAACCTCTATGATGCCAAGGGAGAGACAGTGGGGGAGGGAGGAAAGATGTCCTTTGGAAACTCAATCGTACACACAAAGCAGGAGAGAGTGAGAGCGAGAGAGAGAGAGAGAGAGAGAGAGAGAGATTAATTTAAATGTAGTTCCTGGTCTCATTCATGGATTCATTCACATTCTTTAATTTGACATAGCTAAATTATGAATAATCAAACCAAAGCCTTGAAAGCTATTTAATCCGTCAAATGGACTATGGAAAAATTCTGAGAATTAATCTATGTACCCTAACAAGATCTAGTAATACTGACATCACTAGCTAAGATATCACGAAGCGCTGAGGGGCCTTTGTATGTGCCAATCAGTGCCCAGGTGGGCAGAAAGATTAGCCCTGAGTGGGAGCAAAGGGGGATGCTGTGGTAACCCTGGTACAAACAATAAACAAACAAACAAACAACATTGCACACACTTGTGTTCAGATAAAGAATTTGAAACAAATGAAAGGTAAAGCATGAATCTCCTTGATGCATAAACAATGGCAATGATGGTCATGCAGTAGCTTGCAGGCAAACATGAGGAGGTGCCCAGGAAAGGAAACTCCTGTCAGAAATCAGACTGAGAACAGATCTACCTTGCTGTCTGAATAACAGAAAGAGCAGTCCATTGTCACGAATAAACACTCTACCAGAAATGACTGCGAGAGTACCTGCTTTGTCTATGGTATTAATGATCCATGACCATAGTAGAATAACTGTCAAGGTTTTACAAGAATAAAGTTAGACAATATTACTAATCCATGCAGCACTATATATAGTGCTATAATAACAATTCTCAGTTCATATAACGATCAGTAGTCCCTTTAAGTTATATGATTTAAAACTTGTTTCAATCAATGAAAGGTAATGGGAAAACTGCTCAGGCTGAACGTTATTTATTAACTATATGAAATGTTAGAGAATTATTATTTTATGTTTGCCTTTGCTGGGCTTGACTGCTTTCCTTTAAACAACCATTCCCAAAATAGATAGATAGATAGATAGATAAATAAATAAATACATACATACATACATACATACATAAATAAATAAATCAATCTAAATTTAGACCATCTACTGCAAACACCACCACCTGGAAATTAACAGAAACTGAAGATACAGATTGAAAAAAAATCATAGGAATGCAAAGCAGTTTACTTGTGCTGTTTCTTTTTAAAGGATCAACAGCCAGTCTTCTGTCATCTCTCCCATCTCTACCCCCTCACTTCCCTCCTGATGTCTTTTGTCTCCATTCATCTTTTAGAGACCTTTCCATTATTTCTTATTGCTTTGCTAGAACAAATGATGCATTTTTTTCTTGACCTTTTTATTCTGTTTCACGTCCTCTTTCTGTTTTACTCTATTCATATTTAATCTTCATTCCCTCTCTCTCCTTGTCTACTCTTTGACTTGATCAGTGACTAATCCATGTTTCCTGTGTGCACTCTTTGCAGGGAGAGAAACAGAGGCTTGGCTACTGAGCCTATATGCTCTGCTGCTTTGATGGATGTATGATATGAGGCATACCCTGCCCTCTCCTTCAGTTTCATATCAGTAATGCCGTCTTTGGATACCAGTTTGTTAAAAACAAGAATCCCGATAACCATGTTAACCTGGAGAAAAGAAAACACAAAGGTGAAAGACATGCACAAGAAAAAAACACTCCCATTGAAAAAAATAAATAAATAAAAATAATACTGACACCAAACATGATTACACAAAGTAGAAATTAACTCTTTAGATTCAGTCATTGAGCTTGGTCTATACTGCTCTGTTTAAACAGACACTTGAATCTATAAATATTTTATCGGCTATTGTACTACTGGCTTTCTGTAACTAGTGTTTTAGCTAACTGAAGAGCCAACTATAGATTAGCAAACAAGGGTTGGCTATTTATGTATCCTTTACAAAGTCTCATTGCCTGACTTAAAGGATTGCACATTTTTAGCAGCTGGCTAGGTGAATCGCTGTGAAGAATTCGCTCTCTCTCAAACAGGAAAGCAAGGACCAACAAAGTACCAAGACTACTGCTGCAGCTGGTCCCACAAATGCGTACAAGAGCCCTCCTTCCAGAGATAACCAGCAGCTGGCAAGTGCAGGCAGAGAGAGAGAGAGAGAGAGAGAGAGAGAGAGAGAGAGAGAGAGAGAGAGAGGGAGGAAAGGTTAAGAACAGTTAGACAGGTAAAGAAGGAATAATAATAATAATATATGATCCGTTCAAGAAGAGGTCTGTTTCTAAAGCATTAGATATGGTAAGGGTGGCACGGTGGCATAGAGGTTAGCATGTCCGCCTCATTGCAAGAAGGTCCGGGTTTTGAATCCCGAGCTCTGCTGTTTCTGTGTGGAGTTTGTTTCTCCCCGTGCTTGCGTGGGCTTGCTCCGGGTATTCCGGTTTCTTCCCACAGCTAAAGACATGAACATTAGGCTAATTGATTCAAAACACTCAGAGAGTTTGTTTTAGAAATCTTATTAACATAAATCTAAATCATACTGAATCTACAGCCAGCACCTTTGATCTAAAGATAGGATTGTTAAATGTTAGATCTCTTGCGTCTAAA
>JBCNYH010000001.1:15694647-15714520 GCA_039654325.1 Tandanus tandanus
ATATATATACACCACAACCCTAATAGGATTAAGCTGCAAATGAGTGCGTGAGTGAGAAAGGGCCATACAACATTTTTTGGCTATTTATTTGGTTATTCTACTTTGATGATTAAGATTTTAAAATTCAGAACAATAATAATAAAAATTCAGAAAAACATTTGGAAATAATTGTTATTTTTTAAATGTTCAGTAAAATGCAACAGATGTATGTAAACTGTAAAAGATTCAATGTCTATCATGACCTGCAAATTGAATACTGGCACAAGTTTTACACAACGGGCACATACACTAAAGCACTGTGAAATTAATTCAGTCCAAACTCCTAAATGATGCAGTGAATCCTCGTTGGGGCTTCATTTACAGTGTGCGGAACGAGATGAGTAGTGCTTCCATAGTAATGTGTAGACAAATATGCTATTGTTAATACAGAAACCTTTTGATGGTGACAGTAGAAAAAAAAAAACCCATCCTCCTGGGTTCATAAAATACAGGGGAAGAGTTTTGAAAATGATGTGTGGGTTTTCTCTCCCCATCGAGGCTGTGTGGCCTAACGGCTATGTGGGCCAAGCAGCATAAAGTGAACGTTACTGTGCCTTGTATAGCTTTAAGAGCCTTGGCGGCCCATCCTGTTACCAGGGCAACTGGTGAACAAACTGCTTTAGAGGCAGTTTCCAGTCTAATAATAACTAATCACACTGAATGAAAAATCCACCCAAAGATACTGCTCATCAACCTGAATGCAAATCTAATGCTTTCAAATTAAATACTGAATTTTGGGTTTAAATCTCTGTATATCAAATAGGACCGTCTATCAAAGGCCACATCTGGATTGATATTTATTGTGCACCTTCCATTTTACAGAAGGGGGGGGGGGGGGGGAATCAGAGCTGCTTGGTTCTTTGCTCACCTTTCAAAGAAAAATTAAAAAAGAAAACAACCATGCAATAAAAAAAATTCCCTTTTCTACAGCCTTATGGTCTGTTTCCAGCTGTATATTTTCAGACCAGGCTGCATAATGCAGGTAAAATTATGTAGCATCCAAAATGAAGATCAATATTTAATGCATACTTCAATTATACATCCATATTTTTATCCAGCATCGAATATATGCCCATCAACCCCTTCTTCAATACAGCATGTCACCTCCATACAGTGAACCTAATCATTTACATAAGCAAATTTCCTGCAATCACAGACACCCTTCCACAATGGCTTCGTTCACTACTGCATTCTATGGTACTAAAGAGCTTGCTAAAATACACAGTGTATATTTGAAAATAGGCTACTATTTATTACGCTATTAGCTTATGTGGTTACATGTTACAAAAATACGCAAATAAGAGAAGAAAAAAAATTAGTCAGGAGTTGGAGAGTGCGGTTAATGGAGAGAGGGGAGGGAGAGTTAGAAGGAAGGGGTGGGAGAGCTGAGCTGTCACAGGAATGTGTGGATACGTAACGAGGGCGCCTAAGACAACCAAAAGAACAACTGACATATTCACACAAACGCGTCGTGCGGCGTCGAACAGACAAGAAGAGGAGATGCACTTACCGCGTCGGGACTCAGGCGGGCCAAAATGGCGAAGGCGGAGAGGCGCTCGCACACGCACTTGGTCCTGAAGGCGTGCACGGGCACAGCTCTGCAGGCGCGCGCCGACCACGAGCCCAGCGGCGACGAGCTGAGCCAGAGAGAGAAAGAGAGAGAGAGCGAGAGAGAGAGAGGCAATCAGCTCAAACACACAAAAGGACAAAACCAAAAAACCCTCAGCTGTTCCAATTTCATCCGCGTTTATCCGCGCTCTTCAGCACTGCCGAGGCGGAGAACAAAAGAGAGGGAAAAAAATCAGAGAGAGAGAGAGAGAGAGAAAGAGAGAGGGAGAGAGAGGGAGAAAATGGACGAACGTTGTGATGCTGGTGTGTATTTCTGCGTGGACAGGTTAGATATTGGAGTGATTAACATGATAATAGTTATAATAATACTCCTGATGATATTACTGATTCTACTACTACTACCACAAAACATAAAAAAATATTATTATTATAATAATAATACTTAATAATAATAATAATAATAATAATACTTAATATTATTATTATTATTATTATTATTATTATTATAAATCGGGTGGTGTAGTGATTAGGGGGTGATCACTAGACTCACACAGACTAGAGGTGCGATAGAAAGGCAACTGAAGCAAATGGTAATTCGCGGCTGTCGCTTTTCATTCTCAAAATGTTCTCAAATTTGTCTCACGGCATTGCATTTTGGTCATCTGCTTCATGAACTCATTGCAAAATTTCAAACGTTTAAAATTTCTGCGAATATCGCAAAACGAGAAGTAGTCTCGAACAGTCCGCACATGTCGTGAACGGATTGCAAAGTTGTCGTTTTGCTCGCAAATCATTTGTTTTTTTCGTTCGCAAGAAAAAGCGACAAGTTGTAGACTTCCACACAGAAATTCTAAGACTTGCTGGCATCCAGCATTTTCCGTATATTTTGTCATCATTCGTATTTTATTCGCATTTTGTTCACGCTAATAACACACAAATAAAAAGTGAATGGTTTGAAATCAAAAAGCGAACAAAACGCAACTAATTTATGACATGATTCACTTTTTTTTCTAAATCATTCACAAAATTGTGGCGCGACCTTGTGACTTTCGCACTATATACGTAGTTAAGTGGCAGAATATCTGTTTGCATGTGGATTTGCAAAACATATTGAAGCAAATTTCAAAATTCACAAAAAAAATCGCAAAAAAAGCAATTTGCAACAGTCGCTTTTCTAGCGCACCTCTAGTGTAATCACCCCCATAGCACCCCCACCTAACAGCAACAAGATCCTCGGTTTCGAGTCCTGGGCATTTCTGTGCGAGGTTTACATGTTCTCCATGTGCTTACACATTCCAGTTTCCTCTCACACGCCCTAGACATGCACATTTAGCTAATTGTCTGTTCCAAATTGCCAATAGGTGTGTGTGTGAATGGCTGTGTGTTGGTCCTTCAATGGACTGGCAAGCTGTTCAGGGATTAAGTGGTTTTGCATATGAATAAATAAATAGGCAATTGTATGTTTTAGAAAATGTTAGAACTATGCCAGCATACAGTGGCATGTTCAGGTTTTTCAAACATATACTGGAAAATTATAAATAAAAACAAAGTTTTGTTTGTTTGCTCATGAAATTGCTCTGTACTTCATACTCAAAGGGACTTCCTCAAAATATCTGCATTGGTGATTAAGATCAATTTGAGCTACAGTTACTTTATTCAGTCCTCATGACCTGTGTAGGAGTGATGGAGATGTGATTTAA
The DNA here is from genome assembly GCA_039654325.1 of Tandanus tandanus. Taxonomy (NCBI): domain Eukaryota; kingdom Metazoa; phylum Chordata; class Actinopteri; order Siluriformes; family Plotosidae; genus Tandanus; species Tandanus tandanus. The sequence continues at coordinate 15,697,956 of JBCNYH010000001.1, forward strand.
GGTAAGAGTTGGGATAACAGTTTGGGTGGCAATGTTTATTTCCGCTTGTGTTTCATAGCTCTCGGTAAGGCTTGCCTTGCCTCCGTTTACTTTAATTAATGATGCTGCTGTAATTATATTTTACATCAAAAATTGATTTTGACTGGGGGCTTGTCCAACTAGAATATGATATGGATTTTACAACCAAAACTGGTAGCTCACTTTAGTCTGCTTAGCCTGGTTAGTGTTTATGCCCAGCAAATTTAGCCCCAAATTGGCATGCCACGTTCTCTCATTTCACCTTAGGCATTTGTGACACATTGAAAGTAACAGGTTTTTTCCTCAGCCTTAATCCAGTATAATGTTTTTTTATGGCCATGGTTTCATATCCACTAAGTCCTGACCTAAATTCATTGTCATATTAATTGCATTTTGCTTACCCTTAAACATGATCGTCTGGATAAGAAGATACGTTGGTAAATTCATCAGGAAAACATGCATTTTGCATGCACCTTGAGAATTACTGATGCTACTTTCTGGATGATAGTCTTTCAGCCAAACTTGTTCATCACATCCACACTAACCAACTGACATTACATACAAAACAAATTCATTTACAGATTTTTTCTAACATGTTCTTTTGATTATATTGAAAAGATGCAGTGGCTTGACCACTTGCTGACAATTAATCATTTTCCCTTTTATCCTCCCAGGTTGATAGTAGTTGTGCAATACAGAAAACATATTTCAAAGAAGAGAATGGGTTATGATTTCAACGAAAATGTAGAATATTGAGTCATGAAAGCACAAGAGGAGACCATATGCTTACAACATAATATAAATAAATAATATAAGTCAAACATCGTGGGCAGCTGAGACCATGGGATACCACACAGCTCCAAACAGGGTTGGAGTTGCAGTAACTGCAAATAACCTGAGCCCACATTACCCATGGTGCAATGAGGCTTTGAGAACAGCCTTGGGGAAATGGAATGGCAATAAGGGTCATGCCTGTGGCTCCAAGGGAAGGCTCAATGTTAACAGCATTTTCTCTGAAATCCAATATATTATTACCCCCAGCAGAGTCTGTGTGGATGATGTGATTAAGTCTGTCGACCACAAAGACATTTACACTCAGCCGAGCTCCACTAGACTTTTGGATCACTGGGCCAATAGTACTGCAGTGTGTTATGCATACAAATGTGTGTAAGTGGGTATATGAGTCTAGGTTTACAATAGTAAACAACAAAGCAGCAGGCGACCATTTATTTTCTATTTCAGCAAAGCGTCAAGCTTCAAAGTGTCATCGTGACAGGCACGGACATTTTCTCTATTATATTCAAATTAGATATGATGCTATAAAGCAACAAACGCAATTTGTTTAAACATAGTAGAGGGAGATGGTTAGGAAACCAAGCAAACTTCAAAGGCACTCAACAATAGCGGCCTGCTGATGTTGAACGTACTAGTCATGTGATCATGGCCATGCACAACATGAAACTATGATGACGGACTGCAGTGACAAACATCACTTGTTTAGGGATGATTCTGAAGTGATTTCAGCTGTTTTTGAAGAAGGAGCATTTTCCAATACAGTTAGCAATGTGAAATGAGACCATTCTAATTCCTTTCTTGGTAGTAGAAAAGTAAGCAAACTGGTGCGAGCAAATTATGGCTGTACAACAATATATACTGCGTATTATTACATATTGTGCATTATTTTTTAAATTAGGTAAATTAACTATAAATTTTCTGTCATTTGGACAGTTTATTTTGGATGCAGTTGTGTGCTGTTGTGCTGCTGCTAGGTGCTATGCTAATTGCTGCTAATCTGCCCAGGGTGTACACCACCCCTCACTGCTCAAGCTTTCCCCAGGACCCTGACAGCCATGTTAGCATGGACCTATTTATTAGCTGAAGATTTTATATGAATTATTTTAGATACTCTATCTAATTTCCATGAGAGGAAATTAGGCTCCACGTTTAGCCCATCCTTCGAAGCATTCAACACACACACACACACACACACATATCACCATATATTTGTGTTTGAAGTGCTGTCATTATCTATCAACTTCCGAAACTTTGTATGGGTAATCCTTTGTATGGGTTTTAGTCATCTTGCTTAGCTCCTTCTAGTGCGCTGTCTTTTGCCACTAAAAGCTTGAATATGCCAAGACCTTTCATTCGTTGGCATATTAAATCAAAAAACTGCACAATAATCTCTAGGCATCTTCCCTCTACTAACTATGTTTGAAATAAAACTCTTCAGAAACAAACTACAGCACAATTCATACATCCACAAGCTGAAACATAGATGGCATCTTGAGATGTTGTGTGCATGTTCAAAGTAATGTAATGCCTAGGTCCCACTGGATAAAAGTCATCGGCGATGTTGAAATGTCGCCGATTTTTGTTGAAAAATCCGTGAGCGGTCCCATGTTAAATTTCACTTAATATGCATCAGCGATGTTCCTGCGAACATACACAGATGCTTCGGGTATTTCAAGAAATCTACGGGTAATGTCCCCCGAACGATGTCAGTGAATAATCGGCGATGACTCAAGACGTTCTGGAAAGATACGGGGGACATTCTCCAATAATAGACAGATGTGCCCGGGAACGTCGGCGATATTGAAAAGTACTCGGGGGTGTACCCGCGAAGGTTAGGCGATGCATCTGTGATAACTTGCGAACCATCCCAGCTGCATCTTCTTTTCAGATTTCGGAGAAGTAATTTGCTTGCGTGGTGGCATGTCGGCAACACTAATGCAAGTGATCCCTGTATAACACGTCTTTTTTGTGAGCGCATGTGTAGAATTCAGCCAATCATCGAGCTAGGAACAAAGCACCTCTCCACCCTTATCACCGAATGTTCAAGGAGGCTGACAAAAACTTCAGAAAGATATCTCCGAATGCTAACCGAAGTGTCGCCAAACTTTTGCCGAGTAATCTACTTTCACCGAAGGTTCTTACATACCTCGGTGAAACTTAACCATTGCTTCTGGGATGCATCAGGAAAAAGAATAGTTCACGGAATGTACTGGAATGCATCCCTGAACCATCCCTGTGTGTCTGGGAAGCTACCGGGAAGTCTCCGCGTCCTGTTTTCCCGACATAGTGTCGGGAATACATCTGGAAAATTTTCAGTGCAAACATTGAAATTTTTCGCGGTTATCCTGAGGCCTCCCGATGCTTCAGGATGGCTCGCGAAGCTCCCGAATATCTGCAGATACATCGGGGAATGTGCTCAAGATCCCTCCCGAGGCTGATCAATATCCATAAGGAGTATATCCCCGAGGCAAAAAAGGTCCAGTGGAACTGGGCCATAACACTGAAAAGCGTGATAAAAAAAAATGGTTATTTGACAGTCCCTAATACAGTTTTATGTGCATGTAGCTGATTAACACATGGGAGCTGTTTTCTGATGTTTATAAAAGATCAAGGGAAACCCAAGCAAACTTGGGAACATGCAAACTCCATACAGTGATTTTGATTGTGATTTTTTACCATAATCATTCAGTTGATAATACATGCATAAAATTTGGTATGAATATACTTTGTAAGTCACTATTTGAGAAAAAAGTGCTAGCCATCAAAAATTCCAAGACGGCCCCATTTTTTTCAAGGTGGCCGCCAGCGCACCAAAAACGGCCATAAACCAAAAAAAAAAAATAATAAAAAAACCCCGCTGATCTCTGTCCAGTTCCTCTGGGCAGATGAAGCTCAATAGCTGGGTAAAGGCAGTTCATCTAGGAGAAGGAAAACTCATCATTGTCAGGCATCTTCAGGAATCTAGAACACTCAGTGAACCCATTTACCCACCAAAGCATAGTAGGTTCTTGCCATGTTATACAGTGGTGCTTGAAAGTTTGTAAACCCTTAAGAATTTTATACATTTCTGCATAAATTCGACCTGAAACATCATCAGATTTTCACACAAGTCCTAAAAGTATATAAAGAGAACCCAGTTAAATAAATGAGAGAAAAATATTTTACTTGGTCATTTATTTATTGAGGAAAATGATCCAATATTTCATATCTGTGAGTGGCAAAAGTATGTGAACCTTTGATTTCAGTATCTGGTGGGACCCCATTTTGCAGCAATAACTGCACATTGGCTTGGAGGAATTTTAGCCCATTCCTCTGTACAGAAAAGCTTTAACTCTAGGATGTTGGTGGGTTTCCTCATATAAACTGCTCGCTTCAAGTACTTCCACAACATTTCAATTAGATTAAGGTCAGGACTTTGACTTGGCCATTCCAAAACATTAACTTTATTCTTCTTTAACCATTCTTTGGTAGAACGACTTGTGTGCTTAGAATCACTGTCTTGCTGCATGACCCACTTTCTCTTGAGATTCAGTACATGGACAGATGTCCTGACATTTTCCTTTTTAGTATTTGCTGGTATAATTTCAGAATTCATTGTTCCACCAATGATGGCAAGCCGTCCTTGTCCAAATGCAGCAAAACAGGCCAAAAGAGGCCACCACCATGTTTCACATATGGGATAAGGTTCTTATGCTGGAATTCAGTGTTTTCCTTTCTCCAAACATAATGCTTTTCATTCAAACCAAAAAGTTCTATTTTGGTCCCATCTGTCCACAAAATATTTTTCCAATAGCTTTCTGGTTTGTCCATGTGATCCTTAGCAAACTGTAGAAAAGCAGCAATGTTCTTTTTGGCACACCATTGTCATTCAGTGTTCTTCTGATGGTGGACTCATGAACATTAACATTAGCCAATGCGAGAGAGGCCTTCAGTTGCTTAGAAGTAACCCTGAGGTCCTTTGTGACCTTGCTGACTATTACACGCCTTGCACTTGGAGTGATCTTAGTTTGACCAAACCAAATTTTGGTTTGACCCACTCCTGGGGAGGGTAGCAATGATCTTAAATTTCCTCCATTTCTACACAACTTGTCTTACTGTGGATTGGGGAGTCCAAACCCTTTAGAGATGGTTTTGTAACCTTTTTCCAGTCTGATGAGCATCAACAAGCCTTTTTCTGAGGTCCTCAGAAATCTCCTTTGTTGGTGCCATGATACACTTCCACAAACATGTGTTGACACTTTGATAGATTCGTGCTCTTTAAATTAAACAGGGTGCCCACTCACACTTGATTGTCATCCCATTGATTTAAAACACCTGACTCTAATTTCACCTTCAAATTACCTGCTAATCCTAGAGTTTCACATACTTTTGCCACTCACAGATATGTAACATTGGATCATTTTCCTCAATAAATAAATGACCAAGTAAAATGTTTTTGTCTCTTTTATTTAACTGGGTTCTCTTTATCTACTTTTAGGACTTGTGTGAAAATGTGATGTTGTTTTAGGTCATATTTATGCAGAAATGTATAAAATTCTTAAGGGTTTACAAACTTTCAAGCATCGCTGTAAATTGCTTTCAAAGCATTTCTAATCTTTGAGCTGTTTTCTAGCCTTACACAATCTTGAAAAATAACCACAGTTATCTGATTTATAATATGAAAAGCATCTACCTTTGCTCACAGTCTATATTATACAATGATAGGAGTTCGGACGCTAACATTTTTATAGTTCTTGAGTTCTGGCATAGTTCATATACCTATCATATGTTTTTTTCAGTATTTCTATGAACAAGCAACTATAAATAGTCATAATAATCAAGTTTTATGGACAAATATGTAGCAATACCATGGAACTTAGCATATTTTGCTTATTATCTTGTAAAATGGCTGCCATATTGGATTCCTGAAAGGCCGGAACGGTTCCCAAGTCTGTAATGTTATGGCAAAGAAACACAAAATTTATCTCAATAGTATCTGCACTTTGGCTATTTATACAACATGTTGAAATTTTTTCATGATAATCATAATATTGTGGCCATCTTGGAAAATGGCCGCCTTTTTTGGAATTTCAAGCGGCTAGCACTTTTTTCTTAAAGTCTACCCAATAATGAGTATTTCTGACAAATTTCATGCTAGTATCATCAAATGAACGATTGTTTGGCTTATCTACTCCACTAAAACACTCCCGCCGATCCTGGGCCTCTAACCCAGGGCCTTCTTGCTGTGAGGCGGACATGTGAGCCACTACGTCATTGTGCCGCCCAATACAAATACAGATAAATTGAATTATTTCCAAACTAATGCCAAAAGTTTGTGTTATTTGTAGAATTTAGAGAATAGACTTCTTCACAAATCCTGCATGGCATCTCCTTTTTTTAAACATTACAAAAAGTCCTTGTTTATTTTGACATGGTTGTTTGCCCTGTTGTTTCCAGTCTATAGCAATTTTACAGTTAGTGGCTGTAGAATTCTAAACTAATATTGAACTGATTAAATTTTTTATCCCAAGTAAAAATTTGGACCCAAAAAAGCTGGGAAAATAGGCTCCAGGTTAACAAGTCATGAAGTTTTCTTTCAATTCGTTTTACTGTGTGTGAGAATAGAGAAAACTCTTATGAGTGGTTACATGTGTTGCCATATACACACTCACACATTAAATAGAGACATTATAAAAAGTCAGTGCAGGCTTAAAAATAACAGTAGTACTAATAAAAAGTAGTAAAAATAAGTTTTTTTAAGAAACCTTTGTCACCACAGAAACCTCATATCACAAGATATTTCTTTCACACTCATGCACACAAACAGATAAAGAGAGAGAGAGAGAGAAAGAGAGAAACACATTTGTAACAAAAAAAAAAGTCCATAGGCGTAATAAAAGACTCCATAGAATAAAAACTGTAGTAACAAAAAATATACTACACCTGAAGATAATTTGTAATTAGCTTATACATGAATCAACAGGCTAAACATTTAACAAGTATAAATGTGTATTGTTTCTGCCAGTAGATGTGCTGGTAGCAGTCATACTGATAGTCATACTGAGTGTGCAGATTGTAGAGTGTGAGGCACCACAAGGACCACAACTCCCCTTCAAGCTGTTAGCAGGAAAACACACAGTGACAAGGGCGCCTCTTCACATTCCAATTTCTTTCCCAAATATTAATGCATTAATCATAGTAGCTGTCCAAGTTGGATTTTAATTTTGCACCAAACCCACTCCTTACCCCACTGCCCTTTTTTTCAATATACACCTTGATTGTATTTTAGTATTTTCATCCCACCGTGACTTTCCTTGTCCCCACTTACTCTTTCTCTTGTCCTTCTCTGTCTTGTCAACCTGTACTTTTTTTATTTCACTTATTTAGGAGCAATGCAAAAAAGCATTTTACTTGTAGGTTTTGTGCACTTTATCCATTTAAATGCAAATGTTCCAGCCAATGCAATATATGCACTCTTTCTGTTTCAATCAAAAGATAAAAAAAGAAAGCACAGGGATGAAAGTGATGGGCATCAAGTAAAAACAGGACTGAGAGTGGGCTACATAGGCCACAGGATTGCACCTAATGATGCTACCATTTCTCAGCTTGATTTCCATTGTCCTTTTCACTTACTCTCACTATGTCATTTTCTGTTTTTCCTACTTTGTCTCAGTCTTTCTGTCTGGCTCTTTTTCCCCTGTATGTGATAGACACGGTCTCCTAATTCCAATTGAATGTGTGATTGAATTGTGGCAGAAAGATGGCAATGAGTGTAACATCCAGCCGTGTGCTCTCTGTCTGATCACTAGCAGTACAGAGACAGTGCCTCATGAACTTTTCCACTATGACACTTCTTTGTCCTCTGAGACAAGCCTCTTAAAATCACTCACTCTTGTCTCCCATTTGAGTGCAAGTCTCTCACAGCAGACAAGGCAAAGAGAGAAAATAATAGTTTGTGAGATTGGATCAATGAGAGCAAGCCTCTTACCTGTCACTCTCATCCCAGGAAATGCATGTTTGGTTGGTCGTGCCCTGTGTGAATAAAAGAGAGAGACAACTATTACCTTGTGTCACTAAACTACACAAAGAAGCTTGTCTTATTTGTTTCTCTTCATGCCTCTTATGTCTATGTAATGTCAGTAAACAAGAAATCAACCACCTTACACATGACACTAAATTATTAACATTAGCTGGCTCAGGTATGCTGTCAGTGCAATACTAGTGGGTGGTATATTTAAGCAATATTGCATGAAGAGAGTGGTTCTTTCGAATATCAGAAGCCTACAGGGCAAATATGATATTGCTTTTATACAATAGTTCTCAAAATAAGATAGTAATATTGAGTTAGTGATTTTTTTGGACACAGTATGGCACACTTACTAGCTCACACTGATTTTTTTTATTTTTTTTATTTTTTTTTTTAAGTACTGTATTAATCCCGCAAGGGAACCTATTGCCTCTGCATTTAACCCAACCAAAGTGAGAACACACACTCAGAGCAGTGGGCTGCCACACATTGGGGCGTCCAGAGAGCAGTTGGGGGATAGGTGCCTTGCTCCAGAGCACTTCAGCCATGAAGGTGGAGGAAGGGAAGGTGCAGCTCACTCAGCCCACCACCACACATTTTTCCTGCTGGTTCGGGAATCGAACCAGCAACCTTTAGGTCCCAAACCCACTTCTCTAAACATTAGGCCACGGCTGCCCCTGATTTGTATGCATCCTTAATGATGCTTCTGGTTAAATGGGTGTTCCTTCATCCATTTTATTTTCAACTGACAAGCTTTCAAAGTTTAAGCCAAAGGTTGTTTATTCATTCATTTGCCAAACTGATTAATCCTGCTAGGGTCACAGGGAGGCTGGAGCCTATCTCAGGCAACACTGGGCGAAGGCAGGGTACACCCTGAACAGCTGATCAGTCCATTATAGTGTCAACAATCACACTCACACCTAGGGGCAATTTGGAACAGCCAGTTAGCCTAAGGTGCATGTCTTTCAACTGTGGGAGGGAACCGGAGTACCCGGAAGAAACCCATGCAAGCATGGGAAATACAGGCAAACTTCACACAGAAACGCCCTCACTGAGTCCTGGGCTTGAACCCAGGACCAGTACGCCACAGTGCCGCCCTGCCATTAATGTCCGTGAATGATGTCACTAACCCTTCTGTATTAGCTGTTTCAAAACAGGAAGTGGACTGAATGTTGTGAACAGATGATGTTACAGATGAGTAATGTTGTGAACAGATGAGTAATTCTTAAAACACCACTATGCCAATCAAATCAGTGGACTGGAACTATTTGTTGTATAAATCAGTATAACGGTATGAAAAAATGAAGTAGAAATTTGACTCAAAGACATTTAAGCATTCAAAAAACAAACAAAAAAAACTAATACTAATGCATATTGAATGCAAAATGAAAACAAAAATTATTTTTATTACTTGAAAAAGAACAAAGAAAAATTACTTTATTACAGTAGGTTAGCTTGCTTCTTAGACTTACACAAACTCAGAAGCAAAAATATATAACATTTCCCCCCTGTCTTTTTAGGCTACACCTTGCTTGGTTTAAAAGAAATTAATGATTGGTGTATTTACACTCCTGGCAAGCAGTCAGGCAAAGAAACCTATTAAAACCAAATGACAAAATGCTCCTTCATTTTACGTTGTATTTGTGCATGAAATTACTGACCAGTCTTTTCAATTTGAGTTCTTTTTTCTGTAAAGTTCTTAACAAAAAACTATTTTACTGTTGTTTTTGTTGTTGTTGTTCTTGTACCACCAATAAAGGCATCAGAAGACAAATTCTTCAATCATTATTCACTTTTTCTTATTCTGTGTACATTTCCTTTGATGAAGTTCAGGGGTCAGAGTGGCTTACATTGTAAAGGTGTGAGAACTCAATCTCCACTGGAGCAGAAAGAGAAATGGGAGTAGGTTTGATTGTCACAGAGATCACCTTGGAATTCAACACAGTGCTGTTTCTATAAGGACAAAGAGCAAAGAAAGTGAGAGAAAGGGGAAGGAGACAAAGGAGAAGCTGACTTTGAGCTTCAACCCGAACACCACTATCTAGATGAGTACTGCAACTTCATATGTAAAAACATGCAACACAGCTATCCAAAATATCCCAAATCGTTACTCATTAATATTTCTACACACACACACACACACACACACACACACACACACACACATATAATCAGTCAGGATGATGGTTTCTGTCAGCTGCTGTCTGTCTCAGAACCCCACTTGATCACATTGTGAATGAAAAAAAAAGATAATGCATAGATAACCCACTGCTCATAAGTAGGAAGAAGGCAGCACAAAATGGAAATTATTAATTTTAAATAAATATCACTCCAGATTAACAAAACAAAAACATCAGACCTATTTCTACTTCTCCAACTATTAATCTTCTTGAAGTAATGTTTTCTGTAATCGTGTATTACAACTACTTATAGAAGCATACTAAGTGAATTATTAACCCACAGACTGCAATCAGTTCCTGCTCACTGCATTTGAGCCTGGATTAGCAGAAGCATGAAATGACAAAGTAAAGTAAATTGTGAGAAGGCAGACTGATGTAGCTCCTTACCTCTGAAGAGACAGCATACTGCCAAGGTTTCGGTAGAGGACTATGCCGGTTACAAATGCTGAAGCTTCATCTTCAGCTGCAACACACACACACACACACACACACACACACACACACATATATATATATATATATATATATATATATATATATAAATAAAAGTGTGTACATAACTTTGGTGGTGGTGTGTGTGTATGTGTTCTCCTTTATCCCCCAGGTTCTCTAGCTTCCCAAAAACATGCTGATCCCATCAGAACCATCATGACCCACACCAGAATACATTGATTAATTCATTGATTCATTTGTTGAGGCACTTATTCCTACTTGGCTCACACGCTGGGGGGATATTGCTGTCTAAAACACACCAAGGAGCAATTTAAAATAGCCAATTAGCCTAATGTACATGTTTTTAGACTGTGTGAGGAAACTGGAGTGCCCAGAGGAAACCCACAGAATCACAGGGAGAAAATGAAAACTCCACATAGAAATGCACTCGCTGAGCCCATGACTTAAACCTAGGTACTTCTTGCTGTGAGGCAGACGTGCTAACCATTACACCACCGAGCCACCCAGAATTCATTATTCATTCAAACTAAATGAATGTAAAACATTAAATATAAAAATAAAATAATAAAAGCAATAATATAATACATTTTTAAAAGCTGTTTTTAAATAAAATTATTTAGCATATTAGCTCTGAAATGTCAAGGCTATGTTGAACCTCTAATGAAAAAGCAGACAGATGAAGCGTGGGAAAACACGTGCCACAGTGCAGACACGCTTCACAGCTGGAAAGGAAGAAGTGGAACTGGACAGAGCCCAGGGCTTGAATATATTCAAACACAAACACACACATGCACAGTGTGTGTGGGTCTGGCAGAGACAGAGAGAGTGAGTAAGGGGGGAGAGAGAGAAAGACTGGCAGTCAGGCAGTGTGTGCACAGACTACACCTCTGGGGCTGCAGCTGAGCCTGCATGAGTATGAAGGGGTGGAGAGTCGAAAGTGGCTGAGCTACTTTTCCCTGATCCCTGGAGACAGTTTTATTGCTGTCTGCCTCCATTCCCTCTATCTGTTAGTACAAACCAGCTACAGCTACCATGGGAACAAAAGTAGACTCAGGGAGAAAATATCCTCCGGAGTTTTTTCTCTTAGCTCTCAAAGATTTCAAAGTTTATTTCATGTAAGCATCAATCTCAGCATGCCCCAAACTTGACTTGTTATCAATCTGCGCTGAGTGTCATGGAAACTGAGCCCCCAGTGGGAGTGTAAATTAGGCCTAATTGCTCTTGATTGGCTCCTGTTGATTCCTGATTAAGCAGCAACTGCCCTATTAGCATAGTCTCAGGGAAGGGAACTTGTCCAATGATGCATATGTTTGGACTATCAAATATCAGTCCTGCTTCTGGTAAACAAATGTAAGACAAAGTCACCAAAGTCTCTTGGTATAAGAGTATGACTGTCTATTAGATTGTCAGTTATTTAATATTAGACTGTCAGTTATTTCTTGGAATTGCTCTTTTTCCAGGGTAGAATGATTGTACAACAGCTTTAATTTAAAAAAAAAATCTGGTAAACAGGTTTTAATTTAATTGGGGTTTTCTGAAATTAACACAGGGTTGGTATAGTGGCATATTGGTTAGCATGTCTTCCTCAAATCAAGAAGGGCAGTGGTGGCTTAGTTGTTAAGGCGATGGGTTACTGATCCGAAGGTCAGCGGTTCAATCCCCACTATCACCACTGTTGGGCCCTTGAGCAAGGCCCTTAACCCTCAATTGCTCAGTTGTATAAAAAAAAAAAAAGATAATTGTAAGTCGCTCTGGATAAGAGCGTTTGCCAAATGCTGGAAATGTAAATGTTAATGTAAGAAGGTCCTGTGTAGGATTTCTGGAGTTTATGTAGTCTCCCTGTGCTTGCGTGCATTTCCAGGTACTTCGGTTTCCTCCCACAGTCCACATACATGCACATTAATCTAACTGGCTGTTTAAAATTGCCTCTAGGTGAATGTGTGTGTTGGCCCTGTGATGGACTTGAGTGCTGTGAAGGGTGTATCAGAGTTGGTTGAGATAGGCTCCAGCCTTCCTGTGACCTTAGTCGGATTAAGCAGATAAACAAATGAATATTAATTTAATTATCATCATCCATTCATTTCATTTTGTGAACCGCTTAACCCTAATTAGGGTCGCGGGGAGGCTGGCGCCCATAATTCAATTATTAATTTAGAATCCTCAAGGAAATAATTAAAAGTCAAGAATTGCCACGACATTCATGTCCATGGTGAGTTTATGTAGACTCATACAGCAATGTAGGTACATGTGTTTGGTGTGTCTGTGTATTCAATGTTTTTTCTTTGCAAAGTCTTTAGTCATTTTCACATTTGCATATTTTTTCAAGACTCAAGGCAACTTTCCACATATTTTTGAGCACTGGAGCAGACCAAATAACCAACTCCTAGTAATTTTAAAATTAAATTTAAATGGGTTACTTCCTGTTTAAAATTACATGATAGCATGGAAAGGGTTGGTATGACCAGAGAAAGAGATGGAATGCCTTATTGCTATATAAAACCAGATTTTAATTTGATTTGAATCAGTTCACATTTGTGGTGCAAGTCCTTCCAGTTAGAGAAGAAAGCATGGTTAAAAACTTAATGTATAAGAACAGCTCTGTGTTTGCAAATATGGATAAATGGTGCAAATATGGCACCATGAATTCCATGCATCCAAGAAAAGTGATGTTAAATAAAGCAAAACAATAAATGGTTGGACGTGGAATTCTGTAATCATTCCACAGATCAGAAGGAATTTTTAATGTAAAAAAAAAAAAAAACCATAATAAGCCAGAATCTCTTATAAGAAGTATCCATGTAAACGCAAGTGTGTCCAAACTACTCACCTGGGTTACCAGAGGAGACAATGCTCTTTGAGATGATGACCTTGTCCTCAGAGTTGCGAGCCCAGTCTTCCATGCCCATCCATCCCTTTTTTGGAAAGCTTATATCAGCATTGCCTGCAACTGGCCGCTTGTGAAGGCTCAACACTGTGGGAAGACACACAGACAGCCATTAGAACTAAATTAAACAGGCCAAGTGCTTTGGTAGAGCTGTCCTTGTGCGGGACAAGTCTATTAGATAAAACGTATATAAAACGTTTAGAAGAATCTAAAGAATCTTCATTTACTGTCTGTGTTTGCATGCATGTGATTAGGTGTGGGAGTAAGAAAACATTTGCTCAGGGACAGATGACAGTTCCCTAGCTGGACATGCATTTCTGACAGGTGATGGTAGAGAACTTCTCTCGGCCCACACACCCCCACCTGTTTCTCACCAATCTGCCATTTTTGGTCCCCCTGAATGTCCTAGTGAAAAACAGCTCATCTCCTGCCTGTCTATGCCAGTTTGTGTGTGGGTAAAGCACATCTCCCATGTGGACCATGTACTGTGGAATTGTGGGTGGATCACGGTGAGATATGACTGCCCTGCTACAGGATCTGGGTAAGTGTACATACACCTGCATTTCCCAGAAGAAGCATAAACATCTCAGGGGAATGTTTCTTTCACAGTGAGGATTTTCTGAAAGAGTATTCATTTCATACTTCAGAAAATTATGTGGAATACATTCAGTATATTCACTTTTGAATGCTCACAGTGACATACTGTATTCTTTTGAAACAGTATAGTTAAAGCATTTGACTAACCAAGGTTCTCTGTGACCTCGTAGTTATCTTGAAAATCCTTCATTCGAAGGCTGATGACATCAACAAATTCTTCTACCAGACGAAACAGCTCCTTAATGTTAGGACCTAGCTGAAAGATAAAGATGTCAAGAAAAAGATGTAATCCAAGAAGAGGAATTAAAGAAAAATGACTAAGGCATGCCTCTGGGCAAGAAATCACAGGATTGATTATATAAATGCAGATGATTATAATAAATCCCTGGCTTTATTAATGATATGTCAATGTCATAGGTTTCCAGAGTCCAAAAATCTGTATGTTTCTGTCATTCAGTATTCTTAGCATATGGTTGTGGTCCTACTCTACAGTTGATTAGTGATGGTGGTAAATGTTTAAGTTTAATGTTTCTCTTATATAAGGGAGAGAAAATCATCTCTCTGTAATGCTCCTACAGTACACACTCCTCTTCCAGACCCACAGCTGACTGAGTCATACCTGCTGTACTCCATTTTTTTCTCTCTCCCTCTCTTTCTGACATTTACAAATGTGTACCAGAACAAAAGTTTAATAACTGATAAGACCACCTTCAGAAAATAAATGTAATAATGCATTAGTCATATAGTCCAAGATATATTATGGACTCCATAAAGGCCATTCTTTCATGGTTAAAATCCAGATCAGAGAAAACTTTAACCACCATGGCTACTTTAAGTACACACTTCTAATGAGTAATAGGTGTGAATGCAAAAGCTTAAAAACAAATAAATAAATAATTAAATAAAGAAACTTAAAGCACTTAGAGAGTTTAAACCTTCAACAAAGTTTAATTTTCCTCATTATTTTCATTTTTACTCAATAATATTTTCAGAATTCTTTTCTCAAACATGGCCATGGCTATAATCGCAGTTACAATTGGTATAAATTAGAGCTTCAACGAAACAGATACTGCGTCATGATCTGAATAATAAGTGTCCAGAACATTCACCTCTACAGTACCTTCTGTTGATTTACAGATTTGTGATAGATCTTATGTAGATACTGTAAAATGGCAGCTTTGTAGTCTTTACTTATGGAGTTGAACAGAAAATTATTAAAATGACCCCTATCTTGTAATGGCAAAGAATCTCATCCAAAATTAATTACTGTTGTTACTGGGGCAATACTTCATCCCTCCAAAAAATTAATCAAAATCTGTTCATACGCTTTTGTGTCAAGGTGCTAACAAACAAACAAACTTCCTAACTAACTAACATCCTTGGCAGAGGTAATATCTGCTTATATTTATTTCCTTACATCACCACCCTAAGCCAAATTTATATGGACTTTAAAATTTGCTTTGATATCTTAGAAAAATCAAACTTTCTGAATGCTGAAAAACCCAAAACAACTTTCAACTTCCCAACTTTTAGCCTGTGGATGTGGGGAACTAAAAGATTATCTTCAATACAATATTAATGAGTTGCTATTATTAATTAATTAATGATGGCAAACAATTAATAATGAATATGTCAATCTGTCCAGTTAATATGTACATTTGCATAATTACCTAATTAATGTGTAAATTTGCATATGGCTATAGTCTAACCAAATAAAGATCAGATGTTCTGTTGAGAAATTAACAAATATGCAAGAAGAAACACTCCTCTGCTTGTTTCCTGCTCTTTTTCACCTCCGTCAGTATTTTCTTACATCAAGACTATCCTTTAGAAGTACCAACCCTATTGATATAAGACTTTTTTCTGATACCAAGAGTCTTGATATTACTTTTAAATGAAACACCCTGAAAATATAGCAAATGAATCATGTCATGCTTATTCCTGATTATGTATATGTACTAAAACGTAGGAGGCATAACTCACCAGCTGTGCTTCTTCCCATCTCTCTCTGTTTTCTTCCATCAGCAAGTTACTAACTGATTGAACAAAGTTCTGAAGACCAAACAAGTGCATGATAAGGTTTCATATATAGTGCAACAGTATATCTGGTATTTAATTCTTCAGTGTATATACTCTCTCCAGTATACAGTATGTTCTCCTACTGGTTTCTTTTTTTTTTGAGTGAAACATTCTGCTGCACTTACCCTCATGTCAGCACTACTGGGACTGTAGTACGACCTCCTAAATATCTCTGTCATGTTCTTCAGGATGTCGATTATAGCCAGCAAGTCTCCACTGTAGCTGGTCCCCTCACTGGAAGTCACCCTCAGCTTGTTCATAACCTCTGAAACACCATCTCCCACAAGCCCTCTCTGAGCCTTTGATAGGTGGTCACGGGTCTAAAGAAATGATTATCATTCAAAGGTTCTCCAGTTTTCACAATAACACACACGCATGTTTTGGTCAGTGTGCTGTCACTGGAGAGCTCACCAGCGTCTGGATGCTGCGGTAGTCGTTAGAGATGCACTTCATGTAAGAGGGGCTTTCCCAGTAGGCAGTTCCCTCATCATCCAAAGAGCAGCGTCGAAATATGGTGCCTGAAGCATTCACACACACACACACACATACACAC
>JBCNYH010000001.1:15733064-15743085 GCA_039654325.1 Tandanus tandanus
CTAGGATGTGTTATTTTAGTGTTCCCTTTATTTTTTTGAGCAGTATATATATATATATATATATATATATATATATAGTAATGTGCATAAGTCTAGTCACCCTTGTTTTGGCATAACCTTAGATAAGCTGCGTAAGCTCACTCACTCTTTCACTCATTTGCCAAACCGCTTATTCTTACTAGGGTCTGGATATCTCAGTTGACATTGGGCCAAGGCAGGGTACACCCTGAACGCTTTATAATCTATAAATTTTTATTTTATGACAAGTCCTTTGGTAAGTCAGTATAAAAACATTTAGATTATCAAGCAATAGTTTTCCAGGTCAAAATTAAATGATACAGAAAAAGAAAGTTTACATCCATAAATAAATGTGACAAATGTGAAATGTGAAATAAATGTGACAGTCAAAATCTCCAGAACTGTTGATGGTCCTTCAAGATGCACAGTACAATTTACCAGCTCATTATTTGACACCGTTCCATTTTTTAAACAAAGCAAATAAATGGCCCCTATCATAAATATATGATCCACATTATTTCTTTATAACTGCAAGCAAATTTGTGATATTAGTCATGTTACATAATTGCTTTGTATAAAATGTGAGTTTTTACTGAAACGTGTTCAGATGACATGCTGGATTTAATCTTAAATGAATAATAAGATGGACGGCACAGTGGCGTAGTGGTTAGCACGTCTGCCTTACCGCAAGAAGGTCCTGGGTTCGATTCCTGGGCTCATGGGTTTCTGTGTGGATGTTCTCCCCATGCTTTCGTGGGTTTCCTCCGGGTACTCCGGTTTCCTCCCACAGTCCAAAAACATGCACAGCGGGTTAATGATCTGATTCAAATGGCCCCAAGGTGGGAGTGTGAGTGTGAATGGTTGTATGCGTGTGTGTTGCCCTGTGATGGCCTGGCGAGCTGTCCAGGGTGTACCCCGCCCCTGCCCAGAGTTGGCTAAAATGGGTGCCTCCTCGTGACACTAAGTAGAATTAAGCGGTGTAGAAAATGAATGAATTAATTAATGATTTATATGATTTTGCACAGACTTTTTCATAATCTATCTAAGAAAACCACACACACACACAAAAAAAATAAAAAATCTGTGTGACCCTCCCCCTTTTTTCAAGCTGGCAGATTCCAGAAAAACAACAGAAACATTGTCCCACCTATCCAAATAAATACTAAGGTACAGTTGGACAGGTTCTGAGATCCTGAAATCCTACTGGCTGATATATGTTGAATGATTTGTCTAAGATTGATATATGGAGTATCAAAAGCTGTTCCATCATGAGTGTGTGAATCTGGGATTTAAACTGTATTTGCACACACACACACACACACACACACACACACACACACACACACACAAGTGCGCGCACACAGTCAATTTATGATCTTTACTTAGTGATACTTCTCTCTCTCTCTGTCCCTGATGCTTGTTTGTAATGATATTTTTATATAATTATATCTTATATTTAGTTTATAATTGTATTTATATTTATAAAGCCTAATGAAGTTTATAATCAGTAAAGCTAACAACAAATGGATGCTTTGTTGCAACATGTTGCAAGAGTTGATGATTTTTTTTTAATTACCCTATACTCTGTCCTGATAAACAAAACTGAAAAGCTTAGCTTATTATTATTAATTTGCTACCAATTGAAATGGCTGCTGGAAGTGCAAGGTGACCTTTTCGTATGCTATGTTTATTTAGTCTTAAGTCTTACCACTCATAATGCATGGTCTATGGAAGACAAGTACATGCAAAAACAACCACAACCACACACACACACACACACAAAAAACAACAAAACACAACAACAAAAACAGCTGGACACTATTCTAAAAAATATCTCATGTAAGAGGATGACAGACTTACAGTGTTGTGAAATATTTGAACTGATGAAGTGGAAAAGAGCAGCAATTCTTGCTACATTCCTGAGCTCAGCTCAGGGTGCATTTCCAACATATTATCCTTGATTCATCAATGAGCAATGTGCTCCAACAGCAAGAGAGACAACTTAAAAACGTTTCATTTGCTCTGATGGCTATTAAGAGCTTAAAAAAAAAATAGCTTCTTTAATAATACAAAAAAGAAAAAACACACAAGCACACTGAGTTACTCACATACATTTTCTGACACAAGGCTGGGTCAGTCTTTTATTATCAGATGTAAAGAAGCAGCAGTAAAATTGCTTAATTAAAACGTGAATTTTTAATGAGCCCTCGGGTTACAAAGAAGGCCAGAGAGATAGAAAGTAAGCACTAAGGCATTGTCCCTCAGAGAGAAAGGGAGGGTGAGATAAAAGAGAGAGAAGGAGAAGGAGGCTGTTCATCTAGTTGAGATAAGCAATGTGTTCATCACCCGTTGACGACGGGCAGTTGAGCTGTCTACGCCTTGTGCTAAAGAAGAATGCCCCAGGTGGCCAAGTGGTCCCACAACATACCTCTACACTGAGTGGTGGCCTTGCAACCATTTTCAAACACCCACACTATATTTGTCCAGATTTGTGTGTATGTTTTTGAGAGAGAGAGAGAGAGAGAGAGAGAGAGAGAGAGAGAGAGAGAGAGAGAGATGGCGAAGCATACAATAGCTTGAGGATTCTTAGTTTACGATTCTAGATGCTTAGTTCTTAAAGAATTTATATATTTTTTAAATCCCCTTGCAAAGCGCATCGGTATCAAGCTGAACCAGGTTCACACTGCCTGGCGAAGACATTAACACAATGCACATTAATCTTACTTTACTAAAACCTCCGCAAAACATTTGACCAGAATACAGAAGAAGGTCTATCATCACCGCCTCCTCAAAATGCGCTTTATTCCTCCGTAGCCACCCTCAACCCTGCAAACATACTTTTTCTCCAATCAGTCTTTCCAGCACAGGCAATAATCTGTTTCTGCTCTGAGCTATTGAGTGTGTAATGAGTCTCCTCGTCCTCTATGACGCCTCTGAGCAATGGGTCACACTCAAACAACAGACACGCCTTTAGCATTTTAACGAGGACCATGCACACTCACACCCTACTCAATTTTTTCTCTCTCTTGATCTAAGCATGCTGGGGGGGTTTAGTCCAGGCTCTGCTGATTTTGCTAGCGTGAGACAGACAGCGTCCCATTAAGTCTCTTGTGGGCGAGCACAGAGAGATAGAGCCGAGGGGGTTGCACTGTACTGATAAACCACCTGTCTACCATAAGTCATCTGTTATTTCCCTTCTCTCTCTCTCTCTCTCTCTCACTCTCCCTCTCTCTCTCTCTCTCTCTCTCTCTCAGCTCTCCTCCAAAAAATTAACCTTCATGCCACATTAATCAATTATTTATTCGCTCTATCTAACTCACTCTGTATCTATCTATCTATCTCAGATGACATCCATTCATCCGTCCATCTATCCATCTAACATTCTAAGTGACCTTCTCCTTGTCAAATACATACAGTTCATATTCTATGCACACAACAAAAGACAAATTTCACCACAAAAAGTTTGAACTCTAAAAATCATATTTTCATATAAACTAGGTGGTCAGAAAAGTAAGAAAATGTCAAGCAACTTCTTGAGGTCACAGAGGGCAGCAATCCTATATTATCCTGTTATCAGTATCATTAAAGGCTTGAGTTTCCAACCTGCATCCACTCTCTTAGGAGAAATCAGAGCATAGCGAAAGATTCAGTGACCAGCCTTCGCTTCCCATCCTCAAATCCCACAGTGCAACAACATCCCTCTTCCATAACAGTCTGAGAGGCTGCCTGCCAAATAGATGCTCCCGCAAGTCCACCTGATATCCCCAGCTGAGCTCTCCACAGGCAGCATGTGGCGCCAAGCAGCCAAGGTCACCCAGCCATGACACATCAGCTGAAATGTAAAACCACTATTTCTGCCCTTCTCATTTTCCCTCTCTTTGTCTCTCCTTCTTTGCCCAACTAGCACTTTTAGCAAAGAATAGATGACAATATACATTTTACCCAGATACGTTTTTCATTATATAATATAGGCTGTGTCAAGGAAAAATAGCATTTTGGTATTTCACCCCAGTTTAAATCAAACTCTTCAGTGAAAACTATATCATCAGTAGTTAAAAGTAAAATTTTAGAAATTTTCATTTCATATTCTGAACCACTTTAACCTTTTTTATGGTCGCATGGAGGCTGGAGCTCCTTTCAGCCAGCTCCAGGTGAAGGCAGGGTACACCCTGAGCAGCCGGCAAGTTCATCTCAGCGACAACACAGACACACAGTCATTCACAAACACATTCCCACCTACCAGGCAATTTGGAGCATCCAATTATAATAATGTACAGGTCTTTGGACTGTGGAAGGAAACCGAAGCACCCAGAGGAAACCCATGTGACTATGGGGAGAACTTGCAAACTCCACATAGAAACGCCCTTGCCAGGCACAAGGATCGGACCAAGGACTTTCTTGCTGCAAAGTGGTTGTGCATATCACTATGCAATGTGCTGATGATTTTATACATTTATTCTATTAATTTCATAGTGTATGGTATGTCTCCTGTTGCATTAATGTCAACATGGACATGGGCTGGCATGGGCTTCACTTGTTTTTTTTAGGTTTTTTTTAGTTTTTTTTGTAAAACCTGGCAATTGATGTTAAATCAATCTAACAGGTTATCTGTATTGGTACATGTTTCAATAGTTTCACTGGAAAGGATGTTAATCAAGGAAAATCTGAGCTATTGTACAGTGGGTGCTAACATAATTAATATCACAACTTATTTATCTTGTTAATATTCAAGTTACTAAACATTTCTTAAGAGCAACATGGTGGCCTAGTGGTTAGTACGTCCGCCGCACAGGAAAAAGGTCCTGGTTTGAGGCCTGGACTCAGCGACAGCATTTCTGTGTGGGTTTCCTCTGAGTACTCCAGTTTCCTCACACAGTAAAATCACATGCATAATAGAATTAGAGGCACTACCAAATTGCCCCTAGGTATAAGTGTGAGTGTGAATAGCTGTGTGTGTTTTGGGTCTGCGATGAACTGGTGAGCTGTTCAGACTTTGCACAGAGTCAGCTGAGATAGGCTCTAGCCTCCCAGCAACCTTAGCAGGATTAAGCGGTTCAGTAAATAAATGAATGAATGAATGTTTCTTGTCTTTGTTATGCATATTTTAAATTCTAAAATGCTCTGTTTTTTTCCTGATTTAAATGTACCCCACTGTGAATTCATGAAAAACTTGTAGTAAAATGTTATCTTTTGCAGTTGATATATATTTTTTAAATACCTGCAAAATGAATATTTATTGAATGTCTATACCAAATCATTTTTATTTTGCAAAGCAGCGATACAAATTATAGTATGCTAACTATCCCACAATTAACCACTGTACCACTGATATCACAGAAGCCTGCAATTTGAAAATGGGCAACCCTCTATTTAGTATATTCTCTAAGAATCCTGATACATTTTTGAGGTTCAAAATAAACTGCCGTTTCTGTGGGAGTTCTCTGACCAAGATATTACAGGATGATATTATACCAAGACACATGAAATCTTTAAAATATTTTAATATTTCTATTCTGATCACAATATGTATGGCCTGATGGCATAATTAATAGAACGTCTGCCTCACAACAAGAAGGTCCTGGGGTCAAGCCCTGCGTTTCTGTGTGGAGTTTGTGTGCTCTCCCCACTGATAATTGGATTGCCCCTAGATGTGAATGTGAGTGTGAATGGTTGTGTGTGTGTGTGTGTGTGTGTGTGTGTGTGTGTGTGTGTGTGCGCGCCCTGCAATGGTTTGGCAAACTGCTCAGGGTGTACCCCGCCTTTGCCCGTAGTCAGCTGGGATGGGCTTCAATCTGCCCACGACACTAATAACATATGAAGCAGTTTGGAAAATGAAATAAAAACATTTCTTGCATTTGATATATGGCATCATTCTATTGAGAGTAGCCATGGACCTTCTCTCTTTACACTTATTAATGAGCAGGTTCATAGTTTCTGGCCAAGAAAACACGGTCAGCCATCAGTGGAATATTTATTCAACATATGTATCATCAGTATTCAACATTGGCACTTTCATTTATTGTGCTGGAGAGTAAGAGATTCATAACTGATACTAAGTATAATATGTTCACCGCTGAAATAAATAATAATAAAAAAAAACCACAGCTTTGTAATTTCATTATGTTCAATACTGTTTTTTTTAAACCAAATTCATGATTTAAAGTCCTAGGTTATTATTCAGGTTTTTTCGTAAAGTATATTATCCAGTAAATACTGTAAAATATTCAAGAATTGCAGTGAAACATCTACGTAACCTCTGTAGTTATATGAACAAGTATGAAGTTGAATCACTGAAAAATATTAAAAGTTTATTAAGCAAGCCTTTCTACTCTTTTAATTTGTGAACATCTTTCAGGAGGAAAAATGATGCATACAATAAATGAAATTAATGTGAGGCTGTATTTAATGACAACAATGCCATGTTAATTAAAAAGAACTGCAGTCATTAACTGCCAACTCACCAATAGTATCTGTGTCAAATGGTGCTTCTTTCACAGTGAGAAAACAATTCTCTAGGTAGACTCCATCTCTGTAGCATGCATTACCCTCTTTGTCAAGCAGTGGAGCATTTCCGCACTGACAAGGAATCTGCATGATGCCACAGGGCCGGTTGGAAGTGCTGTAAGTCAAGCAGTCCTCCAACCACTGGCACAGCATCTGGCAGGCTGCCATGCTGGGGTTCCGCTTGCCCACCACCAAGTACTCGACCTTAAACTCCCCATTCCCCTCTTCTTGAACTGAACCCCCTCTTGTTGGTCCTTTCCGAATCTGTAAAAATTGCTTCCCTGCTTCTAAAAATGCCATGCGGGTAGAAGCATCACATAATTTCATTATTTCATCAAAGCTTTCCATGCCCAGGTAGGTACGTGTGGTCTCCAGGAAGGAGTCATACTGGAAGGTGCGGTGCTGCCGGGGCAGACAGTCTTCTGTAGGTTTAGTGACTTTGATGAAAATGGTGTAGCGCCTTGGGTCAGGATTCTGCAGTGTCCAGGAGCAAGGGGCATTGGGAAAGGCAAATGAGGAGAAGAAGAAGCCAAAGAAGCGATTTTGGACTAGTGTGGAGCAGGTGTCTGACTCTGGGCCAGAAGGTGCAGTGCTGAGACCACCCAGCCGCAACAGCAACAGGAGAGGGAGGAGCTGGAGTGAAAATGGAGAGGTCCTCAAGACTTTGGATATCATGGTCACATATGCTGTCCAAAAGAGTTTGTCTTGCACCCCTGTCTTGCAATCAACTGCCTCTCTTGGATGATAAAGAAATATCTTCTTATGTGGGCCAAATCCTGCTATGCTTCTCGCTCAGGATGAGAACCAGCTTTGATTCACTTATCCAGATTGATGTTGGTGATGCCTCAGGCCTTGACAGATCTGTTGGATCAGAGCATACAAGAAAAGTCATATGATTTATAAGAAAAAAGAAAAAAGAAATCATTCAGAAAAAAGAAAAAAAACAGAAATGTAATAGCTTCAAATAAATATATGTAATAGCTTCATAAACATGACCAGAGAAATAAATAAATAATATTAATCCTGGTTGTAATAAAGTGTAATTTGGCAAACACTAAGGCATGGATTAACAAAAGAATTTTCTTTGTAAAAACATCTTTGTAGCTTATGACAAAAATATTTGAGGCAGCTACTTTTCACAAAATCTCACCCTTCCATATTTCAACAATGAACCTGGTATTTTATTTAATTAAAGACCAATTATTTTTTTAAAAAGAACACCTGCAGTCAATCATTACTGCTCTGTATTTGGTGCTTGGCAAAATGATCAATAGCCTTAATCTTAGTGAAACATTAGGCTAAAAGCAAATACATGGGCTCTTCATGCATGTGTGTCACCACTTCCACTGATAAATCAATAACTCCAGAAGCATATACTGGCTAAAATGCCTAACAAAATATGGTACATATAATGGCAATTACTCTAGCAGTGACTATAGTGGAGGAACAAACACAGTTGGCATTTGCCCACATGGAAGCGCGCTGCCAAAACATCTGTATAAGGACAGAGGAGCCACTGCAATCACACACACCATGTGGGATTCTATTCTGGATTAATCGGCATTTGGTAAAAGCTTTATTTTCCACCTCTTTTTCCCTAGTGTGTGTTAAAATGGGTAAAACCCATCTGTAATTTCCTGCCTTTTTCCTGCCTTTAAAAAGAAAATAACAGTGTGGTGTAAGAATAAAGAAGAGCTCTCACTGGTTTAACCCAATCGTTTCAGAAGTAAACCGTCACAAGTGAGCCTTGGGACGTACCTAATGAAATATGTTCAAAGGCATTATTTTGTTCATGGTATTGGATGTTCATGGTATTTGAGTATGTACATAAAGTGGAACCAAACTCGTGCTCACTAAGCTAAGTCTCATTGAACCCACTCATCCATGAGCACTGTTTTACTGCAGATACCAGGTCATGATTCCCCTGGAGACAGAGCCAAATATCCACTGGCATGCACCCAGCATTGGAAAAAAGGGGTTATGCTGTACATCAACATAGTTTGTTGACTTGTCTCATTTCCTGAGTAGCCATGTTTCCCAGGAGGCAGAGATAGAGCACGAAAGTATGACTCCCAGCATTCAGCGTCACATGAATGCTCCCACACTGCCATGCACTTCTGTGTGCTTTGTGTATACTCTGTGGAAGCTTTGAGGTAAATGAGAAAGTGAAAGAACACTACCTTGAGCTTTTCATGTCCAGCATAGTATGGGAAACAAAAACAACCCAACAGTATAGCTGTAGCTACTCTGTTGAAACTTGGATATAACACAGCATTAAGCTATTGAAGTAGAACTCTGTCAACTCTGTCAAAAACAACTAATTGCAATCAATATGATACTTGGCTAATGGTTCATGGTTCATGGCTCATTTTCTTCAGTGATACCCTTTATTAGAGTCACAGGAAGGCTGGAGCCCATCTCAACATCACCCTGAACATCTTGCCAGACCATTATAGCGCAACACAGACACGCAACCATTCATAATCACATAGACCTTGGAGCAATTGAAAATATCCAATTTGCCTAATGTGCATGTCTTTGGACTGTGGGAGGAAACTGGAACACCAAGAGAGAACCCAAACAACTACATGGAGAACATGCAAATTCCACACAGAAATGCCCCTACCAGGCAAGAGCCTTGAACCCAGGGCCTTCTTGCTGTGAGGAAAAAGTGCTAACCACTATACCACCATGCCAACTCACTAAGGATCGAATCTACTAATTTAGACCCTCCTGCTCTGTGGATGTTGCTAGCACATAATGTACTAGGTATGCTCTCACTGCTGTATGATGCTTGTATTATCATGACACCAAGTTGTTTATCAGTCAGGAGTGGCTCACTAAGTGCAGACAGAGTACATCAACTCATTTAAACCACTTCTTCAATTTTTGCATCAAACTGTGTAAGTGGGTAGATGATCTCAGAGCTTGCTTACTGCCTGAATAATGGGCCACATAAGAGTGAAGAAATTATAGGATGCAAAGTAGACGCCGGTTTTTGCATTAATATCAACAGAGAATGCCACTTAATGTGTTAAGAGCCTTATTAGATCTCTAATCCAAAGTTCTTGAGGGCCACCCTCGAGGACACCCAGCCAGTTACTATTAAAAAAAAAACATTTCTAAGTAAATTCTTTAGGCACATTTGCTGTACATACAAAAGAAAATCATTTCATGGGTATTAAATGAGACTTTACATTCAATAGTTTTGACCTGTTATGATTCACCCTTTTCACTCTACAAATTATTCAGTACAAAATATTTTTCTCAGCATACAGCATATTTTACAAAAAGTGGCATACTATACCACACAATATTAATCTGTTTCATTCAATCTTACTAGGGTTGCGGGCAGGCTGGGTCCTATTTTTGTCAACTCTGTGAGAAGATGGAGTATACCCTGAACAGCTCGCCAATCCACTGCACAGCCAACACACACACACACACACACACACACACACACACACACACACACACACACACACACACACACACACAC
>JBCNYH010000001.1:15997086-16008328 GCA_039654325.1 Tandanus tandanus
CACACACACACACACACACACACACACACACACACACACACACACACACACACACACACACACACACACAAAGTGTGCATGAACTCAGATCCATTTATATTCATAATGCATAATATATTTTTTATTCTCTCTCTCTCTCTCTCTCTCTCTCTCTCTCTCTCTCTCTCTGTGTGTGTGTGTGTGTCACCTTCATGTACTCTTTACTTTGGTGATACAGCTGAAAGGCCAATCAGCCACATGCACTTTGCTCATTAATTGACTGAAAAGGTGCTCCAGCTCTGCCACACTCATGCCACTTTAAGTTTCAAGCCAATTAGGTGTTTGTTTTATGGCTTAGCCTGATGTCTCCCTAATTGGTTATTAATTTTATTATTTTGTCCCATTTTGAGCCATTTGCTCCATGCATGAGCATTCGTGTATGTGTGAGTGAGTGCCTGAGGAGTCTTCAGATAAGAGCTCTTTTTATTTCTAGTCATTTAGAGAATTTGTTCTTGTAATTCCTTAATGAATTGAGGATGTTGAGCTTGAGGAAATTAAAAAGCATCAGTCATTTTATTGTGTTTCTGTAGCCTGTGTTATGAACATTTTCCCCAGATGATAAGTTTATTTAGCTATGCCTGTGCATTTAAAAGGCTTCATTAAGAGGATGGAAAGTGTAAGCGTGTGGGGGAGGTGGGTCCCAAGTGAGAGCAGATGTAAGTATATTGTAACATCATTAACATCCAACTACTCAAATAATCTGATGGTCCTGCTTATTTGAATTGTCTGCACGACAGTGAAGTGACCGAGTAAGTAAAGAATTCAGTAATTATGTAAGGAAATAAATAAATAAACAGGCTGCATTTTTAAATGTCATTGTCTATGCAATATGAATAATTCAGGTAGTTATGAGAGTGAACATGACATGTAAAAATGGTTTGCTATGATTCAAACATTTGTAATAAATTTTGTTTAATACAGTGCTCACAATGGTGTTAGTTATGGCTCACTGTGACCACAAGGTTCATTTAACTTTGTGTGGTATTCCCCAATATCATACTTCAACCTAATGACCCATTGCGCTTAGCCTAACTACACTGAGATGTCACCTAGCTTGCCGGGTCTTCATATCACACATGTCTGGTGATCAATCAAACCCACACCTCATTCTCCACTCCCGCTTATTGAAATATTGATTGATTATGTGACAGAGCAATGTGTCTTCTTCCTTCCATGCTTCTAAGAGCCTCATTCTTCATTTTTTGCTGGCTTTTACTGGTACAGTAATTGGTCATGGATGATAGATCAGTAATCTAAAAAGGGGATAGGAGGAAGTACTTAAGCCAATAGGGTCAGATTGGTCATTTGCACCCACCCCACCCCACCCCACAATTTCTTTATCCTTTTTTTGTTCAAAGTGCCCTCTAGTGGAACCGCTGACGATCCCACACAGATTACATTTTAGTTCTTCTAACCTAACAAATAAAATAAATAACATTGCCAAAATCATAAAACCAACTTTATAAGCACTAACACATGTAGAAGCAGATGTAATTTCAGATTTATATGTCCTACAGTTTGCTAGAATATAAATAAATATATAAATAGATCCTCATACACAATCTACAGTTTATGGAAATGTCCTGCCTCCTCCAACAAATCTTCCATTTAAACATATAATTGCCAGAACTTCTTGTATCTTTGTCACTAAAATTACTTTATATCCAAAGAACTAAACAGCAAGACTTAATAGTTTAGGCTACCTGATGATTTTATAATGTATTTGTGTACTTCTGTGGCACATCAAAATTTGATTTTTCCATACATGACAACCAATTCTCAAATTTGTAGTGATCACAAACAAACAAACAAATAAATAAACATCTTTATTATCAAAGCCATATGTCTTCTACTTTTGTTTGTTCATTTGTTTGCCTAAAAGGTGGAAGTATAAAATTGTTTAGAACGGCACCGTATGCCGTAGCAAAATTAAAGATTTTAGGATTTTCCTTCAGTTGAGCATCTGAATAAAAGCACATGATTCTCAGGGTTTTTTGTCTCGCTGTTTGCCAGTGAGTCCAAGGCATGGCAGCAACAGAGAACACAACCAAATCAAATCAGAGGGAGATAAACAAAACCTCATTAGTTCTAGCAGCCAGGCGGAGGTGAAGTCTGCAGTGTTTGCTGCTGACGAACCTGCACTGTTTTAACCCTGTTGTATCTCATTCACTTCTGCTTTGGTTGTGCCCCGATGTGTGCTGAACCGCAAATTTGTTTTTAATTGGGAAGGGAATTGAGTTTGCATTTGAATCGATGCTCACTTGGTAGAATAAGTACATGTGCATTGGTACAAGACAACTCATTTGGATTATTCAAAAATAATAAGTAGCTGCTTTTCATGTAAATTAAGAAAGCATGTACATAAGCCTGCTTTTATGTAATTTCTATCTACTATCATCAGGCAGACTGTATTTCCATGGAATAAAACTACATTTGTTTTCCTTTTCTGATAGTAACATCATCTGAAAGGGCACCAGTAATTCACAAACATAAAATTTAAATGTCATGATCAGATTTAATCTTGAAATATGTCAGATGCCAATATTAATGCAATGGAAATACAATTTCATACCAGTGAAAAGTAAAATGGAAAATATAATATTGCACAGTCAGGTGTTGTCTCTAGAAAGTTTGGAATCATGTTTATTCTTTTTTACTGGGTGAAAATAAATGAAGTGTTTGGCAAAAGGTCAGTCTTAAAAAAAAAGCCCTAGGTTTTGTTTGGTGGAATATTTTTTTAAGCTCAGACACAGATTGCAGTATTAACCTTTCATTAACAAATGTACCTGGGGTTTTTTTTCTATTTCTTTTCCCTTTTTCATGAATAAAAAATCAGGGTGTCAATTTGGTACTATCCATTGAAACGTAAATATTTACCTAACCCCATCATAGACTGCATGTGTATTCTGTGTTTCTGCAAACATTTTGGATCCATTATAGCCCTTCCTAAAAATAAAGTGGTTCATGAAGCTAAATTAAAAAATAATTATTAATGTTAGGTCCATTTAGCTTTGTGCTGTTTGCTACCTATGCCCTCCTAATCACTCACATTTTAAAATGATTTTGCTGTACAGTATGGATTTTTGTCAACAAACAATTTACTTGTTGCAATCTACTGGAATCGAGTATTATTTAATTGATATCATCTGTTGGCTGTTTTCAGCTGATGAAGCTGAACAGAGAATAATTGTCTGACAGTTCACTCTTTACCTAATATAGAATTATTACAAACAAAAATAAATATCTGAATATTAATGGATTCCTGCTGGACATGTAGTGCACTACATGAGGTATATAGGCCATTATTTCATACCACATGCAGTGCAAGTGTTTCAGTACAAGGCTGAAAAGCAAAACATAAATTTTGTTACCAGTGTGAATAAAAAGAGGCATTATAAAATATGCACTGCATTTTGAATGTTTTTCCAAAAACAGGAAAAAAGATCAGAGAGAACGCGGTGCAGTGTGGAGTGTGATAAGTGCTTTGAGTTAGGAGGGTGCAGGACCATTTTTGGAATTGTAGGCAAGCATTAGTGTTTTGAATCTAACGTGAGCAGCTACAGGAAGCCAATGGAGAGAGCGTAGCAGAGGAGTGGTGTGGGAGAACTTGAGGAGGATGAATACAAGACGCTGCATTTTGGATCAATTGCAGAGGTCGAATGGTGCTCAAAGGCAGACCTGCCAGGAGAGAGTTGCAGTAGTCTAGCCTTGCGATGACAAGGGACTGAATGTTGTTGACTGATCTATAAACTGAGAGATTTACTTTTTTCAGAATTACCCCATCTGCTCTGTAACTTTCTATTCCTTCACATGTCTCCAAGGCACATGAAGGACAAACACAGCATTTGCAAGTACTGTTTTGTGTATAGAATGTCTTTATAGCATAATAGCATATTCAGTCATGTATCAAAATTTCCTGAGGGATATGAATATGTGTGAGAAATCTCACAGCCTGAAGGAACACACTGAGCAGTGCAAAACAGTCCAATGTTGATATTAACAACCATGTCAGTTTCCTCACTTATAAGTGTAATTCAATAAGCATAAATAATGCTGTGATTATGCTGAGGATGGTAACGTTAGTGTTTTTTTTGTTTGTTTTTGATGATGTTTGTTTGTTTGTTTTTTACTTCAGACAGCATTGAGGAATACATTCAGACTACTGCCTCACATGTTGAATCTGCTAACCAGGAGCTTGAAAAGGCCAGTCATCACCAGGTAAATTGTTAAAAGGAAATTAAACTCATAAAAGCTTGCATGCATAGATTGTCATAGTTTAGATCTGTTTCTGTTCAATCACACTGTTTCATGAGCCTGGCGGCACAGTGGCGTAGTGATTAGCACATTCGCCTCACAGCAAAAAGGTACTGGGTTCGACTCACGGGCTCGGGCATTTCTATGTGGAGTTTGCTCTGAGTACTCCGGTTTCCTCCCACAGTCCAAAGACATTCACATTACCCTAACTGGTTGTTCCAAATTGATTCCAGGTGTGAGTGTGTATGGTTGTGTGTGTTGCCCTGAGATGGACAGGTGGGCTGTTCAGGGTGTGCCCTGCCATTGCCTGGGGACAGCTGGGATGGGCACCAGCCTCCCCGCGACCCTAGAAGGAATAAGCGTTTCAGCAAATGAGTGAGTGAGTGTTTCATGAACCTTTTTTCATGTAGAAAAATGAAAATGTAAAAACAATCAATAACTCACACAGAGCGGCAACTATGTAACTACAGTGCCCTCCAGAATTATTGGCACCCTTGGTGAATATGAGCAAAACAGGCCATGAAAAAACTGTCTTTGTTGTTTATCCTCATGGTCTTTCATTCAAAATATTCACAAAAATCTAACCTTTAATTGAAGTAACATAATTGAAAGAAACATTAAATTCTTATCATGAATCAAATATTTTTCTCAAAAATATGTGTGCCACAATTATTGGCACCCATCATTTAATATTTTGTGCAGCCTGCCTTAGCCAAGATAACAGCTCTGAGTCTTCTATAATGCGGTTCTATATTATGAGGTTGGTGAACACATGGCATGGGATCTGAGACCATTCCTCCATACAGAATCTCTCCAGATCCTTCCGATTCAGAGGTCGACGCTTGTGGACCCTCCTCTTCAGCTCATCCCACAGATTTTCTATGGGGTTTAGGTCAGGGGTCTGTGATGGCCATGGCGAAACCTTTATTCTGTGGTCGGTGAACCATTTTTGTGTAGATTTTGAGGTGTGCTTCGGATCATTGTCCTGCTGGAAGGTCCAACCACGGCCCATTTTAAGCTTCCTGGCAGAGGTTTTCATTTAATATCTGCTGTTATTTGATGGAGTCCATGATACCATGTATCCTAACAAGATGTCCAGGGCCTTTGGAAGAAAAACAGCCCCACAACATCAAAGATATGCCACCATACTTCACAGTGGGTATGAGGCACTTTCCTTTATGGCTATCTTTCTGTCTACGCCAAACCCACCTTTGATGGGTTATGATTGGGCTTTGATGGGCATTTTTGTTGCCAGAAAGCTCTATTTTGGTTTCATCTGACCATATAACCCGGTCCTATTGAAAGCTCCAGTAACATTTGGCAAACTGTAGGCGCTTTAGTTTGTTGTTGATTGACAGCAGAGGTTTTTTTCTGGCAACCCTCCCAAAACAACTTGTGGTGATGTAGGTGGCATATGATGGTAGTTTGGGAGACTTTCTGACCCCAAGACTCAACTAACCTCTGCAATTCTCCAGCTGTAATTCTTGGAGATTCTTTTGCCAGTCGAACCATCCTCCTCACGGTGCATGGGGTCAATGTACACACACATCCTCTTCCAGGCTGATTCTTTACATCTCCTGTCGCTTTAAACTTCTTAATTATTGCCCTGATAGTGGAAATGGGTATTTTCAACTGTTTAGAAATGTTTTTATATCCATTTCCTGATTTGTGCAGCTCAACAACTTTTAGTCGCACATCGTCTCTGTGTTCTCGGGTCTTTCCCATAGTGATGAATAACTAAGGAAATTTGGCCTGTGACACCTCATACTTATACCCCAGTGAAACAGGAAGTCATGGTTGACCATTTAAGAGTTCCTAATCAAAGAGGTGTATTTTAAAATGTAAAACATGACTGGAAATATACTGCAGTTAGATTTTAATTATAAAATTTTCTAGGGGTGCTAATAATTGTGGCACGCATGTTTTGGAGAAAAATATTTATTTAATGTGAACTTTTTGTTTTCTTTCAATATTTTACTTCAATGAAAAGGTAAGGCTTTCGTGAATATTTTGGGTGAAAGACCAAAAGGATAAACTGCAAAGACATTTTTTCATAGCCTGTTTTTCTCATATTAACTGAGGGTGCAAATAATTCTGGAGGGCACTATATGTAACTGTGTAATGCAAAAAGTAGCAAAAAGTCACGTTATCATCTTGTGTCTCTGCCGCCAGCAATACAGAACTAATTTGCATATGCATACATGGCACGGTATTTTTTCTTTTTTATCTGTATGAGGGCACACTTGTTTTAATGTATGTAAACGGATTCGCATTTGAATTGAAGATGTGCCTGGATTTTCTCTTATTCACATGATTTTGCACACTTGCAATAGTAAAACAGCAGCCTTTGAAACCTAGCTAATGCAAACTATCAAACGGATTTTAGCAGACTGCAACTACGAAACTGTAAGTTCAAACCACCTGATAATGAAAATATGCATAAGTTCATGTCTAACAGGAAAGATTAGAAGGTTTGCCTTTCATTTCACTTAAACATGTCTTTCCTGATTTAAAAGATTTATTAGGTAGGATCACAATATCCCACTTCATCAAAACAATGGTTAAGCTTTTGGGTAACTGGAGGTTCAAGCCCCACTACCACCAAACTGGAAATGTTTGGCACAAGAGCAAGGCCCTTAACTGCTCAGTTGTATAAATTACATAAAAATGTAAGTCGCTCTGGATAAGAGCATCTGCCAAATTCCATTAAATGTTAAAAGGTTTTGTCATGGCTAGTGAGAATGACATGTACGCTATAAATGTAGAACTTGTCTAAATGCTTGTTTTTGGATCTTCACACTGTAGAGGTTTTTGTACCTTTTCATTTATTTCTGTCGTAGAACTAATATTCTTGGAACACTGTCTCTGGAACCACTATGAATCTAACTAGAACAAATGAGATTCTGAACTTGACTGAACGAATAAGCACTATGAAATACAAAAAGGGGATTTCAATTCTGTGGCACCGTGCAAGAACCAGACAACTCATAAAATGTTCATTTTGAGAAAAAACAGGATGGTTTTTTTTTTATTTTTTTTATTTTGAAGAAATCAACAAAACTTCAGAAATGGAATCTTTAACTAATACTGTTCTAACAATTTTATAGATTGTACTATGATGCTTAAGGTCTACAATAGTGCACTGGACTTAATGGTCTAGTGGGTTGCCTGGTTCTTGCACGGTGCCACAGAATTATGGCAATTTTGTCATATTCAGATCCAGAGATCCGTGAAGTCTAATGATGTTACAATGAACAATTATTGACCGAAAAGGGGGGGGCATAGGTGTGTAGCCCTGTTGTAGAATTTTATTATATACTATGCAGACTGAAACTAAAAAAGATTTTAGACTTTATTTTTACATATTTTAACCATCACAGAGCCAGTTGAAGTGAGCTCTCTATGCTCCAAGCAGAACTAGCTCTGTAACTAACAGAGTAACTTTTTACTCTGTAACTTTTTACAGTCTACTCATTCATTGTTTACTATATACTATATGGAAATAGTAAACCGCGTTCTGTAAAATAGGGATTTTACAAGAATTCAAAATTTTTGTATATAATATGTGTAAATACAGGAAAAACAAACTAAACCTAAAATATTTTTATGGTTTATTTTCCATTTCAAGTGACCGTGACAAACCTTGAGTGCCTGTTGTTTTGATTCAAGCATTATCCACTCAGGATAATGTTTAGTTTTTTTTTTTTGTAATCCCCTGAAAGTAGATCAATCAGATTGCACAATTTCCATGTAGGCATAGTATATAACAGGCATAGTATAGGCATAGTATATAATATGTGTATTTTTCTGAAGCACTCCTCATCTTATTGGGTGAGGGGTTCAACCTCAGTCTTCACTATTCTAGCAAAAGTCTGCTCAGTGGTTAAAGTAAGCGTTGATTTTCTATTAACACTGAAGGCCAATGAGCTTTACATGTTTATGAATGGAACTTTGCATAAATTAGGTGTCAATACTGTCAGGAATAACATGCTTCATGCATGCTTGACAAAATTTCATGAATAATAAAGGAAAACGTCCTCATTTGCTGAGTGTCATGATTCTGAATGTGCCTTTTACTTATTTTTGCCCCTCAAAATAATGTTTCACAATTTGTTTAAGAAGGGTATTATATTACACTAATGGTGCTAGCTAGCTAATTCATTTTGACCTTCTGTTTATTAATCAATAGTTGTGGAACTATATTACTGCAATCTATTAACTGAAATGTATGTAGCTGAATTGTTATCACACTTGGTTTTTAGCTCAAAGCATCTGATTTTTTAAAAGTTAATTGTGTACTATATAAGTTGTTTAATTAAGAAATGAACAATAATATTCTACTGCTCTTCATTGTTTTATTCATCTAAATGAATAAAAGTGCAGAAAGTACAGTAACTGCATTATGCACAATTTAGTTTACCTGCTATTTGTTTGCCGGTTATTATTTTTCTTTTGCCTGCCTTCTTGTATTTGTTACAATAACGTGCCTACCTTACTTGTAGTTTGGTTTTAAGTCTGAAAACAAACTGCGTATTAGCTGACTTTGTTGTCACTTCTGCTTCCCTTCTTGAAATCCTGTGGTTTATTTTTATCTAGACAAACATTAGCTCACTTTCTGTCTTTCACACTTTGATTTTCTTTGTGTTTTTAGTGCTGCTCCTGCTGTTGCTTTTTTCCTGTAGTTTTGTTGTCATTGTTAGACATTCACAAAGCTTTTTAGGAATTAAGATTAGAAAAGGACAATGTGCCTAATCATATTTATGCACCAGAGAAAACAAGGGAGACAAAATAAACAGATGTGCAGTCCTGAAAAATGTACTCTTTTTTTAATATTTCAACTCACTTTAAGCCAGAGTTAAAAACAAACACACACACACACACACACACACACACACACACACACACACACACACACACACACACACACACACACACACACGGTGCCATATTATTGGGATAATAGACATTAGTATATACGTGTACTGTATGTATGTACCTGAAAGGCACAACTATCTGGACAATAGAAAAAGAGAAAAAGATATATTATCCTGAGTTGATAACGCTTAAATGATTTGAACACTATGGACACTCACAGTCTGTCATGGTCACTTGGAGCAAGTGGAATCATCATTATGCTTTAATAAATGAAAAATATGCCACAAAAATCTTGTTTTAGTTTGCTTTTTTGAGTTTCCATATAGTACTAAAACTTTGAATGGGCTTAAAAACACACCATTACAGAGTATGGTTTACTTACATTCCCATGCTGTATGCACTACAAAGACAGTTTATTATTATTATTATTATTGTTATTATTATTATTATTATTACTATTATTACACTTTGTGTTAGTTTTCAATTCCAGTGCCCATTCATTCTGGGCTAAACCAAAAACCTGGCCTTGATGCATGACATTCCCTTTCAAATGAGCAAATGAGTGAATAGCAACAGCTTTTGGATTAATTGTCATTTCATTATCTCACTGAGAGTTCAGCCGTGACCAAACTCACACAGAGCAATTTAGCACTTCACCAGTCCTGCTAGCCGCACCCGAAGGAGAGGGAGGGGGCATCTGTAACTATAAACACTCATTCATTTCCCCCAAGCATCTCTCCTAATTCTCTGTGAATTCATTGTATGTGATAGCCAATTTAAAAAAGGACAAGCCATTTTCTTTTTGTAGCCTTAAATGTCTTGTACACACTG
The DNA here is from genome assembly GCA_039654325.1 of Tandanus tandanus. Classification (NCBI taxonomy): domain Eukaryota; kingdom Metazoa; phylum Chordata; class Actinopteri; order Siluriformes; family Plotosidae; genus Tandanus; species Tandanus tandanus. The sequence continues at coordinate 16,007,086 of JBCNYH010000001.1, forward strand.
GTAATAAATTAAATCTGTAATATATCAACTGTTTATCACTGCTGCTTTAAGGCTAAGTAAATAGTCATTGTGTATCCACCCAATCAAAGCTCAACTGAGCAAGATAAAACTGTATTGTTCATTACCACACCAGAGCCGTGCACAGTAAACTTCAGTGAACTATGAAATTCAAGCATCATTTTTCAAAGTCAATTCATTCATTCTGATAAACCTTTTATATTTGTTTGAACCTGTGTTTAATTCTGCATGTATAGAGGAGCATGTGGTTGGATATTCTTCTGCACTGACATTGAGTTCTGGGTCTGAGTTCTGCTCTGCTCTCATTTCACATTCACCCACTCATTTGCTAGACTGCTTAATCCTAATAGTGTCGTGGGGAGGCTGGTGCTTATCTCAGCCGACAATGGAAAAAGGTGAACTGCTTGCCAGTCCATCGCAGGGCAACACACACAACCATTCATACTCACACGTAGCGTCAGTTTGGAACAGCAAGTTAGCCTAATGTGCATGTCTTTGGACTGTGGGAGAAAACCGACACAAGCATGGGGAGGGAGAACATGCAGATTCCACACAGAAATGCCCAAGCCTGGGAATCGAACCCAGGACCTTCTTGCTGTGAGGTGCTTTGCCACCATGCTGCCCTGCTCTCATTTTACTCTTCCTATTTTGTCTGTGCTGCATGTTGTTGTTTTTCAATTTTTCTCTCTCCCTCACACACAAACACACACACAGACACAAAGTACATAAGAAACTACAGCAATATTCATGAACAATCAAAAGAACAATCCAAAAAAAAAATGGTATGAAAAGACAGCAGCATTTTCATATTCTTATGTTCACTTTATTTACAGTGCAGACAGTATGAACCCAAGATATTTCATATTTTAACTAGTGAACTTCATTTAATTTTTTAATGTACATGCATTCCTGTATTTCAGGCCTTTAACATGTTCCAAAAAATTGTGATAGGTTGTGATATAAAAGATGTATGCCAAAAGGCAATTATAATCAGGATTTGCTACAAAAGCAGTACCCAGGAAAGGCTTAGACATTGAGGAGTAAAAGGACCTCCAGTTTCTTAACGTTTAATAAAAAATGTCAAGCAACAAGAAGTTACAGTGAGTATAGAAAAGAATCACCCCCTTCAAAATATTCACATTTAGTTGTGTTATGATCACTCCCGGAGACAAGAGGAATATATACTAACGGGTTTTATTGTCTCACAATAAACAAGGGCTCGGAG
>JBCNYH010000001.1:16018045-16034658 GCA_039654325.1 Tandanus tandanus
CTGAGCCTCATTTTGACTTGTTTTAAGGACATTACATCAAAGTTGGATCAGCCTGTAGTGTGTAATTTTGAGTGTGATTCCGTGTGGTTAATAAATTTGATTTCCATTGATAATTTTTGTGTGATTTTGTTGTCAGCACATTCAACTATGTAAGAACAAAGTATTTAATACGAATATTTTATTAATTCAGATCTAGGATGTGTTATTTTAGTGTTCCCTTTATTATTTTGAGCAGTATATATATATATATATATATATATATATATATATATATATACACACACACACACAAGTGACTGCATTTGCTTGGATTATATACCTAAATTAGAGAATCTAAATAATAATTAAATAAAATCTAATAAAAGTTTTGTAACTATAATAAAAATGTATCACTGTTATAGTGATGATAGTATGTACTGTACTTGTGTTATTTATTTAATATTAATTTCAGGTTATTTCTGTATACGGAACTTTGTACGGTAGTTGAACATGCATGATGATACAGCACAGTGGCATTTGAGTCGTCACAGCAATGTGTCTGACTATGTCATGCACATCTGCAGTGCAGAACAGGACCACAAGTCCATGGTTATTTGCTACACCACATCAGCTCAACTGGGACTGAATGTTTATGCAAATTTCACCTAAGCCGATTACATGCCAAGCAGTGTCACTGCAAATGCTACTTATTATACAGACTTCCAATTTTCCAAGCAGATAAGATACAGGCAGAATAATGTTATGTCAGTAATCATCCTACTGCATTATTATGGTGGTATAAAGACATTTTTCATGTCATACTGAGACTCATTGTGAATATATGTTTTATGGCAAAATGTTCATAAACGTGTTAATATTACACACTATAATTCAAAATTTCCAGTAAAGCAATAGTAGAGATGATACTGTTTTTTTTTTTTTTTTTGGTGATTTTTTTTTTTTTTGGTGATGTCTAAAGATATAATGAAATTGACATCACTATTTTTTTTCAATAGGTCTCACTATCCAGAAATAGCTTGTTGTCTTCTTTATTATTATTGATTTAATTTCCTGGGATATAAATAGAAGGTCACAATCATCAACTGTTAGAGAACACTTTCATAAGAGTCTCACAAAAGAAGCCTTTCCTGGGAGCATTGAACATAATGCACTGCCTGAACTTTATGTAGGTACCACAACTTGAAGTGTGGCAATCAGACGAAAACAAAATGAACAGATTTGGTCATACAAACCAACAACATTATGATCAGAAGTGGTGACATTATGAAAAAGTTTCAAAGTGAAACATATGTCAGTTCAATGAAGGGGTTCCAGGGCCTCTTGAGAAGATGAATGATATAATGAATTAAATTGTATGCTATAATAATAACCCTAAAACTTCCTCTTTTCCTCTTTCTGAGTTAAAAGCCGTCTACAAATTATATTATATTTAAGATGAGTACCTAAAAGTTGCTTAACAAAAATCAACAAAACCGTGATGGTACAAAATCCCATTGTCTATTTGGGACAGCACATCTGTTCAAGAAAGATGCCACCAACGAGTTTTCACAACTAACAAAAAAGCAATAGTGAACCAAGGTCTTGCCAGCCAACCTCAGTTCATAAGCAGGTCTGTGTGGACTATTTGCTGAATCCTCTACAACCTAGCCAGTATTGTTGGTAAAGGTTGTAAGATTTATAACATGTGATGAGGCCACTTGGGTATTCTGTCCTACTGTCTCAATCCTTTCTAGCTCTGCAAGGGACTCAAATCTTCTCTGTGAAAGTCTTCACAGAAATCTGTCTTTCTCTCCTCCTCATGAAATCCAGCACCGCATCAATCTAGCATCTGCCTCTTTCGTCCACCTCTCCACACCTGTCTTTACTAAACGAAATTTCACAGTACTTACAATGATGGCAGTGTACAATGCTGTCTGCATTTCAACATTACTCTATGGCTCTGAGGCTTGGACCCTGTATTGGTGGCACATCAAAAGCCTAGAAGCCTACCATATTCGCTGTCTTTCTTCATTCTCAACCTGCACTGGTGGGACAAGGTTCCTCATACAGAGATCTGCTACAGATCGGACTCAAGCTCCCTGGAAAGCATGCTGCTGAAACGACTGCTGAAATGGGTTTGCCATGTCCTCAGAATGCCCTCAAGCAGGCTGCCTCGCTGTGTGCTCTATGGTGAGCTAAGCAATACCAGTCAAGAGGCGGCCAAAAGAAGCGCTACAATCATGTGAATGCCACCCTCAAGAAATGCAGCATGCACCACTTATAGCTCAAAGAGCTCGCAACTGACAAAAAGACTTGGAAATCAACTATCCAACATGCTATCCAAGTCTTCAATAACAACTACGACACTGCAGCAGTAGCCAAACGTGCACGTCGTCACCAAAGAGCAACTGCTGCCCCCTTGCACCCACAAGGCCCCCAGTGTCCCTCCTGTGGGCGTGTCTGTGCTTTTGGCTTTGGTCTTCAAAGCCTCTAGCACAGCCACGTACAGCACTGACCTTTCTTACCTGCTTCTGACCCTTGAAAGACTTACCTGTGTGACATCATTGCCATATATATCGACAGACTACTGCAAGGAAGCCCCATCCTTTCTGTCTCTGCAACGGAGAACCACAACAGATTGACATGGCACTGGAAAAGAGATCTGCCTCTGCCTTTCCAAACCTATTCCAAACCTTGTCGAATAATGTAACACTCTTTCAGAACTGGTAAGATAATCTTCAGTACCTAATGGACCACACTTAATTTAACTTCTTGCTGTTATCTGACTTTATCCATATGTGGCATAACATCACACTCTCTCTAAAGGATAAACAAAGTAATAGGAAATAGGTAAAGCTTGATTTCAGTGTACTTGTCTGCTCCCAAAAGAAAAACACAACAGCTCCTACATTATGCACTCTGACCCCATAAACAGACTTTTTAATTTTAATTATTATGAACTGGCTTTGCTATTATTTATTATCTGTCCATCTATAATCACTACATGTTTATGAATGGCATTATTTTTAATGCCTTTCAAAAAAATCTTTCTGCTTTCTGTTAAAACATATACAGTTGCATGTCTTAATTACTATATACATACACATATACCTCTCCTCTAACTCTTCAGCACAGTCATAAAAATCAGTCTAAAATAGAATAGCAGTCCTCTTTGTTGTTGAAAGCTCTTTTTGTACCTCTTCACCTTATTCATTTTTTTTTATTATTTTGCTGTTTTCCCTAAAAGGCGGTGGAAACCAGGATGACACAGAATGAGAAGCGCCAGAGGGAGTCTACTGAGAGAGGGAAAGAGAGGGAGAGGAGAAAGTTTAAGAAAGAAGCTGCAGAATCTGTGGTGACCAGCTGCAAGAGAGAAGATAGCAGAGAGCGGCTTTTAATTCTCAATCCCCACAGAGCCTTTGAAAATTACCAATCTTCTTATCACAGACGCAGGGCTGCTTATGCAAATTGTTGTAGAGTGGAACGTTTAAATGGAAAATTACTCGACAGCAGTTTTTTGCCTCCCCTCCATTCCCCCCATCCTCGCTCTGCCTCTCTCTCTTCCCACATAGAAAGCCTGTTTCCAGTCTCAGATAAGAAGATGAATTGTGCTGCGTGCTTTGAAGCGCGTCAGGATTTAAAGACTCCAAGCCCAGCTCTGGTCTAGCACTGCTGCTCTCAACCGTTTTGTAGTGAGAAATGAATGAAAAAAATGAGAAAGAAAAGCATTTCAAAGCATCATAAGTTCTGTGCTCCCAAACATGGGTGCTGCCTGCGGATGTCAAGTTTGAAAAAATATATATTTAAATAGATCTACTCAGCACTTATATGCACTTCCCAATTTTTCTATTTATCTATTTGTAGTTCTGGCTTAATTTGTAAACATGACAAAGTAATGGTGAAGGCAGGGGCATTAAAAAAATCTGTTTGAGAAATTTAATGCCAAATAGCACTTGTGGCATTCTAAATAAAACATGAAATTCTATCATGTAATCCCTTATCAGAGGCACAGGATGTGTCATGGAAGATCAGAATGTGTAAAAAGAACAGAAGTAGTCTATACAGATTTTTAGATTTGTTTTATGCCATGGGACACAATGTAAACAAAGCTTCAAAGTTCAGTTTTTGTCAGTAGAGAGAAGGTACTGAGAATTATGTTAATCTAGGATTGTGATAAAATAACTACACTATGACTTGCACACTATATTCACTTCACTGTGGTGTTGCGGTCTTGTTACCGACTACTGCAGATAAGAAAATCCTAAAAAAAAATATGTGGAGAGCCAAGAAATCCAGACAGGCGTACTGCATAATAAAGATGCATTTGTCTTGCACTCGTTGGTATTTGCACCCAGGCATATCTTAGTTTTGTACATTGGTCTCATCAAAGAATTAAGTTGGTCTCAACTGAGTCAAGCTGCTATATACAACAAGCACTGGCATTGGCTGCCTGATAACCAATCATATGCTTGCCAAAATTCATTTGAAGTTAGTACTGAATTAAAATTAAAATTCTTTGAATTTTGTCATGACTAGCACTGGTCTCAGGCTTCGCAAAGGTGCACATTGGGTTAACTGGCTGTTCTAAATTGGCCCTAGGTGTGTGTGTGTGTGTGTGTGTGTGTGTGTGTGTGTGTGTGTGTGTGTGTGTGTGTGTGTGTGTGTGTGTGTGCGCGGACCCTGTAATGGATTGGCTACCTGTTCAGGATATACCCAGTACCCCTCGCCCTGTGTTGGCTCCAGCCTCCCTGGGACCCTAGTAATATTAAGCAGTGTGGCAGTAAGTTAAACTGACAGGGTAAACTGTGGTCAATAATGATTATGCTTGAATATTAGTGTGACATGTAAAGTTCCGCTCTTCATGAGAATGTCAGTGCAGGACATAATCAGACTGTCAGAAATAATAGTCCATTAATACACATTTTTTTTCATTCATATGTCATCTCCCTATACATACACTGACTGGTATTTATTGTATATAGTCTGTCTTCTTCTAATTTCTTCCTCATCTTCATCATCATCATAATTTCTGTTTCACTTTATGCATACGTATAGTTAAATGTTAACTGATGATGTGTAAATGAGTTACACATACGCATCTGCCTATAAGTACTGTTTAAAGAGCAAAAATCAAGAGCAAATATCAAATTTGAAACATGTCTTTAGACAACCTAAAAACAATCCAAAGAACCTTTGGGATTTTTTTCCCTCAGGGGTGTATGATGACAAGCATGTTGCACTGAGCTAATGAAAGTGTATAAGGATAACATAAAAGATGAGCTTAGGAGGATTGCATTTGTGAATTACTTTCTTCTCAATGACTCTATCATTACTGATGCCAATCCAACCAATCTACAGCAACTATATTTGTCTAACAATCTAATTTCTTGTTTGCGTCCACAGAAACAACTGAGAAAAAGGAAATGCTACTTACTAATAGGCGGAGTATTCATTCTGGTTCTAATAATTATCATCATTGCTTTGTCAACCAGAAACTAAAATCAAACCCAGGTAAGCCATGTGCCTTCACCAGCACAGAAAACCAATATACATATTTCACAAATAATACATGATCTTGTCCCTTTTAGTAATCAGAAATTTGCATGTAATCACATTACTTCAGTTTGTAATAAAAAAATCTTGTGAACTTAAAATGAATAAATGTTATTCACTCTTTAATGGCAAATATTTCTGATTTCACTGTGTCGTTATGATGAATTGAAACAGAACTTATGTACTGTGCCATTAAAGAAGTACCAATTAGCTACCATGTTAACTCTTGACATTTGTATAACCTACATAAGATTAAAAAAAAATCCATTTGAAATTAGTCACATAAAAGCTTGTTTCTGATAAAGCGATTCCTGCTATTATTTAAAATGTGTAACTATTTTGTAAAACAATGTAGGTAGTTTTAGAATAATTAATTTATTGAGGAGGAACAAGAACAAAGTAGCCCCATGTTCTCTTGTACATATAGCAGTTATCCATCAATATTTTATTTAGTCGTTTCCTTGTTCATTGCCTCATTTTATATGGGTGAGGTGCAAAAGCCATTCAGATGACTGTGTCTGTTTTCAAGAGCTGGAACAGATGTTAATCTGATTGGTTGATCTCCTCTCACAGACTTCTGTGAAAGATCAGGCAGAGTGACAGACAGGTCTCCTCCAAATATTGATCAAAACACCTACCCCTCTCTCTCTCTCTCTCTCTCTCTCTCTCTCTCTCTCTCTCTCTCTCTCTCTCTTTTAGATAACCTGCAGTGCTTGTCCTCTTTGCCCTGTCAGTTTCTCGCTCTCCTTCCACCTTTTCTAAAAATTGAATGATTGTAATTTTTGGAATAATTATATGCATATTATTGTACTGCTAATAGGGATAGTAGTATAAACTCTCAGATTATAACTTGGTTATTTATACTATAACATTATTATGTACTATCAGTTTTTTAGTGATTTCTAGCATAAAAATGTTCAAAAACATACAGAAAAACAAACATACAAGAGTAAACCTGGATCCGGATTTGATAAAAGGTGCTGAAAGTTAATAGTAATAACTATACTTGGGTGAATGTTTTGTTAAATTCCAATAAGAAGTCAGTGGTAAGTGTTAAGTACCTACCAAAGGTGGTCAAAGGAAGAACAACCACTAAAATGGCAAAAGTGTTATGGGTTCTCAGGTTGCATGTAGGGAGTGAATGCTCGTACGTCTGGTCACACCGGAGCTACTGTAGCACAAACTACTGAAACTATCAATGTTGGCTATAATAGAAAGGTGTCAGAACACACACTGCATTGCAGTTTGCTGGTGCTAATGTTATGGTTGAGAAGAGCTCCCCATAAAATGTTTGTAAGTTGTGTTTCTTTTTTATCCAAAATAAATTATTGTGCTGATGCTTTAAGAGTAATTCATGTTTTCCAAAGAAATACATGAATGAATGAATGAATAAAGAAAGAAAGAAAGAAAATAATGATAGGGTGGCGCAGTGGTTAGCATGTTCGTCTAACAGCAAGAAGGTCCTTCCTTGTCCTTAATGCTAATCTAGGATTAAGCGGTTTAGAAAATGAATAATAATAATAATAATAATAATAATAATAATAATAATTAATTAATTAATTAATTAATTGATTAATTGATTAATTAATTAATAAAAATTGAAAGGGCAGTGCTGGCCCGGTGTTAGGATGCTGGTTTACTGATTCGGAGGGCGGGGTTCACACCCTACTATCATCGAGTTGTCACTGCTGTCCCCCAGTGCAGCTAACTGGGTTATCAAAGGCCAGCCATGTCTGTCTGTGGTGAGAGGCATGTAAAAGAACCATTGCTGTCAGTGTGTTTCTGCCCTGTGATGGCCTGGTGAGCTGTCCAGGGTGTACCCTGCCCTCGCCCAGAGTCGGCTGAGATGGGTGCCAGCCTCCCCATGGCCCTAATTAGGATTAAGCGGTTCAGAAAATTAAATGATACAGTTCAAAAATAGAAGCGTTGGAAAAGGATTGCAATCAGCATTTTCAGCCTTTATTTAAGTGCATATCTGTTTTCTGGTCAACAAAATGCCTGTTGATTTTGGAAGAAATAAGGTTTCAATCTAACAATATATTAGATGACTAGAGACACTCTAGATACAAAGCAAAGGATTTCACATTTTAAGTGGTTTTCAATATTTAAACAGTATTTTTCTGGTTTGCGGCCTCCTCAGATTGACATGCAGAACAAAAGATTGAGACCCTGTGGTGGTACGCGTACAGACGGATGTACAAGCCATGAAAAGCAACTTTGATGCATTACCATAGTGTTTTGCATGCAGGAACCACTGCTCTTGACAGTACAAATTACACTGAAAAAAATATAAATGCAGTGTCTAAGATTTGTAAACATTTTTAATAAATAATTCATGCATATCAAATCATTAGTGTACAACAAAATGCAGACACGTTTATCAAAAATATCTATGAATTCCAACTACAGTCAGTGATAGAGTACAGTGTTAATTTTCAGTAGCGTGTGTCATTTACCATTTGCATTCTGTTGTGCAGTGCATCTCCCTCATATAGTGTGGATGAGATTATCAATTTTTTTCACGAGAGGCTTGTGGAATATTGCCATATTCCTCCACAAGAGCAGTGCAGAGTTCATGGATATTCCTTGGAACAAATAAATAGACTGGTGTGTCCGATTGGCTGTTGGGACAGACATTTGGAGCCAACTTCTAAGGTGGATTATTGGTGAAAAATGAACATTTACAGCTGCAGCAATTTGGCGAGTGGACATGCCAACTTGCAGCATGCCAATTTTCCTCTCCTTGTCAACCTGTGACATCTGTGCCATTTTGATGTGTGACAAATCTGGAGGATTTGAGGTGGCCCTTAGTACCATGTATGTGTGTACTAATGACTTTGCTCAGTCAGTGTTTCAGCAGTCCACACCCGTCTGTTGGGTGGATTATCCTGTATTGGAGTTTACTAAACAACACAAAACAAATCAAGCAAATAAAATATCTAAAGAGCTTGGTGAAATTGCTAACATTGGGTTAAGAACCTACAATACATGTTTTAAACCTGGAAAAATAGTGCAGAGGGAGGGGAAAAAAATTACTGAGCATGTCCAGAGATCATGTAAATACCTGGTGGAATTGAATTGTAACAACAATAATAATAATAATAATAATAATAATAAAAAGATTAAGAATTATCATCATCATCATCTTCTTCCGCTTGTTTCGGGGTCGGGTCGCGGGGGCAGCAGCCTAAGCAGTTAGGTCCAGACATCTCAACGTTATTATTTAGTTATTATTTATTTATTATTATTATTATTATAACAATAGTAATAAAATAATAAGTAAGAGCAATTTCCACAATGTGTCAAAACATTACATCATTGTGATTAAACAGCTGTGTGACCATTAAAAAAAACCATTTGTTACTATTGACTGTAAAAAGAAATGGACAGAGTCTTCCGTGACGTCACCCACTGGGTTCTCTCTGGGTGCTCTTTTGATGAACTGCCGAGGAAGCTCGGAAGTTTTAAATTCGCCGTTGCCATCTTTGATTTTTGGCTCCAAAGGTGACATATTTTGACGCGACCAAGTAGCATGCTGGGAGAATTGGAGGAGTAATGGGTGGATTAACCCGCCCCTCCGGTCTATGTCCTGCCCTATGGCCCCACCAGCCGTAATCCGATGTAAACCATTTTGTTAATTGTTTATTTAAGTAATCTTATTATAATCTAATAGTTAAATACAGATGTCCATATTTCATAAATATTATATATTAGAAGTATTTTATAATGCAATTGCAGCTTACTAGTGTAAGTACAGGTATTAGCTAACTGTTTATAAGCTAACCACTCGGGGTTAGAGTAAAACAGTTTTAAAATTGGTTCTGCCAGTTTGGATTTTTTTTTTTTTTGTCTTTAGGATGAGTGTTAACAGTGATAGCTGGTTGTTAATGTTAGTAAAATACAGTTAACTGATGGTTAGTGCAGTTTATCTGGTGGACATCTGAACATATATCAGCTAAGCTAACTTTACATTACCATAGTACTAGCATTTGTTCTCTATTAATCTACCTGTAAACCGAATGAATTAAAGTTGAACGCACAGTTCAGCTATGTTACTGTGAGTTATTATTATTAGTATTATTTGTAGGTCTGTTTCTTTTCATTGTTTATGACAAATGTTAATACATCTGTTTAAATTTTTTCTTCCAGAATAAAGAACCTCTTTGTGTTGGAAATGGCTGGTGCATCCACACAATGCTACTGAAGTGAGTATAAATTAGCTTTATATTGCTGTTTAATGTAAAAGTTAACTGAACTGAGATAGTAATGTATTTTTAGTGTTCATCAGAGTGCTGCTTCTTTTCCTCTTTTACACTATAGCCTTCAGTATAATGTATTTCTCACTCTTTCACTGTATTTTAAATCCACTCAAGGTCAGGATCATCAGGGACAGCTTCGTCCGGTGTGGGGTCCAGAGAGCCACAGAGGCCATGGGGAGAAGGCTTGGTGTTGATGATATCTCTATCCATTGGTTCAGCTGGGGTTCTACATATAAACTCTCTCACACACATGGACTCATGATGAATGATGGTTACTGGACGTTTTGTCACCTTAATTGTAGACCGCTGAAACAGTTTTTTTAATGATGTACATCAAACCTATAGACTGATTTACCAAGCACTGTATTTTATATACAGTAGTGTGCAGTGAAGATTATACACCACCACTTTTGTACAAAAGGGCTCGTAATAAAAAGTAAAAAATTACTTCTCTATAATTTTTTGGTGAAAATGTGTTGAACAATGCTATTGTAGCCAGCAAGAGCAAAAAATAAATAAATAAAATCCTTCCGACAAATACATTGAGGTAAAAGTATGGGTAATAAACAGAAACACTGAAAAAAAAATCATTTTTCAGAAAATTTTTATTTTTTTGACTTTTGCATATTATGAATGAACTTCAAACCATATGGAATGGTTTAGCGAACGAAGAAATAAAAAAAAATATGTGAACACTATGCCTGAAAGGTTAAATGCTGTAATCAAAGTAAAGGGTGGCCACAATAAATATTGACTTTTTTCTCAAAAAAAGAGAATTTTTTTTGTTATTACTATATATTGTTGTTTGTTTACTTATTCTCATCAATATTATCCAATATTACATGAAATAAATACTTTAGTACTTGGTTTCTGATTTATCTTCATTTTGTTAAGTGTATAATCATCACTGCACACTACTGTATTTTTTAATTTCTTCACTCACTAACCATTCTATATGGTTTGAAGTTCATTCATGCTATGCAAAAGTCAAAAAAGTTACATTTGCGACACCTTTCAATTTTTCTGAAAAGTTGGTATTTATAGTGTTTGTGTTTATTAGCCATACTTTTACCTCAATATACTTGTCGATTATTTTTTTGGTTCTCATTTCCTACAATAGCATTGTTCAATACATTTTCACCCAAAAATTATTGAGAAGTAATTTTTACTTCTTTTAATTAGGAGCCCCTTTACAAAAGTGGTGGTGTATAATCTTCACTGCACTGTATGTGTATTTAATAATGTATTAATTGTTTACTGTTTTGACTGCAACTTACTTATTAAAATGTTGCACTGGAGATTTAACTACTTGTTTGTATTATTTAAACTTAAATTGTAACCGTTAAGTTCACCTTTACCCTGATCCACAGCTATCACAGTGATTCAGTTCATCAGTAATTCATTTATTAATGAATTTCATACACTATAAGTTTGTTAATGGTTTTTATGGTGCATATCTCATGGATTTTAACAATATCAGCATGGTACACTATTAATGCAAGAAAGCACTGATGGAGATTTTGTCTGAATCTGTAAATAATGTTAGCTTTATACAACAATAGAAATATTTATGAAATATTTGAGAACTAAGGATGTTCATGCAGTCTCCCTCTTCTACAACCAGATGAATGGCATCCAATATGCTGCTCTGTGAGCTCTTCCCTCTGTTGGTGCTGGTCCATCAGTTTTCACTTTATACCTTTCCAATTTACAGTACAAGCATGTTAGGTATATTACCAGCAAATAATAATGTAGTAAATAAAAATTGTAACATTTCTTACAAAGTGATGCAGAAGCCTTCAAGCTCTGAAAACGGGTTCTGGTTAAAGCACAGACAGGACATCTAATTTCCTGAAAAAACTAATTTAACGCTAATATAATTAAATCCTGTCTCAAAGCCCACGCACCACGATAAGGTTCCGGACAAGAGTGGAAACACAGGACAAAAATATTTCAATAAAAAAATAAGTTCAAATAAATTAACACATGATCTCAAACATTACATGCAGAGCAAGCATTACACAACACAAAGTATTACCTGTACCAAATATAAATAATATAATCCCATATAAAAAAAAAAAAAACATACACAAATCTACATTACTGATTTATCCCATTTAAATCCCCTTGAACTATAAATATTAACCTGAACTGTCATGGTGTCCTGATCATTACAGTTTTATTAATTAATGCAGTGCATTACAACAACACAATACAATTAAACTCGGGGACTAACACAAGTTTTCCTCCCGACTGGTTCTGGTACTCGAACCCTAAAACCCTGAACTCTAAACCAGTACCATTTGCTTTGAAAACACATCATCTAATGCTACCGCTAGCTAACTAGCTGTGTTAGCAAGCTGCATCTATTATTCATATTAACTAAACAAGATAAACACGCAGCAGCTTCTAGAGTGCAGTGGAAAACATTATATTTAATTAAAAATTTCATATACAGTACTGTGCTTTACAAACCATTAAGAAACCAATTAATTACTTACCCAAAAATAAATAAATACAGTTAGCCGGTGAAGACGCTGTTAGCTGTGTGCACACATCTGCTGTCACTCACGCCATTCAGGGACGTCAATTAAAGCCAGACACGCCCCCAAAATAGCCAAATATGTGAGGTCTAATATCTTATTAACCGTGGGACTATTAGAAGAAAAAAACACAGAGAATCAATAAGAATGATATAACTTAGTACATAAACTAAAACGATTTATGGGGAAAAAATCTATTGTCTCAGTATTTTAGGTGAGCAACTGCGATTTTTTAATGGAAGTCTGTGGAACCGGAAGTCTTCTGTACCCAGTCCCTAGTGGATCCTGGTGGTATTGCACTTTAAGAAACTTCCGGGTAAGCCTCATCTCAAAGTTTGGATGGTTGCTGAGTGCTTGTTACTGAAAATATTACGAACTAAAGGTGTTTGATGAGTCCAGATTTACACTATTCCAGAACTTTGGGTGGGACATGTTACCCTGGGTTTGCACTGGGGCAAGATGTCTGTGATCTCTACAATTTATGACCACGCTTGGAGCTCGATTGGGGTATAAAAAAGAGGCAGGGCGCATCAAGGACATGAAACTCGAAGGAATCGTGTTGCCAAGTTCATCAAGTTCCCTACGATGGCACATCGAGGTCTGTTATGCTCTGTTAAGGTCTATTAAGGTCTGTTAAGCTCTACTGCACTTTATTACGATTCCCGCATTCTATCACAATTGGTGTCAAATCGTAATAATCACGGCAGAATTTTTTTAGTCAAACGATCACGATCAGCGCGATCATCACGAATCCACCAAGTCCCTCAAGATCATCATAAATCCATCCAGTTTCCTCACTATCATCACAATTCAATCCCAGGACCCCCCACACTCCTCACGGATCTCTTAAATCTCGGAGATTGCAGACATAATGCTGCAGTGTAAACCCAGGTTTAAGAAAGGAAGTGCATGAAGTCGACTCTACCATCCTCAACACAAGATCTCAGTGAAAAATTAATACAACTCTGGACTGAAATGAAAAGTTATGACATTGTATAAGTTTATCAAATCAATGGTACAGCAAATTCATACTGTAATCAAAGCTAAAGGCAGTTCAACAAAATATTAGACTGCTTTGTTTTTGGCAGGGTAGTGTATTACTGCCCTGAAATAGGAGCCCTCTGCTCCAGAATTGATTTGATTGATTGGGCAAGAATAAGTACAAAGTAGTGTTAGACCCTTAAATATTTTTTTACTCCCCTTCTGGATTTTCCTCCTCTCAGCTTTGAAATGCTTCCTCAGGAATCCAGCTCAGTGTTGACAACTAGGGTTTATAAAATAATTTAAATAAGCCTCTTTATTTAGTATCCTGGCTGTTCTGTCTCACTGAAAGCAAACCGCTTTAGTGGCTAAATATAAAAATGTGGTTAAGCATTAATTCTTAAATATTTATCAAGGTGCCTGAAATAGTGTTGTCTCTATGAGGTGTTTACAGCCAAAGAAAGTCTAAAAATTAAATTAAAGTATTGCTGACAAGTTCTAACACTTTGACCCAGACTCAAGTTTGTTTCAAGCTCTCCTGGATGAAATCTTTAAGAATTGATTTTCTAGTCAATAAGTCAGTGATACTGCAGTGGTCTCGTGGTTAGGATTTTTTTTCCTGCCATAAGCCCTGTTTGATTCCTGGTCAGGAAGCAGAACGGGAAGTGGTGGCCTAGTGTTTAAGGTCGCAGGCTATTTATTGGATGATGTGTTTATATTTCAGCACCAAAGAGCTGCTAAAGTTCTAGAGTTCTTGAGTAAGACCCTTAACCCTCAGTTGCTTAACTGTATCCTGTTTCAAATTTTGCTATGTTGCTGTCCTGCATATCCTGTTTCATTTAAACAGAACACTGAAATAAAACAGCTAAATAATAGACTGACTGCTTTAATTTAAATGAAAACTGGAATAAAAAGGCAGTGGAAAGTCTTATGCTTGCCTGCCAAGGAGAACCAGTCATCAGCTGCTGCTTTTTACCTTGTGTGTGAAACTGTGAGTGTAAGCTGTCTGTGTCAGTACTCAAATGATGTTTTAAAAACAGAGCAAAACTGTCAAAAACAAGATTCCTTGCTAAAAGAAGAAGGTGAAAAATGGCAACATATACTGTATGTTCAGGTGTTCTTCCCGAGAACCACCATTTACGTACTGCTCAAATATTAGATTTATAATGCACTGGGCAAGCAATTCCCAGACCTGGTATTGCAGTACATCTGCCCTGTTGTTGCAACAGCTGATGAAAAATTCCTGTCTGCAACAAGGCTGGTGTGTTAGAGAAGGGAAAACCATAAAATCTACGGAGCTATATGAATACACAGAGCCATTGTACTGGCTGGTGGGGTTCAGCAGCTTTCAGAATTAACTGGCTATGTTAGCTGTGCAGGATGCAAATGTGTTATAAATTGGTGATTTAAGGACATAGCAAGTGACTTCCTCTTTCTAGTTTGCATATTGTCTTTGACATATAAAAATAAATAAATAAATGAATGATTAACCAAACCAACACTTGAAGCTATGCAGTAACTCCAGCAAAATCCATCTAATACCAATTGCTGATGCAGTGTGCAGCTTTTCTGGTAGCACGCACTGAGCACATAAAAGCAGAGGATGAGAAAGGAGTTGAAAGGATCCGGAGGGCTGCTGGAGGTAAACACTGGCTGATAGGGTGGCTTTAACCCTGTATCCTGCTAAAGCGTGCCCCTTTGGCACCACAGCTTCTGTCTGATGTCCTTTCACTCCGAGAGTAAGTCTGACTCCATAGTACGAATGCAGCCCACACAGCAGGCTTAGCGTGAGGTGTGGTGGATGGTGTAGACACCTGCGGTCACACACTCAGCAGTCATGCATAAACCGGATAAGGGTCAAACTGTAACTTGGCTGGTCAGACAGACCTGTACTGGGTAGGGAAAGGTGTTGGCAATATGCCCTTCTGCCCAGTGGCATCTGTCTATGTGGGGTGGAGAAGTATGTGTGTGTGTGTGTGTGTAGTCTAAATTGAGACAGCTGGTTAAAAAAAACAACACTATAATACATGTGATAATTCTGTTGAATGTTATTCCTGTTATTCCTGTTATTCATCTCCATTCCCATCAAATCAATAGATTGGGCTCTTTGTTTTGCTCTCTGCAGGATCCCACCACTATAATCCTTAAAAAAACTACTTATAATAGATGTACTATGATACTGCTCAGAAACAACTTGGTGATTGCCTTCTGCATACATTGTCTTAATCAGAATCCAGCATGGAATAAAATCATCTTCGTCAGCAGCAAAATACTGTCTTGTCTCTAAGAGTGTATGTGTGAAATAGATACAAGATGGGTAAAATTTCTAGTGCTTGCTGATACCTTGGATGGTGGTGCTTCAGACACTCAGTGAACATGCAGAGTCTTCATTCTACCTATTACTCTTAGCTCCTCGCGAGCTATGCTTATACTTAAGTGTACAACTTTACACTACATGATGTTTTCTGAGGTCACCTAATTCTGGAACCAGGATTAACTTGCTTTAAGGGACAATCCTGTGCAGGCCTTAGAAATTGTAAAATATTTTAAAGCTCTCATTAAAAATAGTCCAATAGAGAAATTCAGAGCAGTCTGTATTGCATTATGGTTCCTGGAATAGAAATGAGAAGAGCAATAGCCAATTGTCCCACCGTTAAGGGTTCATTTTTAGCAGCCTAGTGACTCAGCAAGCCATCGGCCGTCCTTCATTGGCCCAATTTTAATGGCTCTGCACACTATTGTTAATGCATGGCACTGACATGCATATTGAAGAATCTCTTCCCCAAATGACTCTGTAAACAAGATGTGAGGGCAGCACTGGTAACATAATTTGCAGGAATAAGTGTCAGGCTGCAGTTATTGCGTTATTTAGTGCACCATAAAGCGCCAGGCTATTGATTTGAGAGGCGAAGCGGCTCCACAGTTATTTCTGTCATTGCCACTCTCATTAAACTGATATATTAGTCTCTGTGTTTCCTCCTCTGCCTTTCTGTGCCTCTGTGCAGACCCTTGTTCTCATGCTTTATTTCTTTATGTCCTTTCTTTTCATGCTGTTATCTTTTTCTGGACACTCCACAACATATATACATACAGGGGTGGAAATTAACACTAGTCCGCTGGCCTGTGGCAAGTAAAAAAATCGGTAAGGAATTGAACGAGTGAAATTAGCTAGCAAGTCATCCAGTTGGCAACCTGACAAATCCAATAGCCAAAGAAGATATAATGTTCCTGACCAGTAAATATAAAGGCGGACTAGTAGTTTCATAATTTCACTAGTCCTGTTGGCCAGTAGCTAAAT
>JBCNYH010000001.1:16067690-16085602 GCA_039654325.1 Tandanus tandanus
TAAAAAGAGAGAAACCAGAAGGAAGGCAGACATGAGGGCACCCTGTGACATTGGGCAATCAACCACTCCACTGTCAACGGACCTAGGTCATCATGTAGAGTGAGAGAGCGACAGCATCCCAACATCACAGTTTACTCTCAATGCCTGAGAAAACCCAGATCTGCTCCTTTACCTAATAAAAGGCTATTAACAAAATGATTGACTAAACAAGTAAGTTTTCAGCCTAGTCTTAAAACCAGAGACTGTGTCTGAGTCCCAAACATAAACTGGAAGGTTATTCCATAACTGTGGGGCTATGCCCCTTCCTGGTTAGTGGTGGTTGTGTGATAGGGAAGGCAATACTTGATGGGTGGGAATTGGACACGATTAAATTAGCGAGAAAAATGGGGAAAAGTAAAACAAAAATGTCCTTTACTGCTACACATGATGAAACTGAAACACCACCCAAACTTATTACATAATCAGAAACCTTATTTCTAGCTGCCTGTGATCCGAGTACAGGTACAAGTACAAGGACATGAATAACTTCTACAGTGGCCTGAATGAAGTCTACGGCCTCACCACCTCGGGCTCATTTCCTTTATTCATACAGACAGCTCATCTCTGAGAAAAAATCCTGGAAAGATAGGCCAAACATTTTCACAGCATACTGAGCAGGCCTCCTACCATCAGTGATGATAAAACCATTGCAAGACTGCCTCAGGTCCCTGTGAAATCTACAAAGAAGGTGGAACAGCTATGACAAAACTGTTCTTACCTCTTTGTAGATTTCAACTGAGATGGAACAGTTCTGACAGAGAAGCCTCATGACCTATTTCCGACCATCTGGGATTATGAATCAGTACAAGAGGAATTTAGGATACCTCCATCATACAACTTTACAAGCGCAAATTAAACTGCCAAGTCTGCGATAACCATCTCAAAATTTCCCTGTTATCCATCACAGGCAAGATTCTGGTTAGAGTCCTCCTGAACCGCCTCATTGTGCACCTTGAGCAAGGTCTCCTACCAGAGAGTCAGTCTGGCTTCCAAAAAGAACATGGGACTATCGACATGGTATTTGCATCCAGACAGCTACAAGAGAAGTGTCATGAACAAAATACTGACCTATACTCCACGTGTATCGATCTGACCAAGGCCTTTGACACTGTCAGCAGCGACTGCCTTTGGAGAATCTTAGCAAAGTACAGATGCCCTGACAAAATAATTGCTATTGTCAAACAATTACACAATGGCATGCTGTCCAGAGTCCACAACAGTAGATTAACTGATCCATCTCCTGTCACAAATGGAGTAAAGCAATGATGCATTCTGGCTCCCACCATGTTCAGCCTCATGTTTGCTGTCTGACACATTCAGCTATACTGACTTTGGCATTGGCATCAAATATTGTACTGATTGATCACTTTTAAACCTCAGGAGGATTCAAGCAAAAACCAAGGCTATGTTGGTCACCATCAACAGATTCCTGTTTGCTGATGACTGTGCCCTCACTGTTGTCTCTGAAGCTGACATGCAACACAGCATTGACAAGTTCACTGAGGCCTGCAACAACGTTGGCCTTACCCTTAGCACAAAGAAGATTAAAGTGATGCATCAACCAGCCCCTGGCAAGCCTTATGCTAAACCCAACATTAGCATCAATGGGCAGTGACTGAATGTGGTAAACAAACATTCACCTACCTGGATAGCACGCTCTCCACAACTGTTAACATGGACAATGATATGAACACCAGACACATTAAAGTGAGTGTTGTTTTTTGGTAAATTTCACAGGAATATGTGGAACAGGAGGGGCGTCATGGTGGAGACAAAGATCAAAGTCTACCGAGCCATAGTTCTCACCATGGCTTTATGGTTGTGAATCATGGACAGCACCATTCAAGTGCCACGCAAGGAAGCTAAATCACTTCTACACTGCCTGCCTCAGAAAAATCCTTGACATAAAGTGGCAAGACGAGGTTCCCGACACCGAGAGTCTAACTTGTGCCACCCTGCCCAGCATCTACACCATCTTGATGCAGTCACAACTTCGATGGGCAGGACATGAGGCTCGCATGCCAGACCACCTGCTCCCAAAGCAATTGTTTTTTGGCCAACTGCAGCATGGCAAATGCTCACAACGGAACCAGAGGAAGTGCTTTTAAGGCACTCTGAAAGCTTCTTTAAAGGCCATTAACATCAACCATAGTGGTTGGGAGCAGATGGCACGGGACAGAAAAGGGTGGCATTAGGCTGTCCTTCGAGGAGCTAAAACTTATGAAGCCAACAGGATTAGTGCAGCTGAACAACACAGACAGGCCAGAAAGGACAGCCTCAGATCTCCGTCTGCTGCCACCATCCTGTGTTTATACCCAAAGATTTTTTTGGGCGCATATTGGCCCCCACCCCCAATCACAGGTTGACTCGATGGTCCTTGTTATTCCAACTGACAAAGAAGATTTATCAGACCAGTCCACCTTATTTCATTGCTCCATGGTCCAGTTTGAAGGTTAGCAGATGCAAAAAGTGCAGGTCTATAGTTTTATTTAACACCAATCAGGCAGACAAACAAAAGCACTACCCAGTACTTAGTACATGAGATATACTAATGGTCAAAATTAGCAAACAGGCATAAACAGGACATAAGTCCCTCATTTATCCATTCATTTACTTGCCAAAATGCTTAATCCTAGTAGCGTCACAGGGAGACTTGATCGTATTTCAGCCACCTCTGGGTGAAGGCAGGGTGCACCCTGGACTGTTTGCTTGCCCATCACAGGGCAACACACAAACCATTCACACTCACACATAGAGGCAATTTGGAACAGCCAATTAGGCTAATGTGCATGTCTTTGGACTGTGGTAAGAAACCAGTTTACCCAAAGGAAACCCACACAATCAGAGGAAAAAAATGCAAAGAAGTCTGTCACTGAGTCCGGGATTCAAACCCAGGACCATCTTGCTGTGAGGCAGACATGCTATCCGTGCTGCCTTGAAATGAATAGGCAAACTAGGAAAAGAACAAAGGCTTTTTTAAGGCTTTGTAAAAGCACAATGGGAGTCTGAGTTATTTATGGGAGTAAAGGTGATTGTGGATGAGTTCCATTAGTAATCTGGTGATTGTGAATGCAGGATAGGTGCTTGATAATGTTGATGACAGTGTCACTGGCTGGAGATCATGTGCATTGTAGACTGCATCTCTGGGAGTCACACAATGTACAGTTTATATTGTGCATTTGTTTCCTTATGTATGTGATTTCATTTCATTAATCAGTATTTAATTTATTTTTACATAAATATTTATTAAATTATCATTATATAACATACAGCAGGGGGCAGTTTACTTGAATATACATTGCTCTTATTCAGAAGTATGCTGTAGTTGTTGTTTTAAATTTTTGATTCCCCCCCTCCCCCCCCCCCCCCCCCACCAGCTGTCCCTGTAATTTACATGTACCTGTCCCTCTAACGGCCTTTGTATTGCCTCGTTAAATACTACTATAAAGGAAGTTTATAATTAGATCTAAAACCATTGTGGAGAAATCCACTGTGCATTGCACTTGTTCAGGGAATTTAGCATGGGGGTGCTGTTAATAAGGAAAAGGGTGTAAGTCACTACACACTCTTACACAGGGTAGGCTCAGCGATCAGACCTATGTTTCAAGTTATTTCCTAAAATCAAGCACATTATCGACAACATATAAAAATATTTTGTGGAGGTTCCACCATTTTGCCTATGTAAATTCATAAAAAAAAGTTTTTGTTTTTTAATTTAAAGAAGTGCCTGTTTGACTAAAATAAAAGAAAACAATGTCTGTTTAACCAAGGGCTCTTTGTTTCACTCCAGACCAATGACGTGGAAAATAATCTAGACCGAGCACCCTGTATGATTGCTGCATGCCTCCATGGCCAATGGGCTCTAACTTGGCAAAAATCATAGTAAACATATGCACATTGTAATGGGTGGTGACCCACAAAATTTACTTATTCAAATCTCCCCAATGCTCTCAGTTTAATCCACAATAGTGAACTACAAACACTAGGTATGAATTTGTCATTCATAACTCAATGGTTCAAAACAATTATTGTGACCTTTTAAATAATAAACTCTCTCGAGTAAAGATTTATCTACAAGGAAATATCATCCAAATACTCTTAAATAGGCACCACATGCTACTAGCACAATCATGGTAGTATCTTTTAAAATCACCCAAATCTTTAGACAGCTTTTTCTGCTCTGCATGCTCTGCTCTAGAATTTTGTCAGTGCAGACCTTGGCTCGTTTCTCCTTACACTGTGTTGTGCAGATCAGTCTGTACTTCCTTAAGCCAGCTGTAATTACCCACAGAATAAAGGTACATTAAAACAGTGTACTGTGTTGTCTTAAATGTGTTAAGCGCCTGTGCCTGGATCGCTATGCAATTATCCATAAATATCAGCATGAGTACGGTTTACAGAGAATAAAATACACTTACCAGTGAAAAGATATTTCTTTGTGACCATCTGGATGATTTTCACAGCAAACTGCACAACATGAATGAACCATTTAAACACAGAAATAACACGAATCCACAACACTGGGGCTTTTTTCCATGACCGGAAGTTGAAGCTGATTACCTATGAGAGAGGGGGTGGTGCGCAGTCTAGATCATTTTCTACGTCATTGCTCCAGACTCACTGGAATATCACTTCTTGTCTCTTAATCTTCCATAATTCACCTCTTCCCTGTTTCCCTTTATATTCTGTCCCCACAGTTGTCTGAGCATGGTGCGTGTGTGTGAGCATGAGGGGGTTGTTGAGACATGGCCTGGGTGATGTAGTGCCAGTAGTGAGAAAAGCATCAAGGCCATCACTCCTTCAGAAAAAGGACCATTTGCTCTCATTTCATGCATTGTGCTTTCTCCAGCGCCCCCCCCTTCTCGCCTTCCCCATAGGAGCAGACGTAAAATGTGTAGATTGAGCAAGTGTAGTGTTTTTTTGTGTCTAAAGGGAATGGAAGGCAGGTAATAGATGTGTGACGTAAAAGTAAGGTAATGTCGCAGGCAGTGAAGCAGAAAAGTAAAGGTGGACAGGATGAACAGGAGCTAAGTAAGAGAAAGTGGGCATATGGAAAAAGGTACAGGCTGCTTTTCCTAGTGTGTCATTGTAAAAGGTCTGGTGATACTCAGTTTCAGATATAAATATTTAACTCATAACCACTAAACAGATTGCCAATCATGAGAACAAGGCTTATTAACTGATTAACTAGTGGTGTGGGAAGCATGTTTTTGCCATTACAACTATTGGTTTGTGCCTGTTGTGTGATACAGTGACTTGCAAAAAGTTTCATACCCTTTTTTTCTAACATTTTGTCACGTTAAAAACACAAAGGCAAATGATTTTTTTGGGGATTTTATGTGACAGACCAACACATAGTCATGCATATTTGTGAAGTGGAAATGTTCATTCATTCGTTCATTTTCTGAACCGCTTTATCCTAATTAGGGTCTCAGGGAGGATGGCGCCCATCTCAGCCGACTCTGGGCGAGGGCAGAGTACACCCTGGACAGCTGGGCAGGCCACCGCAGGGCAGAAGCACTGTGTGTGTGTGTGTGTGTGTGTGTGTGTGTGTGTGTGTGTGTGTGTGTGTGTGTGTGTGTTTATTTGTAAAAAAAAAATAAAAATTGAAAACCATGTGTCATTTTTATTCTACTTCCCAATTATGTGCCACGCAGTAAAGAAGACATAAATCCTCACCCAGAAACCTCTACATGGAACCTACATTCCACCACACCTCAGCATTGACAGATCAATGCTCAACACAGTAGAGTATTTCACCTACCTTGGAAACGTCATTTCTAATGACGCCACAGTAACCATGGACACTGACAACTGCCTCGCTAAAGCCAGCAGCTCCTTTGGTCGTCTGCAGAGGTGCGTCTGGAAAAACCACTCTGTGCGCCTGTCGACAAAGATGGGCAGGACACTTGTCACACAGATGCCTAAAACTCTGTTCTATGGATTACTACGCCATGGCAAATGTGACAGAGGAGCCCTGCAAAAGGGCTTTAAAGGCCAACTGAAGCACCAGCTTAGTGCAGGAAACATCCCAGAAAAAGACTGGGAAAACATTGCAAGTGACCGAGACAGCTGGTGGTCAGCCACGAAGCGAGGCTCTGAGATCTTGGAGTCAGCCAGAAGAGATGGCACAGAGGAAAATTACAGGAGGAGGAAAGCTGTAGCTGCCCACAGCCCTCCTTCACAATGGTTCACATGCCCACAGTGTGCAGAGTTTGCAGATCGAGAATATACATATACAGTATACTCACCTTGAACTTAATCCCATTTTTGCTCCACACCTTAACTATAGGTTATCATGCTCAAAAATACGGGTTGTATACATTTCATAGATACAACTACAATGCAGTTGTGTTGTACATATGCTGAATATATTGAATGTCATTCAAGGCAGTAAAAAATTACTCTTTAACCAATAGTATTGTCTATTTAAAGTCTTCTTTTGAAGACATCTTCATTAGAGACAAACATATCAAACTCAAAATGAAATGTTGTCTCATGTGAGCTCCAGTTGCTGTAAAGTTAGCTGTAAGAATGAATGGTCGGTTAGCTGATCCATGTGCATGTTTTCATGATTATACTTAGTTTTCACCGCATATATATTAGCATGTCAACATGGTGGCGTAGTCATTAGAATGTCCATGTTACAGCAAGAAGCTCTTGGGTGCGAGTCCCAGCCTGAGTCATTTCTGTGTGGAGTTTGCATGTTCTCCTCATTCTTGAATGGGTTTTCTTACAGTGGTGTACCCTGCCTTCAACCAATGTTGGCTGAGATAGGCTCCAGCCTCCCCGCGACCCTGGTAGGAATAAGCAGCTTAGCAAGTGAGTGAGTGACATATTAGCATTAGCTTTTGTGACAAAAAGTAATAGACTCTGA
The DNA here is from genome assembly GCA_039654325.1 of Tandanus tandanus. Classification (NCBI taxonomy): domain Eukaryota; kingdom Metazoa; phylum Chordata; class Actinopteri; order Siluriformes; family Plotosidae; genus Tandanus; species Tandanus tandanus. The sequence continues at coordinate 16,074,607 of JBCNYH010000001.1, forward strand.
ATACAGGCCACAGAATACATATTGCTTCATAATCAAGTAATGATAATAAAAAGACTTTAAAGGATTTGGTCTGCAATATAAATTTGTTTCTGGTAATTTAACTTATTCTGGTGTGATTCTCTTCCCAGATCCTGGTTGCTGCACTACTGTGACCATTCCTCAACATTCCACAGGCCATCTTGCATTGTTTTCTCCTTTTTTTCTGTTGGTGTGCTTAATCTTTTATTTGTGATGTATCAAAGTGTGTTTGTGGATGTGTTGGGGGCAAAGGTAATTCCAACCAAGTAGAACATGGCAAATGATTCTGCTTGCTTCATCTTCAAAGCAAGGTTTTTTTACCCCCCCCCCCCCCACTCTTGTTTTATAAACCACATAAAAGAAGTTCATAAGTATATATCTGTTTGTGCGTGTTTGTGCGTGTGTGTGTGTGTGTGTGTGTGTGTGTGTGTGTGTGTGTGTGTGTTATAAATATATAAATAATAAAATGTATAAATTATCATTATTTCAGTTTACCTCTTTGAACTGTTCTTTGTCTTTGGTAGCGTGAACATATATCTTTAATGGGAAAATACAATAATTTGTTGCACAAGTTTAAATTTACTTTAAGTTTTCTGAAATCCAAAGGGTAAACAATATGCACATATCTACCTTTTAGGTAGATATATCTAAGAGGCATTTAAACTTCCTGTTGGCAATCATGACTACAGCTAGTCGCTTCTCTGTGGCAACATAAAAAGCATTTGTTTGACAGCAGTAACTGGATTGGGTCCATGTCTGTGTTCCCTAGTACCTATGTTCCCAAGGAACCCCTACCTTAATATTCCATAACTTGTTACTTTGAGTATGTTTGATTTTGTTTCATTATACTTCTTTTACAATATGGATACAATCATTGTAGCTTACTTCTATAAAGTAAAATAAGGACCAGGGAACATAGAGTCTGGGGAACATGGAGCTGATCCCATTGGATTGACCACACACAATACATTGGGCATGTCCACGGAGGTCAATTCCTATCTTAGTGAAAAGATTGTAGATTTACACATGGCTTCAAAAGCATGTTGGCTTCAAAAAACAACAAACAAAAGTGTCAAGAATAAATTTTGCTCATCAAAAACAACAAAACAAAATGGCACCCGCCAAAATTATAGTCACAACAGTCAGTATCGGGTATGTCCTTCGTTTGCGTTGATACAGGCAGTGATTTGCGGTGATACAGGCAGTGATACAGCACGGCGAAACCGGTCCAGCAAGTGCTGCAACCGGATGTAGCAATCCTGTTCGGGAGTCGTCACTCTCTCTCGCCCTGGACGTGGCCTGTTGTCAACTGACCCTGTCATGTTGTGGCAGTCAATCAGGTTTCTGATGGTGGGTTGTGTACAGCCCATATGCCTCACTACCTCACTTGTAGCTCAACCCGGTCCTCACCATACCCATTGCCCCGAGACATTGTTCACATGAGAGAAGTGGTTTTATGATGTGCACTAGACTAAAAGTACCGGACCTTTCTGAGCCTTTATATAGGCTTTCCAAACCACTCCTCAAATTGTGTAGATACACATTGTGTTTTGCTCTAACTACATTTGTCCTCTTTTGCAAAGTGGCCTACATATGTGCAATGAAGCGTGACAAAATGACAACTCATTTTCTCAAGTGCCCGAGTACTATTATCAATAAAGCCACAGGGTATACTAAGCCTAGCCAATGAGGTCTGATTCCAATAAAGGGCACAGATTGCTAAAAAAGTTAATGCTGGTTATGACAGAAAGTTATTAGAGCACATAGTGCCTACAGATTGTTGCACATGAGGTAACACAGATGCAGACCAGTCAGACTGCACATGCTTGACCCCTGTCCACCACTGAAAATGCTTACAATGGGTCCGTGAACATCAAATTGACTATGGAGCAGTGGAAGTAGTTGGACTGGTCTGATGAATCGCATTTCCTTTATATCATAAAGACACTTGGGTGCATTTGTGTTACTTTTGCAGGGAAGAGATGGACTATGCAAAAAAGGCAAGCCACCCGAGGCAAGCAGTGTGATTTTATGGGCAATCTTCTGCAGGGAAACTTTGGTTCCTAGAATTCATATGGATGTTACTTTACCGAGAACTATCTACCTACACATTGTTGCAGACCAAGTATACCACTTTACAGCACAGGTGTTAATTCTCTTAAAAAATTCAGGAATAGATTTAGAAAAGTTGACCTCCAAATTCCCAATCTCGGACAAACAATTCCAAACTATGGCGGCCACACCCTGCAACTTTGAGGAATTAAAGGGTCTGCTGTGATCAGCTTGGGGCCAGATAGCACAGCACATCATCTGAGATCTTGTTGGGTTACAGCAGTTTTGGTGACACAAAAGCTGCTTTGCGACAATGTCAGTTGTAAAAGCGCTATACAAATAAAACTGAACAAGTAGGACCTTCACAATAATATGCAGATGGTTTTAATATTATGGCTGATGGATGCGTTATGGTTGATGGATAACACAATATCTATTTTAAAACTAACTCAGTTTCAATGTTTGGCATGTTTTTTGCAAATGTATGTGTTTCTGTATCATATGAATAATTAAATAAGTAATTGAAATGCCCAATTATTTTGCTTTGAAAATAAAATGCTTTGATACAAGCCCTGAAAATCACTAACTCATGGATGTCCATAAGGGTCTTTCTGTGAACAGTGCATTTAAACAGATTGTAAGTGAATGTTTACCATATTTTCTTCTAGGTGGTATGATTAGTCGTGATTCTTGTTTCTATGTCCTGTGTCTCAAACTGTTACAGGCAACCATTTCAACTGTAGCTTATCAATGCTTTATTTCAAATAAATGTAAAAAAAAGTTTACACAGCATTCTGAAGCAAACAGAAAAAGACAGAGATTGTTAGGTACAAAGAAGCTCATTTTATTATGCTGTCCACTTCTGCAATTACAGGCAAAACATGCCATAGCGGTTCCTTTTATTTGATGCCTGGCAATTACTGTGCTCAGTATAATTATGCAGCATCATGGAAATCTAAACTATTTTAAACACCAATTAATTTATTCCCACCACCAGAGGCTTTTTGTAACACACAATACACATAAACTGAGAGCACACACTAATTCAGGAAGTTCAAGAAAATAAATGACTGAGAAATTCAGGTTAGTGATTGCTTTAATGATGATGCGTCTTCTGGTGGATTATCACTGAAATTAGAAACAAACATGACAGAAGAATTATGTATACATCGATTTCTTATTCAGTTGAAGAACATTTTAAATTAATCTAGATGACACCAGAGTTCTTTGACTGGAAAATTTATATACACTTGCCCACCACTTTACCTATACACCTGCCCATTATCTGTACACCTGTTCATTCATGCAATTATTCTACCTACCAATCAAATGGTACAAGTGAAATGCATAAAACCATGCAGATACAGGTCAAATGCTTTAGTTATTTTTTTGCATAAAACATCTGAATGCAGGTACTGACCAAGCCTTGATCATTGGCACCAGATGGGCTGGTTCCGGGATTTCAGAAACAGCTGTGATCTCCTTTGATTTCCATTAAAGACCCCACAAGAGTCTTTAAGTTTTATTTGTGTCATAAACATCCATTGAGCAGCAGTACAGTAGGCAGAAATGCCTTACTGATGAGACACAGCAAAGAAGAAATGCCAGACTGTAGCTTGGATCTGTCTGACAGGAGGTGTATGGTAACTAACAAAACTACTCTTTACAAATGTACTGAGCAGAAAAGCATGCCCAATGCATCAAACCTTAAAAACCAAATGGGTTCCAATACCATTAGCCAAGAACAGGTGGTTGGAGGTAACAGTGAAGTAATTCAGCATGTGTAAATGTGTTCCTAATTATATGATCAGTGAGATAAATTATCAATGATAATATCATAGTACTTTAAACAAATGTGTAACTTGGCATAGTCATTAATTACTGGCCTTTGGTTTCTTGGCAATTTGCATAGAGATGGTAGTCAAAGCAAATAGAGACTTCAAGGTGCTGACCATTTTTTTCTGAATTCATCTTTACTTCCATCTTTATTTGAATGTTAAAGCATTGGCTAAATGGCAGGAATGGTGCATCATTAGCCTCTCTCTCTCTCCTTCTCCCATTTGTGACTGGGATAGTAGACGATAAATCACTGGGTTATTGCTCCTAGAGGCCTCATGAATCAGACAACCCTCCATGGTGGGAAATTAAAGGCTTTCTAATGGGCTGAGCTGCAGGAACATATTGCATTTGTGAACACAATGGCTACCCTTCACATACTGATTTGTGCATCTAGTTCTGCCTCACAAACCTTGCAATTATGAATGCAACAAGTTGTCTCAGCAAGATTGAGTCGGAAAGGCATGGATACATTTGAGTAATGCTTTCAATCTAGCAAGTGCCAACTGGCAGTTGTTGTCCAGCGGAATTTTCAGTATGCTTGTCTACAGACTACCCTGACGTTCAGAAAACTCCAGCCCAGCAATTCACGGAAGAAAGGGCATGGTGTTATTGATGAGCCTTAGGAAAGTCACAACTGGTTGCCTTTTTAGGTTTTGTCATTAAAATAGCTACAAAGCAGCAGCATGCCTTTGTCAGAAACAATGTGTCATCCTTTGGGAATGGTCAGAATATGAAAGGTAAAGTGGTATATTTGTCTTTAAAAATTCTCTATGGATGATCCAAAACTTTCCATTCACTTATTACATGTGCAAAGTTAAAGGAAATTTTATGAGGCGGGAGGATTGGCATTGATCACTGAAATCTTTGTTGCTGCTTAATATGTTTTTAGAAGTTGCAAAATTAAAGTCCTAAAATTAAATTATACATGAATAATCAAATCAACCATAAGCCCCAAAGGCTACATGGGCTTGACTGGGCTGTAGATGTTAATGCCCATAAAATGGCACAGCTATCCCATACCCAAAAGAGTAGCATTTCTTTATTCTAAAAACTTGCTTGCTTTTGAGTCATACCCAAATGTCTGGTATTAATATTACATCATAAAGTTTACTAATAATACACCCCTTAAAACATCCAGGAATTGTTCAAAGTAAATGGCGGTTTGGGTGTCAGACATTCTCAGTCACATATTTGGTGTGTTCCAAATGCAGCATAACAAGCTTTTCAAGGTGAATGTATGTACAGGAGAGAATACATATGTTTAGTTAATTTCATTTTTATGGGGTATTTTATGGGGTGCATATTAATAAAGTTCAAACTTTTTTGTTTCATTTTTCATGCATCAAAAGCACTTCATATTTCACAAACAAACAACAAATTAGTTTGCAGTATGTTATATGGCAAGAAATTGCATAAACAATACAAATAATTAATAATGAGTTTCATTCTGCACAGCCCAAAAAAACATGCCCAATATTAATTAATGTGACTACAGTTATTTTAAGTAAAGAAGCAATTCTGTGAAGAATGATGCAGGTTGTATGTTTCTCCTTTATAGTTTCGAAATAGCATTAATCATTTTTATCAGCATGATTGCTCACTTACAGGTAAACACTGCAGTGCTGACATAGTTTTTTACTGCACATGTTTTCAATTATCCCAGGAGAGAGCCAGCTGTCAAGGAAACAAAAGTGAGAAGGGAAAAAAGTTGTGTATTTTGCCAGAATTTAATAGTTAATATCTGTTCAAAACACTTCTATTCAACAGCAACAATTTTGTCTACATTTCATGATTGCTGTTCATGTTGTTGTGAAAGATTTTCTTTTTTTTTTCCTTCAGAAAGTGGAATCAGATCATTTCTGGTCTCTTGATGTTTTTGTCACTGCAGTAGTACTATATAACTGCTCTGCGATCAGTCACATAAAAGTGATGGCTCAAAATTTGTAGGCTCAGATTATGTGCTGCACAAATCTTCTTTGGTGCCAAGATGTCTTCTTCAGTTGTGCTTCAGTCCCTGCCAGGAGGCTACCTATAGAAAATAATAGCTAAGTTCATCTACAACCAGCCTGAAGAGTCTAAATCGATCAAACACTCACACTACCTAAAGCCTTCTGTTTAGTATATGCAGCTGTCTTCCAACACCTCTGAATTAGTATGTGCAAAGGAGAGAATGCACTCTGTGAAATCAATGTTGTATATAACAGTTATTCCACAAAATTGAGTCGTACATGACCTGATAGCTTTTCATGTACAAAGAGATTGAGTGGAACAACTTTTATTATATCCACATCCACTGGATTGTAAGAAATACAGCATATTTAATATTATACAAGATACCCGCTTTTTGGGCTACACACCTTGCCAGCTACATGAAGGCAAACAAATGGCCAAAGTGATAGCCAACAGCAACAGTTTCTTTGGTGAAAAATTCTTGAACAGAAAAAATGCATGTGTTCTTACAATCAAATATTTTCATTTCCATTTTGTTGCTTTTCTTTCTTTCTTTCTTTTCTTATTTTGCTGTTTTATTTTTAAGAAGATTAGGTCCGACAACTCACTCTGCCATTTTGTTTTTCTGTACTCAAAATACATGAGCCAAACAGAGCACACAACCACTCATATCCAGTGCATGTGGATATAATATCAAAGAATATGCACTTATTGATTTGCTAGGCATCTATTTCTGCTCACTACAAGTATTTTCCTTAAACTGCATCATTAACTGAGAAACTCAGGACCTCAATCATTTTAGTTAGCATCAGAAAAAGTATACAGAAGATTCACTCCAGCTGACCCTACACAACTAAATATTTTATGATGTAAAATATCAAAAATGTCGCATATAATTTTACATTTTTATAGCTTTATACATTCCTGGGCCCCAACTTGCAAAACATGCATTTCTGAAGAAGATTGTCTCACTTGTTTACCTCAGGACTTGCACTACTGCACACTGTATTGTACCTGTATATGACTGTCACTTCTGGTTCTATTAAGAAGCTTTTTGACAGGTTTGTGATGAGCTGCATCAGTTATGGAAGATTACCAAATAATGAGTCTTTTTTTTTTTTTTTTTTTTTTTACCAAAAAAAATAAAAAACCCAAACAAAAAAAAAAATTCTAATAATAATAATATTAATAATAATTATAAGATTAATAATAAAAAATAAAAAAGAAAATAAAAAATAAGCCAGAAGATACTTTGTAAAATGTTGCACATCAGGACATGTTAGTTTAAATTTCAGATCATGACTCATAATTTTTATTCTTGTTAATTTTCTGAACAGTGATTTGTTTTTATATTTGTTGTTTTTATTTTTACATTTACAAAAATGCAGGAGTTGCCATTTGTAACAATGTCCTTTTAGTTATTGCTGTTTTTGCAAACATGATCTGGAATATTGTTGTTTCGTCAGTAATTCTGGGCACACCATCACTGAATAAGTCAGGTTATATATTAATTACATTAGTGTGAAGCCATAGACTTAGAAGGACGAGGTAGTGTAATGACTAGCATACTGGCAAAAAGCAAAATAAATCTAATAAACTCATGACAGATTATTCTGTAATCTGAGAGCTTTCAAGTTATATTTGAGTTGTGTGTGGAACATAACCCATAATTAGGGTTTCCAAAACAAAATAAATGAACCATTAGTTGACAGATGCATACCAATCACATACATGGGTGAATTTGTTCCACATTGTTAAATACATCAGGCTAAACCCAAAAGATATTAATCAGTAATTTGAGTAAGTGACTCATTAGGGCTGAAGAAACATTGGAAGAGAAGTGAAAGAAATTTGAAGAAGTTTAGGGAGTTTTGCATTGGGTTCATTTGATTTGAATTGTGATTTTAGTTATTGATACAAAACACTTTACAAGATATCTTTAAAAAAAAAATCACAATGTATTTAAGATCTAGATAAGGTGAATAAGGTGAGAGTAATAAGTCTATATAGTGCCCAAAGCATGTACAACAGGCACATGATCAGAACTAGAGCATGGGGCAATGAAAGAAAATGGTCTGGTCTCACGAATCACGTTTTCTTCCACATTATGTCCACAGCAGTGTACATTACATTATTTATTAAGGGAAAACATGGCATCTGGATGACCTATAGGAAGTAGGCAATCCGGCAGAGTCTGTGTGATACTCTGGGCAATGTTTTGCTTTGAGTTTTACCTGTACCACCTACCTAAACATGTAGCTGTAGATCATATATACACTTTCATGGCACCAGTTTTCCTTAATGGCAGTGGCCTCTTTCATGAGAATAATGCTTCCTGCCACACCACAAAAATAGTCCGGGAATGGTTTGGGAAACATGGCAAACACCAGTGACTTGGTCTCAAAATTCTTCAGATGGCAATGTAATGGAAAGAACAACTATGATCTTTTCAGCTCCCACTTAACAACAAAGAATTGTCTTAAAGGACCTCCTGCGAACATCAGACTGTGTTGAATTCACTTCAGAACATTTTGAGAATCTGATGAAAAGCCAGAATAGTTCCACATTCTGTGTTTTGTGTTGTGTTTACTAATAGCTAGGGCTGTTCTATACAGTAATGTGCTCTGTTGTAGAGAGCAGGCACTATATGAAGTAGCTCCCTAATGCATTATAGATATCTCATTGTGCATATTAAAAAAAAAAAAAAAAAAAAAAAAAAAAAAGGGGGGGGGGGGGGGGGGGCCTTCCCCTCCCGTTTGGCCCCAACAAGGACCAACCCAACCCCCCCCCCCCCCCCCCCCCCCCCCCCCCCCCCCCCCCCCCATGCTCAGTTGGGCCTAACCAGAGATAAATTAAACCCACAGCTCGTTCAGGCTGCACTATTGCCTGCTTTTACCCACATTAACATGTCTGTTTTGATCACGATGTGCTTGTCTCACACCTAAAGGCAATACTTTGCTCTGCAGCAGCTGGTAAAAGGTGTGTGAAGAAAAAATGTGCAGTTGCTGAGCTGAAGCCAAAGTCTCACAATTAGGTCTGCATGAGTGACCCATGTGAACCATATAACTAATGGAAATTTAATCTCCTACTGTACTGTTAATTTTGATAGTCATTGTAGGGAGGAAGTGAGGCTTTGTTCAATGCAAAAGGAAATATAGGCAATATAAGTGAAGCTGAGTTATTTAATCATATGAATAAGATCATTCTTAGGAAAGTCTATTCAGGTGTACTGGAGAGGAGGATCTGACTGATGGTTGAACCTCGGACTCAGAACAATGTGGTTTTCGTCCTGGCCGTAGCACTCTTGACCAGCTGTCCACACTCTACAGGATCCTAGAGGAGGCATGGGAGTTTGCCCAATCTGTCCACATGTGCTTTGTGGACTTGGAGAACGGTTTTAACCGTGTCCCTCGGGCTATCTTGTGGGGTGTGCTCAGGGAATATGGTATACCGGACCCGTTGCTATGGGCCATTCGGTCTCTGTATTGCCAGAGCCAGAGCTTGGTCTGCATTGGTAACAACATGTCAAATTCGTTTCCAGTGGGGGGTGGACTCCACCAAGGCTATCCTTTGTCACCGATTCTGTTCATAATATTTATGTATAGAATTTATAGAAATTCTATTTTCTAGAATTTCTAGCCAAAGCGTTGAGGGGGTTCTGGTTTGGTGGCCAATGGATCTCATCTCTGCTTTTTGCGGATGGCGTTGTCCTTTTGGCTTCATCAAGCCGGGACCTTCAGCTCTCACTGGAGTGATTCGCAGCTGAGTGTGAAGTGGCCAGGTGAGAATTAGCACCTCCAAGTCCGAGGCCATGGTTCTCAGCCAGAAAAGGGTGGAATGCACCCTCCGGGTCTGGAATGAGGTCCTGCCCCAAGTGGAGGAGTTCAAGTATCTCCGGGTCTTGTTCACGAGTGAGGGAAGGATTGAGCGGGAGATCGACAGGCGGATCTGTGCAGCCTCTGCTGTAAAGCGGAGCTTGTACCGGTCCATCGTGGTGAAGAGGGAGCTGAGCTGGAAGGCAAATTTGATTTACGTTCCTACCCTCACCTATGGTCACGAGTTTTGGGTAGTGATCAAAGGAACAAGATTGCGAATACAAGCGGCTGAAATGAGCTTCCTTCACAGGGTGGCAGGGCTCTACCTTAGAGATAGGGTGAGAAGTTTGGTCATCCAGGAGGAGCTTGGATTAGAACTGCTGCTCCTCCACATTGAGAGCATCTGATTAGAATGCCTCCTGAATGCCTCCCTGGTGTGGTGTTTTGGGCATGTCCAACTGGAAAGAGACCCCAGGGTTGACCCAGAACACGCTGGAGGGACTATGTCGCTCGGCTGGTTTGAGAATGCCTCAGTGTCCCCCGGAAGAGCTGGAGGAAGTGGCTGGGGAGAGGGACGTCTGGACCTCACTGCTTAGGCTGCTGCCCCCGCGACCCGACCCCGGATTAAGGGGATGAAGATGAAGATGAATAAGTTGTATCTTAATTGTCCAATTGTCTTCTTGAATTTTTCAGGAGGTGTCTAAACACTGGTTGTCACGATTATGTTAAACATATACTAAAATGTGTTTATTCAATAGGCCTTCAAATATGACTTTAAATTAGGCTTTTGAGTAGCCATAGCAGCACTAATGAAATACACTGTCTTTCTGCATAGTTCTTTAATTAATTTGCCACAGAAGTAAGTTGTCAAATGGATGGAATGAAATTAGTAAGTAATTAGTGATCTCTCAATCAAACAATTTATATATTACTGCTCAAACTTATGAAAGAGTATAGTAGTTACATCTTTGTTTCACCACACTCACAGGACTCACACTACACTTCCCATCAGCATTTTACTGCTCATGGTCAACTGACTTCTGATGCATTTCTGTTCTCAATCACACGTGATTACCCATTTACTATAAAAGCACTCTGAACTCACACACAGGTCACAAAGTATTGCTCTGTCATAGCAAGCCTTGCGTATTTTGTTTGCTTATTTTGTACATGATCCTGTTTGTCTTACAATTAACAATTATCTGCCTAGCTTGTGATATCCTGTATGATTTATATTTGTTTCTTCTAGACTTAGACTTAGACTTAACTTTATTGATCCCTTTGGGATGACTCCCTCAGGGAAATTTAAATTTCCAGCAGCA
>JBCNYH010000001.1:16102483-16113252 GCA_039654325.1 Tandanus tandanus
ATATATAATCACCATGCTCCCACCAAGTCTAAAATTAGAAGTTACAAATATCTGTATAAACAAATACAGAATGAATCATGTCTGTGAGTAATATGTACAGTATTATCCATATGATAAATAGTAGAATGTAAATGTAAGGCAAAATGTAAATGTATGACAGTGGATGTTGTAACGATATGGAGGAGTTGTACAGTTGTGGCCACAGTAATGGCCACAGTTAGGAATGAATTGCTGTGTCGTTCACTGAACGTGCTCCTGTGACTGGTCAGCAGGTTTTGAAGCAGGTGGGAGGTATTGTTCAGTATTGTCCTTATTTAGCACAACATTCGCCTTTTTGGCACGACCATCAGAGGGTCCATCTCCATCCCCACAATGTTACTGGCCTTGCGGATCAGTTTGATCTCTTGGCATCTGCAACCCTTAGCCTGCTGCTCCAGGATGCAACAGCATAGAGGATAGCGCTCGCCACAACAGATTATAGAGCATCCTGTGTATTGTGCAGAAGAATGACCTTAGCCGCCTCAAAAAATAGTCACGGCTCTGGCCCTTCTTGTAAAGTGCAGTTGTGTTTTTAACCCAGTCCAATTTATTGTTAATATGAATTTCAAAGTATTTGTAACCCTCCACCATTACCACACTGACGCCCTGTATGGAAACAGGGGTTGCTGGTGTTTTGTATCTCCTAAAATCCACAACAAGTTCATTGGTCTTTGTCACATTAATCTACAGATGATTCTGCTCACACCATGTGACGAAGAAATCCACAGCAGCCCGATATTTCGTCTTCTCATCTCTACTGATACATCCAACTACAGCAGAGTCATCTGAAAAGGCAGATCTCTGTGAGTAGCTAAAGTCTGTTGTGTAGAGCGTGAAGAGGAAAGGGAGGAGGATGGTCCCTTGTGGTGCTCCAGTGTTCCTGACCACTGTTCCAACACGCAGTGCTGCAAGTACATATACTGTGGTCTTCCAGTCACGTCGTCCACAATCCAGAACACAAGAGAGGCATCCACCTGCATCTTTGTCAGCTTCTTACCCAGGAGGGTCGGCTTGATGGTATTGAATGCACTGGAAAAGTCAAAAACATGACTCACATTGCTCGCTGGCTGGTCCAGGTGTGTGTAGACACGGTTAAGCAGGTAGATGATGGTGTCTTCAACTTTGAGACGGGGCTGGTATGCAAACTGAAGGGGGTCCAGATGTGGTCTAACCATGGGCCGGAATTGATCCAGGATGAGTCTCTTGAGGGTCTTCGTAACATGTGAAATCAGTACCACAGGTCTGTAATCCTGTGGGCTCCTGGGATGTGGTGACTTTGGTAAAGGAATGAGGCATGACATCTTCCATAGTACTGGGACCCTCTGTAGACTCAGGCTCATCATGAAGATGTTATGTAAGACCCCACAGAGCTGGGGGGCACAGCTTTGAGGACATGGGGGCTCACCCCATCCAGTCCTGCCTTGCCTGAGTGGAGTCTTTTCAGCTGTCTCTGAACCTGGTCATAAGTGAAGTTGACAGGTGGGGGAGGGGTGTCAGGTCTATCACAGGAGGCAGAGGGGCAACAAGGAGATGGAGGGTGAGTGGCAGGGCAGGGTGTTTCAGGCTTGTTCCAGACAATTCAGATGGGGGCTGAACAGTGTTGAATCTATTAAAAATCGCAGTGTCGAAGAATCTCAGAATGGCAGTGTCGAATCTGTTAAAAAACTAATTCAGCTCATTGGCCCTTGGCTCCTCTGCTGTTGGATGACCTAAAACCAGTGATGGTCTTCATACCACTCCAAACCTCGCTCATATTGTTTTGCTGGAGTTTCCACTTCAGCTTCCTCCTGTAGTTGTCCGTAGCCTCTCTGATCTTGACTTTCAGTAAACCTTGGGTCCTTCTCACCTTTTCTTTGTTGCCAGCCCTAAAGGCCCTCTTCTTGTTGTTAAGGAGGGCTTTGATGTGTTTAGTCATGCATAGCTTATTATTTGGGTAAGAATAGATGGTCTGAGCTGGAACAATGGAGTCAGTGCAGAAGGCTATGTAATGCGAAATACACTCAGTGAGCCCATCCATGTCCTCACCATGGGGCTCACAGAGTGCCTGTCACCTCAAAACAACCCTATAGTTCCTCCACATGTTATTTCTTCCCACACACCTGTATAGGTTGTACCCCACTTTTCAGCTGGAATTGAACAGCTTCACCACAACTCTGATGGATAAGCAGTATATGGGTAGATGTATTCAGTCTTTCTGGTGTGTGTGCCTATGTGTGTTTTGTGTGTGTGTGTGTGTGTGTGAGTGTGTGTGTGTGTGTATGAAAACATCAGACTGACCACTCAATTACAGGCTGTTTCTCCTGTGGTGAGCTCTCTCAGGAGTTCCTGCATACACCAGCCCTCCTCGCAGCAAGCTATTAGCCAGCCTAATTACTAAAAATTTAGGCATAAGTCAACAGATGTGTGGAAAAACCAAACCTGCCTTGTGAGACAGCATAGCTCTTGTGCTCCAGAACACACACTGTCATCTATTTAAATGGAGCTTTCTATCAATTCAGCAGCCCTGTGTGGGTGGTGAGCAGGGAACAGAGCACATAAATTGCTATTATCATGAGATTATTAATAATTAGGATCTTATAATGAGAAAAACATTGAGCCTTTATATAGGCCTTCTGCAAGCAGTTGACACTATTGCATGTAAGTACAAGTCATCACTTGCTGGAAACATCAGTGGTAAGAAATGTTATAACTAGGGGTGGGACTCAATAAAAAAATAATCTAATTAATTAGAGGCTTTGTAATTCATTAATCTAGATTAATCACATTTTAATCACATAACAATATTTGCCCCAAAAAGCACCATTTTTAAAAATTTTAATGGATTTAAGTGGATGGCTGAATCAAATAATAGACACAGACATGAATATTGTAAACTCAAGATCTTTTAATGTCTGGAAAAAAATGCTTGCTTTTTAGTGTCATAAGGCTGTTAAATTTTGCTTGAAATAGTCTTTCTGCATGGCAGTTGAAAAGTTGGATCACATGTCACTATCTGTAGCACATTTTCTAACCCCTTATCTTCTACCACTAATAGTGGTCTACAGTCCAGAGCAATCCATTTTGCGAGTGAATTTGTGAGTTTGTCTGATGCTGACCTACTAATTTTTGTCCTGAAGCCAGTCATTTGATCGAGTTTGTGCTAACGACACCTCTTGGTCGTACTCAGACTGCTAGCATTAACAGCCCCGGTGGTTTCTGTGCTTGCTGCAACATGCTTTGTATGCTAGTAGTTGAACTGACTATGTTAAATTGCTTTAGATGTGATTATGTGTAAATGTGTGTGACACGCTGCTGTGTTGGACTGATATATCATTCTGGATGTATTTTGCTGGATTTCACTTCTAGTGCTCCCTGAAGTAAGCTCAGAAAAGATAGATAGCGTGATAAACATAACACATATAATGAATACATAAAATAAAACACTTCATCTGTTTACAATAATGAAAAACAAATTACCACTAAACAGTCATTAAGTTGTAAATCATGCTTTTATTAAGCACTATTATTAATTAGTATCAATTTTAAATGGAGTTATTTCATAATAGGAGTTCAAATCATCACACTAGTAAACCAAAACTAGAAGGAAACACCCTTTTAGATCTGTATACTTAGGCATTTTTAAAATTGTATTGTCCATCCAATTATGTAGTTTAAGACTTTTACACAATACACATGTCCATAGGGAATGTAACTCTTTGCATTAAAAAAGTATAAGAAGCAAAAGAAGAAACATTGCTTTATTCAGCTTTACTAACAAGGTGAATTTTACCCACTGCAGTGATCAAATACATTATTAAACAAGTAATTATTTTATAAAGTCCAAAGTTGTTCTAACTAAATTCATCTAACAGCCACGCTTTCACTAAGTTATGTTGTAATTAACCTACAAACTAACATATTACATAAAAAAGTAAGATTTGTTTGTTAGAAGAGGGCTGTAAGGGCTAAGTTTTCCAATTTGTGTGTTAAGTCAATTTTTTTCTCTACACTTCTGGTTATGGATAGTTGACTTGCGTGCATTCTCCACTAAGTCATTGGATCCATCCCACTGTGTGTAAATTCAAAATGAGCTTATGAATGAAGGCATGGGGTATTTAAATAGAAGTACACTGAGTCACACCAGTGTGTTTTGGCTGACAGAAAAACATAGCACATGGACTTTCCGATTTACCATTTGAATGGTAGAAGAAGACATTATTTTATGTACAGGATAAAATAAAAAAAAGCAAAAAAAAAAAAAAAAAAAAAATTAAAAATGACCAAACAGCCCATTTTCTGTTTCTATTCATGAAGACTTGTTTATTGTGTAGAGATTCATTTAAAAATTGCATAATGATGAGGATCAGTGCAGAAAACAAGTGATCACTTTGGCTGAGTTTACACAAGTTGATTGTGGAACATTTTGCAGCAGTGAAGAAGTTTACCCAGACAAGGTTAGAACACTCCTGTGGCACTTGATTATTTACAGCCCTCAGGGGCAAACAGCTGAGACATTATATAAAGTATATTTTTATATTTTATTATGAATATGGAGTGCATTACAATTGTGCTTTTACTTTGCCTGCCATGTGTCATGCATGAAGGGGAGACTTAGGTCAGGGTAAGAATTGCTGCAGCTTTTTCCTGACTTGCATGAAGAATCGAGCCTTCAGTGAACACTGCATATGTAAAGATCTCCATGAAGAGTCCTGTGAAATCCCCTGATTTTTCTCCTGTGACCACCTGTCAAGTACTGACTTCCTATCACGTGACAACCACCAACCAGGGACGGATGCATGTGCATTCTCGACCTAACACACCCAGAGGGAAAAGAGTGTTGGCTGATCACTTTGAGTGTCAGGGACTTGCATCTGTGAGACCTCGGGAAATCAGCTTCCATGGACTCCAGGCCGGCTGCGGCATTAATCTGGATTCGAACCTGCAATCTTCAGGTTCCGTAGTCACATTACCTTGTTGATGCACCACTCTGGAGCCCAAGTTTCCTTTATTTGATGCATTGCCAAAATATGCAAATTAATCAAGTGTTGAATTATTACCACATATTGACACACATTGAAAAACTAAATTGTATTACAAAAATTAAAGCAGCTTTTGCACTATATACATATAAAATGTTGATCTTGATGTTAAGCTAATGTTGGTAGTATAACAAATTACTTTCTAACGTATTTATTTATAACTACACACTAGGTATAAATTAATTGTAATATGACATTATGGCTCATTGAGAGATTCATGCCTTGTGTCACATGTGTGCTGCATAGTGTCTCATCTCCACATTGTCAATATGTACACTTGGGTGCACTCAGATATAAAGTCATCTAAACATAATTTTAAGATCACTCGCAATACTTACTGTCAAAATCATAAATCTCGTGGTCAACTGCCTGTTCAGCCATGCAGTAAATCTTTACTCAGTCAAGGAAAAATAACCCATGCCGCAGGGATTCCCTAAAAAAGAGCTTTTTGAAAACATCAACTTTAAAGTTCTCCAGAGGCGATACTTAAGGTCACTGAATGACCTTAAGCTGAATAACTGAATGACTGAGCGTGTGAAGAATGAATAATGCATTATCTAAAAATACCACACTGTGTTAAGCTGAATAGGCTTCTCACGCTGTGTTTTCTGAAAGTGTTTAACAGTAGACCAGCCCATTAAAGGTGCACTAGCAAATTAGAAGAGCAGTTTAGAAGTCCATATTTTTCTTCACTCTAAATGATGCATGTGTCTTCGACATTGTTATGCATCCTCCAGCCCCACATCAGGTATGAATCACACCCAAATGGTTCAATCACAATCTACACTTTCATTACAAAGATCCACAAGAGGTCATTTATCTTGTATATTACTCCAAGGCCAAGGCTGATCATTTCAGTAAATAATTTTCATTATATATAAGAAGCCCAGATTTTTTCCATTCCCTAATTATACTGTAACACTTTGGCAATTTCCAAATGAGAGCTTAGGGTTATTAAAACACTCTGTTATGCAACTGCTCATAATTAACAGCAAAAATTGGGCTTTTTAAATGTGAAAGCTCCATATGAACAATTAATGCTCTAATCAACCTTTCTGGAACATATTACTTAGTTAATTTAGAATAGCTCTCTTGTTTGCATAATGAGCACAGCTTAAAAATGGAAGTAACCACACCAGGCAAAGAAAAATAACTAATGTAGAAAACGCAGTGATTGAAATTGTTAGGATTCACTCTTTAGCTTAGTTTGTTCTGACAGATAGTGTATGGGGGGACATGATCTCCCATGTCCACAGAGTTTTCTCAAGTTTCTTCCAGCCTCACAAAAACTTTTCACTAGGTAAATTGGCTAAGATGAATTCTCCCTATTTATATAAAATTGTGTGCATAATGTCCAACAATGGTTTGACATATTATCCAAGGTATATCCCATAGAAAGACTTATTTATCTTATCAGAATAAATTGTTTAATAAATGGGCATTTCCAATTTAATACCACTGTTTAATTAGCAGTAGCATGGGGCCATAGTGATTAGCACTATGATCTACCTCGTACTAATATTCCAACAAAGGCTGCGGTGAAGAAAAAACAAGATCGATGAGGATTGATAAATGTCTTTTTTAGGTTTAAAACATGGCATTTCACTTAGACTTAGGGAATCGTTGACAAAGTTTCAGGGTGGTCATGTCCTTGGCTTTTAACAGAAAGTTTTATAGGGCTGTAAACATACCTCTGTTCTCCCTTCTATCTCATTCACATAAAGTGCAGGTGGATCAGTAACTCTGCAATGCAAGGCAAATGCATACTTCACTCACTCTCTTTACATTACACTTCCAAGTATCTGCATTGTCCTGTGCAATTCTGATGCAGTATACAGTTACAGTGTTGTCTGTAGGACACATTATTATCTAAGAATTAGACTCATATTGCGTCTGAGTCTTCAAAGGTTTGAAATCAGCATTGATCTTATGCTTTTAAATAATGATAGCAAAGGGTAACAAAATTTGTTGAGGGAAAAAGTTGAGGGAAATGTAACTTTCCCATCTTAAGAAAATACACATTTCATTTCAGAAGTACCCCCCATATAATATGAATATTTACCATATGATTTATTCTTTATTCAATATTCAAAAATATGAAGGTGCACATGTTTTGTTTTTTATTGTGACATAATGATTAATTGAACAACAACAACAAACAGACATTTGTTAATCACTCCTGAGTCAATACTTGATAGAACCAGCTTGGACTGTGATTACAGCCTCAGGATTTCTGGGATACATCGCTATCAGCTTTGCACATCTGGATTCTGGTGTTTTTGCACATCCTTCTTGGCAAATTGCTCAGGCTCTATCAGATTGGATGGAGGCCACTGGTGAACAGCAATTTTCAACCGTTTCTTTAGATTATCAGACTTAGGTCTGGGCTATGACAGGGCCATTCTAACATATTAAGAATCCCCCTGAGTGTAGCTTTGGCAGTATGCTTAACTACATTGTTGTACAGGATGGTGAATTCCTACCCCAGTGTCAAATTTCTTGCAGAGAATAACACATTTTTTTTCTTTAGCTCCATCTATCTTTACAGCCTTAACCAGTTTCACAGTCTCTGCTGATGAAAAGGTTGCCCACAACATGATTCTACCACCACCATAGTTCACTGTAGCTGTGTTCTTAGGGTGATGAGCTGGTTGATGTGACTGATCTGACTAATGGCCACCCCTCCACTTACTTTTAATAAAGAGTCTTGTCTAGCTAGATTCATGGCTGTGCCTTGTGCCATATGTTAAAAAGAGAGAGAGAGAGAGAGAGAGAGAGAGAGAGAGAGAGAGAGAGAGAGAGAGAGAGAAAGAGAGAGAGAGAGAAAGAGAGAGAATTTCTCTATTGGGCTGCAAATGAATAGACTTTTTTATTTTAGTAAAAATCAATAAATAAACAAACAAATGAATATATTCCAGTCATTTTAGTAAGCTTTTTAGTGCTACTCTATGTTTAATGCATGCCAATAATTTGACCCTTCTAAAAAAACACAATAACCTATTTTCCATAACCATAGTATATGCCTTCCAACATGGTTGTTGAAGAAATGAGAAGCTACTCACTGCATCAGTTCAGGTTAAAAGAATTGTTGCCAGCTGAAACATATTAATCACTGCAGTAACAGTCCAATCAAATACTCATAAATATTTGCTTATTTACTTTTTCTGGCTAGGCAGTGTGACGTTGATGTTTAGGCATGTTCTATCTGCCTAAACTGTGGGAACGTCCATGGACAGGTGGATTTATAACGCTCTTAAAATCTTGTATAACTCTTGTACACAAGCAGAATATGTACGATTAATTATGTGTCTTCTGATAGGAACAGATTGAATGATATATTTTGTTTTTCTAAATAATTGTGTTGACTATATTAATTTTAACCCTCACTTAAATATTATGACCTATCTCACAGCACTTATATTAAAAATATTCCCTCACAGCTCCAAGTCCATTTTGGTTCCATACTACAAAATGTGGTTGGCATAGTAGCTTAGTGGTTGGCACTGTTGCCTCAAAGCAAGAAGGTTCAGGGCTCAAACCTTATGGTTAGCTGGGGCCAGTTTTTCCACTGTGTGGAATTAAATAGTTAGCAGTATAGATAATGGATGAATAAACTGGAAACTGTGGAACAATTTAAGGAGTGAATATTTACTTAAGAAATTGTATGTAGTACATAGGGCCTCTGTTCACCTATTTCATTTATTCGTTCATACATTCATTCAGTTGCTGAACTGCTTAATCCTACTAGGGTTGCAGGGTTCTCCTCTGACACTACACGAAGGTGGAGTTCACCCAAAACAGCTTGCCAGACCATCGCAGGTCTTACACATACACACATAACCACTTACACTAGGGAAATTTGGAACAGCCAGTTAGCCTAAAGTGCATGTCTTTGGACTATAGGTGAAAACTGAAGTACCCGGAGGAACCCCACGCAAACATAGTGAGAGCATGCAAACTCCACATAAAAACGTCCTTGCTGAGGATGGGACTCAAACACAGGACCTTCTTGCTGTGAGGTGGACATGCTAACCACTATGGTACTGTGTCACCACATCTATTTCAATCTTAATTTTTATTTAAAATGTTAATTTTTTTGTAAAAATTATGTATTGATGTTTAGTTATTAATTAGAGTAAGAATCACACACAATCATAATTCATCACATTATTGTTTATATATTATTTAAATTAGTACATATTTATTCATTCTATTAATAAATACTTTCTGCTATACGATTATCCTGCTTACGAATTTCATATTAAAAACAATAGCGCTTGAATTGAAAATCTATTCATTAATCATAAATCTGGGAAACCCCAGCGTGGAGTCTACTGCGATTTCCTGAAATAAAAACAGACCCGTTTATTGCAAATGTCACCTAGTGAGTTTATGACTATGGCATAGCATTCTAGGGTTTTCAACAGATGACTAATCAACATGAATGTTTGTGACTGAGGCATATGGGGAATTTAGTGATCACAGAGAACTGAGTGCAAGTTTGATGAATCTTCCATATTATATAAATGAAGTAATTCACTATACTACCAAATCTACTTAAATATGGTTAAGAATTAAAAAAGAAAGAGTTATACATTTTTATTAATTGGACTTTTTCATTAAAAGAGTCAGAGATGAATTATGCATTCAAATTTTGTCACTTACATGTGCAATATATAACAGAATAATTCAAGGAATGCAGTAGTATTGCCAAGTGGTAATAATGCTGGCATACTTAAACTAACTGACTGTTTTAAATGGAGTACAAATTAATCCAAATAATGCAGTTATACTCTTTGTATTTTAATACATATTTTATATGAATGCTTTTATATATATATATAAACTAAAATAATCAGCCAACACATGAATTTGTCATGCAGGTGGGCATAGGTTATGTTAGCTTAAAAAGCATTATTTGAAAGCCAAATAAGTATTGGATGACTGTCAACATCAGAGACAAGAAGTAATTGTCAAAAGAACTGATGTTGTCCATTTGGCTTCATCAATCCAGGACCTCCAGCTCTCATTGGAGCAATGCGCAGCTGAGTGCGAAGCGGCTGGAATGAGAACCAGTACCTTCAAGTCCAAGGCCATGGTTCTCAGCCGTGCTGATTGTCCATAAAAATTATGAACAGAACCGGTGAAAAAGGACAGCCTTCGTGGACTCCAACCCTCACCGGAAATGAATCCGACCTGATGTTACCAATGCGGTCCAAGCTCTGGCTCTGGTGGTACAGGACCTAATGGCCTGTAGCAACGTGTCGCGTACACCATACTCCGGAGTACACCCCACAAGATAGCCCAAGGGACATGGTCGAAAGCCTTCTCTAAATCCACAAAACACATGTGGACAGATTGGGCAAACTCCCATGCCCCCTCCAGGATCCTGTAGAGTGTATAGGGCTGGTCGAGAGTGCTGTAGCCAGGATGAAAACCATATTGTTCATACTGAATCTGAGGTTCAACTATTGATCAGATCCTACTCTCCAGTACTCCTGCATAGACTTTCCCGGGTAGGCAGAGGAGCGTGATTTCACGATAGTTGGAACACACCCTCCGGTTCCCCTTTTTATAAAAAGGGGAACTACCACCCCGGTTTGGCAATCCAAAGGTACGGCCTCCAATAACCACACAATGTTGCAGAGACATGTCAACCAAGACAGTCCTACAACATCCAGAGCCCTGAGATATTCAGGGCGGATCTCATCC
>JBCNYH010000001.1:16140766-16148266 GCA_039654325.1 Tandanus tandanus
TATATATATACATACATACACACACACATTGCCTTGCAAAAGTATTCACCCCCTTGGCTTTTTGCCTATTTTTTACATTACAACCTGTAATTTAAATGTCTTTTTTTTTAATCTGAATTTTTTGTGATGGATCTGCACAAAATAGTCTAAGTTGAAGTGAAATGAGAAAAATACATATTAAAAATATTTTTTTTTTAAATAAAAATCTGAAAATTGGCATGTGGCATGTGCATATGTATTCATCCCCTTTGCTATGAAGCCCCTCAAAAGTTCTGGTGCAACCAATTTCCTTCAGAAATCACATAATTAGTGAAATTAACTCCACCTGTGTGCAATCTAAGTGTCACATGATCTGTCAGTATAAATACGCTTTTTCTGAAAGGCCCCAGAGGCTGCAACACCACTAAGCAAGAGGCATCACACCATGAAGGCCAAGGAGCTCTCCAAACAAGTCAGGGACATAGCTGTTGAGAAGTACAAGTCAGGGTTGGGTTACAAAAAAAATATCCAAATCTTTGATGATCCCCCGGAGCACCATCAAATCCATCATCTTCAAATGGAAAGAACAGGTGCTCTGGTCAGATGAGACTAAAATTGAACTTTTCCACCAAGGAAAACACTATGTCTGGCGCAAACCCAACACATCCCATCATCCCAAAAACACCATCCCCACAGTCAAACATGGTGGTGGCAGCATCATGCTGTGGGAATCTTTTTCAGCAGCAGGGTCTGGGAAACTGATCCAAGTCGAGGGAAAGATGGATGGTGCTAAATACAGGGATATTCGTGAGCAAAACCCTGCTTCAGTCTGCCTGTGATTTGAGACTGGGACGGAGTGTCACCTTCCAGCAGGACAATGACCCAAAGCATACTGCTCAAGCAACACTTGAGTGGTTTAAGGTGAAACATTTAAATGTGTTGGAATGGCCTAGTCAAAGGCCCGACCTCAATCCAATTGAGAATCTGTGGTCAGACTTGAAGATTGCTGTTCACAAGCAGAAACCATCCAACATGAAGGAGCTGGAGCAGTTTTGCCTTGAGGAATGGACAAAAATCCCAGTGGCAAGCTCATAGAGACTTATCCAAAGCGACTTTCAGCTGTAATTGCCGCAAAAAGTGGTTCTACAAAGTATTGACTTTAGGAGGGTGAATAGTTATGCATGGTATGAAGTTATGAATAGGTATGAAGTTTCCTGTTACTTTGTCCAATTTGTTGTTTTCTTCAAAATAATAAAAAAAAATCATGTTGGCATGTTCTGTAAATGAAATGATGCAAACCTTCAAACAATCCATTTTAATTTCAGGTTATGAAGCAACAAAACATGAAAAATGCCAAGGATGGTGAATACTTTTGCATGGCACTGTATGTTGAATCATGTGAATAAATAACCACTGATTGTGTACCTGATTATTTTGAATTAACTGGTGCTGCAGAGCTCTTCTATATGTCAAAACAAATGAAAGTTTTGAAAAGATGGAGAAGTTCAAATTCTTTGTATGTGTTTGGGTGAAGGATTTAGTAATCTAAACCCTGGAAAGGAAATCCTGTATGTTTATGACCATGTGAGCAATTTGCGCAATGTTTTGAGACGTGGAAAAGGTGTCAAGTGTAAACAAAGGCTTTACTGCTCATGAATTCACTGGCTTTTTGTGCTATCTGTCTTTTTCAGTCTGATTTTTATTTTTATTTTATCAGAGCCTAGATTCACTGTATGAGCACAGTCAATATCATTATATTCATGAGGATTACTAGGTTTCCCTAAATGAATACTTTTACGTTTTAACATGTTAACAATGTATGTAACAATAATCCCTTAAAGTATCACACAATCACTGAAAACATGTCTCTCTCTAACCCAAATTAAATAGGTCAGATTGATTTACAAATCTATCATGAAGTGATCAGTGCAAACAAGTTGGATAGTTGGATTCATCTCCTGTTGATGTAAGCAAAAGTTTGGAGAGCCACTGTTCTTTCCCTCTTTTTGTTTTATCCATGTTTCATGAACCGTTTATACTGTTCTTTTTCCACAATCTCCTTCTTTTTGTTTTTACTTGATGGTTAGCAACCTGTGTTAAAGAGCAATACCACATTTTTTACTCCCTACTGTTTAGTGATTTGAGAAGCCCAAAACAATGCAAGTGTCCCCCTGGCTCTGTCCTGATCTTAAGCTGTTTTGTATGTATTAATTACTGTATGTCTTTTTGAAAACAATATAAATAAAATAATTAAAATAAAACAACACATGCCTGGGGCATTTTTTCCTCTGTAAAGAGTCTTCACTGCAGAGCACTTTTTAAACAAAGAAATTGGTAGACCACCTGTTTGTGTCCTGTGTCTGGAATCTGACATGTGTTGCAACCCAGCAATACATTGTTCAAATTATTATCTGAATGGAATGTAACTGAGGTGGTGGTAAACAGCAATCTAAGCAGATGGAGTATATTTCAAAACGGTCTTCAGTATCATGCGGTCTTCATTTCCTTATATCAAGTTAACGTCAACGGTCAAATGTGGTTCAGCAGCTTAGGCTATGCAAAAAAAGAAGAAGAAGAAGAAGAGAAGAGAAGAAGAAGAAAAATACTGAAAATCTGCTGCCGAGGAAGGAATGGAATTTTGTAACTTTGTAGTATGAACAGTAAATGAACACATGTATCTACATTATTTAGGTAAAAAAAAAAAAGAAAGAAAGAAAGAAAAAAACTCCCCTGCTTTTTAACTCCCTGCAGTTCACAGCAACCTGCATGCCTTTGTTCAAGTGTGTGTGTGTGTGTGTGTGTGTGTGTGTGTGTGTGTGTGTGTGCGTGTGTGTGTGTATGAGTGAGTGAGGTTGAGTAAATGTTCAGCAGAACATCACTCAGACAACTTAATAATGGAGAAAAATGTTCTCTGAATGTGTCACTTTGTCACTGAGCCACAGGTCGCAGGCTGGTCAATAGGCACCTAAAGGCACTTGCCTTAATTAGTTTGCAGGGGACCCATTTTTAACTTTTTTTTCCCACAAGAGAAGGGAAAGAAACTAAAAGGAAATAAACTAACATTCATAATTCTGAAGGTGTTATTGTAAGCTTTGGTTGCAGTAGCATGCCATATTCCATCTCAGTCCAGCACACATTGCATACTAATGTGCATTACATCCATAAACAATATAATCAGGAGCACCATGGCACTCATAAATGTGGTTCTTCATATGGGTTGAGAATACACTTTAGAGAGAAAGATGCTGAGTCATGAGTCCCACAGGTCCAAGTGGAGTTGGTCAGGCGTTAAAGAACACAGTGCATGAGTCTGCGAAAAGGTCTATACAGAACACTGCAGGGCTAAATAATGAGACACTTTGTACTTATTGAAGGAATAATCACAACAAGGAATCTGCATGTTTGAGCGGTATATACTGTCTCCCAAGAACTACTATACAGCATTTTGTTTACTGTTTTGCCGAAACACCCATGCAGGGTGGCTCTTTATTCCGTTCATATATCCCGCATTCAGGCTGGTACCAACGTCAATTCTCCAAGATGCATTTAGTGCTAATGTTACAGAGCATTAAATCAATAAGCAGTGGACTGTAATGGCTTAAATCTATTAGACATGGAAGGAAAACCTCTAAGTCAAAGTTGCCATTCGTTCTACTCTTGAGTTTAGTTACACAAAAAAGTGCCCCCTCTCAAATAATAACATGTGATGTGGTCTGCTTGATTGGTGAAGTATTAACCAGAAGTAATTTAAAGTAATGGTCCATTAGAAAGCACTGTCAAGCAGGCTTCTTTCCAAAAACCTCACTAGACAGGAACAGCATTACTGAGACGAATTGAATACAAAATGAGTGAAGGGGCAGAACACCAAAATAGTAATGAGATTTATTGAATGTGGGTTTTCCTGTGTGTATTAGTAGTATGGTGCAATAGTGTATCTTACTTTTGAAAAAGACATTGCATTCATTCATTTGCCGAACCACTTAATCCTTCTAAGGTCACAGTGAAGCTAGAAAATATCTCAGCCAACTCTGGGCGAAGACAGGGTACACCATGAACAGCTTGCCAGTCCAGCGCAGGGCCAATACACATACAATCATTCACACTCACATTCTCACCTAGGAACAGCCAGGTAGGCTAATGTGCATGTTTTTCGACTATGGGACGGAGGAAACCCAGGCAATGGGATTACATGCAAATATCACACAGAAAGGTTCTCACCCAGCATGGGACTCAAACCTAGAATCTTCTTGCTGTGAGGGGGACGTGCTAACCACTATGCCACTGTGCAACTCAAGACATGCCGTGTGGGCTGTAATTATCTGTAATGAATGATGTTTGTTCTTTATTATTATTATTATTATTATTATTATTATTATTATTATTGTTATTATTATTAATATGTTAATGGATTCAATTTTTAGTTATTTTGGCACAATACTTATCCTAAACTCTTAGAGTTACAAGCATGGTTTCAAAGATTAAATATCAAATATCTTAAAGAGATGCATTTATTCTTTTTTATTTTTATTTTTTTTTATATTATTTGACCCTGAATATATCTGCACAGTTTTATGAAATTTGTCCTCTAGATGGCTTTTTTTTTTTGAGTGGGCAAAAGCATGACTAGCCATGGAGCACATAACTGACACACAGGTGCGGTAAAAAAAAACATGCATGTGCAACAGACGAGGTAAGAAGGAAACTCTTTTGCATATCTACATTTAGCAAAAACAAAAAAACAAACAAAAAACCTTACATTGGAACCTGAGGTGTTAACTGCGATTGATTAAAGGTCAATTATAATTTAATTTACATGCCTAAATGTGG
This sequence comes from Tandanus tandanus, assembly GCA_039654325.1. Lineage (NCBI taxonomy): Eukaryota > Metazoa > Chordata > Actinopteri > Siluriformes > Plotosidae > Tandanus > Tandanus tandanus. Next base: position 16,145,573 of record JBCNYH010000001.1, read on the forward strand.
CCATTAAGTGGTGCAGAGCAATCAAAAACCCACGAGTTTATATAGCCAGAACAGCTTAGGTACGAAGCTAATTTAGTCATTTACCAGGCTAGATAGTATAAAAATGTTACAATTCGTGCCTTCCACTGCCCGTTTGTCTGCATGCATCAAAAGTCCCACATTTTCATTACAAATTACATCACATATATCGTACATTTTTGTCCTCATTATTATTATTATTACTATTATTATTAATATTATTATTGTTGTTTTATTGTTGATGTTGTTGATATTATTATTATTGTATTAATAATATAATATTATATTTTAATTATTTTGTTTGTTGTTAACTAGATGCATAAATTGACATATTACAATGAATAATACCTTCATACTTCCATTCATTATCTATAATGCTTATACTTCAGTGCCGCAGTTGAGCAAGAGCCAATCCAAACTGACATTGGGAAAGAGGCAGAGTGCACCCTGGACTGGTCACCAATCCATAATATAGCTAGCACAGATAATCAAACCCTATTGGACCATTAACCAAACAATATAATAATATTATTTCAAAAATTACAAGAAATAATTTTAATGGATATCTCCATCTCCAGCTGAATCTCATTGTTCTACGATTTAATGGTCTTAAACGTAATGATGCTGAGTTTGAATGTTTTTATATCCTTTTCTATCCTACCTTCTGTATCAAATTATTAAATATGTGCAGTTCTTGTTGGTATTTGTGGTATAAGTTGACATATTTGATGCTTAAATCGTAATGACAAATAAGGAGAAATTTGTAAAATATGTATAAAACCAGTTTGTGCATGTGTTTGAATGAGTGAGTGAATGAGTGTGTTTGAACGATTTTGAATGAGTTGTGAAATGTGTTTGCTTTTTATTCCATCATTGCCATAGGAGGGAGAAGTAATATAATGCCTAAAACATATTTGGACTCAATAAAAGAATTTATCACTTTACAAACACATCTGAAGATCTGGACAAGTCAGTCACTCTGGTCATCTGACCTGAACCTGACATTGCATTTACTGAAGTCTGAACTGAAGGGCCAGTGCATAAACTAAAAATTACTGCAATAAAGGCCTAGTAAAGCATCATCAAGGGAGACACTGAGCATCTGGTGATGCCTGTAGTGTGCAGATTTCAGGCAGTCATTGTAGTAAGCAGGGCAATTCAATGCATGTTATGATTATGTTCATTTGTTTAGGTACATATGGCCCCCGAAAAGGGCTGAGAGTCCTATATAGTGCACTTTGCATTCAGTAGATAAACCCAATAGATATAGCAAATATAATTCTGCCACCATACAGTAGGATTGTTGCCCTTCAATTCGTTTCACTGCTATAAAATAATGACTATAAATCAATTGTATCACTATCCAAGAGCTAATGGGCCAAATTATAACTATATCCTATTCCTCATCTGTCACGGGGCAAGGCAAATTGTCTAGACAAGAATCTGCAGGTAATAGAAAATAGAGAGAAGCATACGTTTTTGAACATGTTACATAAATATACCATGTCTTTCATCCATCCATGCATGCATGACTGCGAAAGTGTCTCCTCCATTTCCAGCTCCATTAAAGTAAACAAATCTGTACACCATATCTGTCATTGTCAATCTGTGTTCGTCTTCCTATTTTTGGTGCTTCATGTTATATGTTATTAGAAATATGCTGTATATGGTAAAACAGATGATTGAAAATATCACCCTCTGTGTGCCCCCTACAGTAATACAGTTGGACTAAAGTGCATTTGGCACTGTTCTGATGCAGTGAACCTAATGGTGTTCGCAGGTTGACAGGCTCACAGGAAGAAACCCACCGAAGGCCCCCTCGCTCTGCCCACATGTCTTTTCAGTCTGCTATCTCCTGTGTGCGCCATCCTCCCACAAGGACAGCCAGCTAATTTAGGCATGCACAATGACAGCTATGAAATGATAGGTAGTTTGGTCTTTTCAAGAGCACAGTATACCCATCAGCCATCCTTGGAAATGTGTGCACACTCACAGGCATACAGTGAATTCCTCATTATTAGCACTGTGTTGTCATTTGAATACTGACTTAATATGTGCTGTGTATTTGTTCTTAGGATTTCCCAAAATAAATGTTTATATTTAATAAATGTTTGCAGGTAAAATGTGTTAAATGATGCTAATGTACCTAAAATATTGTATTGACTAAGTATAATTTGAGGCAAAATCCCGAAAAATCCAATATAATATTGTGCTAGTGGATCCTGGGAAAGAGGGAAATTACATAGATGTCTGTTTGGGAAATGTTCAAACAGGATGGTAACTAGGGTTTGCTGATGGAAACTGACAAGCATTTTTGGAGAGCTATGGAACAATACAAAAAACATTGGTTGGGTGATTGTGCTGCAATTTGGTCAGATAGGCTGAGGAAGATGAGAAGAGATAACACAGCTGCTCCCAGCTTTACTTTCAATAGCTACCCCAGGCTGAACAAAAGGATCCTGCTGGATATTTTATGTTGATTTTAGTTGAGTTTTCTTACAATCTTTCCCAAAGCATAGTTCATAAGCAACAATATAATTAATAAAGTATAACTACAGCAAAATGTGAATGTTCACTTGATAAAACCAGACAGGTTAATCAAGTTAACCCCCTCTGGCAGTTGATTGGTAATGTTAGTATGTTTAGCACTTTTGCTTCACTGCAAGAAGGTCCTGG
>JBCNYH010000001.1:16231345-16243010 GCA_039654325.1 Tandanus tandanus
TGTTATATAGTGCATGTTGGTATCTGATGTTATATAGTGCATGTTGGTATCTGATGTTATATAGTGCATGTTGGTATTTGATGATTGTTATATAGTGCATGTTGGTATTTGATGATTGTTATATAGTGCATGTTGGTATTTGATGATTGTTATATAGGGAATGTTGGTATTTGATGTTATATAGGGAATGTTGGTATTTGATGATTGTTATATAGTGCATGTTGGCATTTGATGTTGATGTTATATAGGGAATGTTGGTATTTGATTGTCATATAGTGCATGTTTCTTTTTGATGTTGAAGTTATATAATGAATGTTGGTATTTGTTGGTGATGTTATATAGTGCATATTAGCATTTGATGTTGTATAGTGAGTGTTGGAATTTGATGATGGTGTTATATGGGGAATGTTGGTATTTGGTGTAGATGTTATATAGTGAATGTTGGATATCAAATGGAAGGTGCAGTAGTTAGTGACTGTCAACAATAGCTGTTCAATCGCAAATGGAAGACACATAATGAATCTGCCGTTATAGACCATGATACTTTACCAGCGCCAAGTAACTCACAGGGAGCTGGCAAAAGCCTAGAACTACTGCCGTTAAATGAGATCAAGAAAGTCATAGCGGCAGCCAGAAAAGCTACAGTCACGTACTCCAATGACAATGCATAGGCTTATTTCAGTACAATGCTTGACAGTGATTAGTAAATACAGACCACTCCCAATGCTACCGCTAGCCTCCGAATTCGAGGAATAACCAGGCCGAACAGAAAATTGCTTCGCTGTGCTGGAAGCAGCTAGTGGTGTATCCTCAAAAATGTTCTTCAAGCAGATCGACTTTGTCATATCTGATCAAACCGCTTTTTTCCACTAAAAACGATTACAGAAGGTAAGATATGCCACAAACCTGAAACAGTATTTGGACAATGTCAGTGTGTCAGATTTCAACGATGATTTGCATCAGCTGCAGTCTGTGAACTATCCATGTAAAATGTACATATTAATCTTTTCACTTAATGATTGAATCCTACTGAGTGACTAAGTTGGGCTATTACATGTATTTGGGAGTTTTTTGTATCATTTCCGGCTGTAGGAAAAGGACGCCATATAGTCTAGGTTGCATGCATCTCACAGCATCATCCAGGATGATTTTAGAGCACAAAAATGTTCTTAGTAACCCAGAAAACATGAAATGACATGTTACAGGGCTGGTATTCGAAACTCATCTTTCCCTGTAATCAAAAATGGCGGATTTTAGCCACCATATTGGATTTCCGCCATATCGGTTTATCGAAGGACTAAACAGAGCCTTTTCGATATCAAAAACCTACTACTGGACACAAACTGAACAAGTTTCAGGGGTCCTGGGGCTGTCAAAAAGGTGAAAACCTTGTGTTTTTTCCCTGATTTCGGGGGTGGATATCTTCAGAAGACGTATAATGGGGTCGTGTGAGGAGAAAAAACTGTCTCAAATTCTTAAAAATAGAAAATTTTTTCTTACTGGAAAATACTTTTTGTTGCTTATCTTGGAGACCCAGTTAACATGGAGCTAGCGGGTTAGCTGAAGGCCTGTAGTCCATTAAAATCGCTTTGGTGGAAAAAATTGCCTAATTCTTAAAAAAAAAAAAGAAATATATTCTTCCTGTCAAAAACTATCATTCTATATTTTGCTGCTTTTCATGGCATTAGTCTAGAAGAAAAACTGGCACTTGTTTGCTAGTGGAATTATCTGTCTAATTCTTGGAAATAAAAAAATATGCTGAACTTCTTAAAACATGGAATATCTGAACACTGAACATATGTTGAAATTGAGGTAGTAGTATATGAACTAATATTCTAGGAGCAGATGAGCCAATCAGAGCACTGAATTGCTAATATCTAGTGACCTGGGATAAAATAAATATAGTGCATAACCTGTCATAAATGAAAAAAATACATATATTTTGGAGAAGTTTAGAAGATTACAATTAACATTTTATTTATGTTTGTTACTTGAAGAAAGAAATTTTAACAAATTATTTATTCATTTACACTTTAAACAGCTCACCAGTCCATCACAGGGCCAGCACACACAGAATCATTCATACTCACACTCATTCAATCCTTCATTCAGTTTTATTTGCATAGCAATTTTTATATTTTACATTGTCACAAAGCAGCTTTACATAGTAAAACACAAATTTAATAAAGAATTTAAACTTATAATTTTAAACATTTCTCTATAAACCCTACACATCCCCAGTGAGCAAGCCCGCAGCGACGGTGACAAGAAAAACTCCGTCAGACGACAAGAGAAAGAAACCTTAAGAGGAACCAGGGAAACCCATCCTTATTTGGATGAAACCAGATAAAAATACAAACCATGTAGCAGAAACGTCACTATAGTTTAACATGGAGTCTAGTTGGGTATGTTATAACTGTAATGGGAATTGTATTCCTAAATCATTTCAGTAAAAGAGTTTATATCACCAGCAGTGAAAAGTCATCACAGTTTCTGAGTGTAGATTTAGGTCCATATGGATCATCAGCAACTCTCACATCTAGGGGCAATTTGTCAATTTGGAACTGCCAAATTAACCTAATGTGCATGTCTTTGAACTGTGGGAGGAAACCGGAGTACCTGGAGGAAACCCTGGCAGAGGGAGAAAATACAAACTACACACAAAAAAAAAAAACCCATCAGTATTTCAGTATTTATTCTGTTTCTGTATTTATTCTGATTCAATATTTATTGTGTTTCAGTATTCATTCTGATTTCGGTGTTTATTCTGATTTCAGTATTTACTGTTTCTAGTATTTATTTTAACTTCTCAATATATATGGAGTTCACTATTTATTCTGTCTCAGTATTTATTTTGTTTTTAGTTTTTATTCTGTTTTAGTATTTATTCAGATTTTTGTATTTATTCAGATTTCAGTATTTATACTGTTTCTGTATTTGTTCTAATTTATATACTTCTATTTATATTTCAGACTTTATTGTTATCAGTATTTATATTGTTTTCAGTATTTATTCAGTTTTTAGTATTTATTCTGATTGCAGTATTTATTCTGCTTTAGTATTTATTCTAATTTAGGTATTTATCCTGTTTTAGTATTTTAGTTTCATTGCTAATTCTCTTTTCAGCATTTTTAAATTTCTGTATTTATTCTGATAACTGTATTTATCCTGGTTCAGTATTTATTCGGTTTTTAGTTTTTTTTTCTGTTTTAGTGTTTATCCAAATTTCAGTATCTATTCAGTTTCACTATAATTCCAATTTCTGTATTATTTGGATTTCAGTATTTATTCTGTTTTCAGTATTTTTCTGTTTCAATATTTAATCTGTTACAGTATTTATTCTGTTTCAATATTTAATCTGTTACAGTATTTATTCTGTTTTAGTATTCATTTGGGTTTCAGTGTTTATTCTGTTGCAGTATTTATTTTGATTTCTGTATTTATTATGATTTCAGTATTTATCCTGTTTTCAATATGTAGTTGTTTCAATATTTATTCTATTTCAGCATTCTGTTTTTAGTATTTATTCTAATTTAAGGATTTATCCTGTTTTTGGTATTTTATTTTGTTTCATATTTATTCTGTTTCATTATTTATCCTTTTTGCAGTATATTTTTTACTTCTGTATTCATTCTGCTTCAATATTTATTCGGATATCACTTTTTATTCTGTTTTACTATTTATTCTTCTTTCAGTAAATATTCTGTTTCTGTTTTTATTGTCTCAGTATTTATTCAGATTTCAATATTTATGTTTTTAGTATTTATTCTGATTTCAGTATTTATTCTGACTTCATTACTTTTCCCTGTTTTTGTATTATTTCTCTTTCAGCAATTATTCTGTTTCTGATTTCTGTATTTATTCTGATTTCAGTATTTGCCCTGTTTTCAATATTAATTTTGTTTCAGTATTTATTCAGTTTAGTATTCTGTTTGCAATATTTATTCCATTTCTGAATTTATTCTGATTTCAGTATTTATTCCCGAACTAGCAGGAAAAATATGTGGTAATGGGGGAAGTGAGCTGCACCCTCCATTTCTCCACATTCAAGGCTGAAGTGCCCTTGAGGCAGCCCACTGCTCCGAGTGTGTGTGTGTGTGTGTGTGTGCTCACTTTGGATGGGTTAAATGTTCTGTATTTATTCTCTACCAGTAATTGTACTGTTTCTATTTTTATTCTCTTTCATTTATTTAGTATTTATTCAATATTCATTCGGTTTCAGTATTTATTTTGATTTCAGTATTTATTCTGATTTCAGTATTCATTCTGTTTTCTGTATTCTGATTTCAGTATTCAGTTTGGCTTCCTTTTGGATTTTTTTTTTCTTGAATCTGCTGTTTTTTTTATATTTTCCCACAGTTTCTGTTGCACTTTGTTTCAAATAGTTTGTAGCTGCTGCTAAAGACTGTCTTTGGAGGAAATCTTTGTGGCACTTCAGCCATGAAGGTGGAGGAACAGAAGGTACAGCTCACTCTCCCACCGCCACACATTTTTCCTGTCAGTTCGGGAATCGAACCAGCGACCTTTCGGTCCCAAAGCCGCTTCCTTAACCATTAGGCTACGGCTGCCCCTATATATATATATATAAATATAATGTAAATAGTTTTGGTGGTGGATTCATATATATATATATATATATATATATAAATCCACCACCAAAACTATTTACATTTCCTTCAATTGTGACCGGTGCACTATATATACATGGTTAGCACGTCTGCCTCATAGCAAGAAGGCCTGGGTTCAATTCCCGGCCTCGGGCATTTTTTGTGCATGTTCTCCCTGTGCTCACACCCCCTGGGTACTCCAGTTTCCTCCCACAGTCCAAAAACATGCACAGTAGGCTAACTGGCTGGTTCAATTTGCTCCGAGGTGTGAGTGTGAATGGTTGTGTGTGTGTGTGTGTGTGTGTGTGTGTGTGTGTGTGTGTGATGGCCTGATGAGCTGTTCAGGGTGCACTCCGCCCTTGCCCAGAGTTGGTTGAGATGGGCACCTGCCTCTCTGCGACCCTGATTAGGAATAAGTGGCTTAGAAAATGAATGAATGAGTGAACTAAAAATGATTGAAATACTTCAACAAGGAACATCACAGCAACACAATCTTACATAACTAATACTCGTGGATGCATAACACAATCTCCTTGTACGCCAGGGTGCGGCGGTTTTTTGAGTCCATACATAATAGTCCTTAGCACATACGTAGCAGTTTTGGTACAACATAAATATGTCACATGTATGCTGTAAAAACAAAAGCTACACAGCAGTGATGCAGCAGGAAAGTTGCTTGAACACTGATTACGCTGTGCTTTAGTTGATAAGCGCGCCATCACAAATAAGTGTATGATTCAGCACAAAATATATTTTTTTTTTCCTGCAGAAGAAAAGCGGTGAGTGTGAAAACGGCATGTGAGAGAGTTTCGCTATAAGCTGGTCTGTCACCACTGAGTGGAGAGAGTTCATGGATCAGTGTACAGCCAGTCACAACACCGAGCTTACCTGTAAATACCGCAGAGAACACAAGAGCCTCGAATCAGAGAACTGAATAATTGTGTGTGTGTGTGTGTGTGTGTGTGTGTATATATATATCTTTGACTACTGAGGTCACATTGCTATAGATCTGCCTGCTGTTGTGGGCTGTAATTACATCTCACACAGTGCTGACCAATTACTGACACACACATTAACACACACACAGAGAGAAAAACACGCACTCATGTCACATCCATCCTGATTCAGTCCTCAATCCAATGCAAATTTCTTTTAAGGTCATTGCTTCATGGCTCCTTTCACTGCATACTGTTCTTAGTCCCTTAGTTCCAAGTTCCTGTTTCCTTGTCTCCAGGTTTGCTTAGTTCAATGGTTCCTAGTGAGTGTAGTTCTCATTTTGTACTCTGAAGAACTAGTTGTTCCTCTAGTTCTTCCATCTATCCTCGTTCCCTTACTCCATGGATGTTAGAAGGTCGGAACTAGATTGGTGGAAAAATATAACATGGTGGAGGTGGCCGCAAGCATGCAGGGGGTGGGGAGTGGCGGGGGGTGGGTGGGGGGTTGGGGGTTATGTTCTGAGATGCTTTCTGAGCACCTTTTTGCCTTAAAATTAACTACAAAAAAAGTAAATTTAACAAATTAACCATATAATGATGCCTTTTAAAACTAGATTTCCTCCAAAGTCAGAAACCGTAAAGTCATGGCTGTGTCGGGGGAACTGTCGTGTGTAAACAAGTACATGAAGAACATGAATTCATTGGAATAAAGTGCTGTACAACTGGAACATTTTTCAATCTCAGGCTCTGATTCAGGTGAAACAAAGAATCAAATCACAATTTAAACTCCCTCAGAGGGAAAAGTGCAGCCAAACCAATATGAGCCGCATACATTACTATTCGGACTCTGAACATATAGTCGAAACTGAGGATGAACCGAACAATCAGAGATGATAGACTGTACAACACGGACTAGTAGGCCATCAATATCTGTTAATACATTATTATTCCCTCAAACAGATCTACTTTTAAATGAAGTGTGTGTGTGTACAGACCTGATGTGTCAGTGGTCTGGCTTCTAAGAGCTCTTGCACCAACTGTAAAGTTAATAGAGATGAAATCAGCTATTTCTAAATAAATTCTTGTATAGAGCTGAGACCTGTAGATCACTGATTAAGATTTAGGACTATACGAGTGCACATTACACACTTTAAGCAGCGCACTTTATTTACCGTGCTCCAGGGTATAGTAATATATATATTTTTTCAATTAAATAGATTTAATTACTTACTCTTTTGTATTCAAGCTTGTTGACAGCTTCTGAATATCGTGGTGTTACTGTTGACACCTGTAGCAGTGCTGGTTACATGACAGCTGTGAAACCTGCAGCCATTTCACATTGAGGCTCACAATAATCTTCAGTAAAATGGTCACTACAAATAAAGGAATGAATGCTGGGCACATTCCAGTCTGCCCATGTTCGTTTAACTTCCTAATCCATTCATCACGCGTTTCGTCTGGGTCTGGACGGAAAACTGAATAAACTAACACCATCCTGTGATGTTTTGCCGCAACCTAGCACTATACACCTTCGAGGCATGAGCACTGAACTACGACTTCAGCTATTAATAAATTTAAGAACTTACGAATATTATTATGATCTTATGATTCTATTATTATTTATGATGAAATGTTTGTGCTCTCTCTCTGTTTGTTTGCATAGGAAATACAAGCATTCTAATGAATATCAAGGCAGAGTGCGTTGCCCTGCTTAAGCCCCTGTCACATATTAATGATTTGCAGAACTTATGCCAGTGTATAACGAATTTCTATAAAATGTTGGCATACGCTGAACTGTTGATATTATTCCAGTTTTTAATGGTTACATTACTTATTAGTAACTTATCCAGAACCTGTCGAAAACTTATAGCTAACTTATCTCAAACTTATCTCCAATGTATATTCGCATATGTAGACGTATCTGACATGTTCCGGATGACCACAGAACACTTACTGAAGGTCTTTCTAACTTACAGCCAACATATTATAGGCGTATTGGCAGCATTTAGGTCACAGATCTGCAACCCGTGGCTCCGGAGCCGCATGCAGCTCTTTCATCCCTCTCCTGTGGCTCCCCTGACCTCCTAATCTCCTACTGCAGTCTGGTGGCTGTCCAGAGTGGAGGCACTGAAATGGTTTGCTATGTGTCTGGGGCACATAAAACTTCTCTGGAAAGTAGGAAAGGTGAACTTCTCTGGAAAGTAGGAAAGGTGAACTTCTCTGGAAAGTTCACCTTTCCTGAGCTGGATCAGCAAGATTGGTTGGAAAAGCTGCACTTCATGGTGGATATGACAGCTCACCTTAACACACTGAACAAAAGTCTGCAGGGAAAAGGAAGCACAGCCCTGCAGATGCTTGAGGAGGTTTTGGTGTTTGAGCGCAAGATGACATTATTTGCCAGAGATGTACAGAGATGTACACTGCTTCACTTCCCCTCCTTGAGAGAATTCAAAGAAGCACACAATCAGATAAATGATGAGTATTTTCAGTGTGCCATCATCGCAATGCAAACTGCGTTTCAGCAAAGATTCTGAGTTTAGGGAGGAAAAAACATGATCCTTCCCCACCACTCGTCTGAATGTCAATCCAGCGCTGTTGAATATGACCTCATTTACAGCTGTAAGTCAGCCTGAACTTGAGCTCAAAATGGCTGACATAGCTGACAAAGACGTGTGGGTGTCTAAGTTCAGAGCTGAACTTGAAGGCCATTCTTGCTCAGAAGTACAAATAGTGTGAAACTGAAAACCTTCCCAAACCGGACAAACTTTGCCAAGTGATGATTCTTTGGACATGAGGTGATATCTTGACACTGGGACATTAACTTTGCCGGAATTCCGTGGATCTAGGTTTTCAGTTCCTATGTTCTTTCCTTAGTAGTGAGAGGCATGTAAAAGAACCATTGCTGTCTTTCGAAAAGAGTAGGCTGCATTGTAGGCTGGCGAGCTGTCCAGGGTGTACTCTCCCCTTGCCCAGAGTTGGCTGAAATGGACCCCAGCCTCCCTGCTGCCCTATTTAGGATTAAGTGGTTCAGAAAATGAATGAATTAATGTTCTTTCCTTAGTTCCTCTAGTTTAATGGCCAACATTAAACTAGAGGAACTTTATGTCGACCCACCTCCCTGAAGACTTTGGCTTCACCCCTAATTGGGTTGCAGAAAAATGTTTAAATTCCTCCTTAAATTACTTTTACTATGTAAAGCTGCTTTGCGACAATGTCAATTGTAAAAAGCGCTTTACAAATAAAATTGAATTGAATTGAATTATCAAGCACCGCTGACCATTTAAGCTCTTGATCAGTTAAAAGAGGTGTGTTAGACTTTGGTTGGAAATAAAACCTGAATGAACAGGATTGGTGACCACTTCTGTAGTTTCTACATTCTGCTGAGTTCCCTTCATCCAAGGGTTTTCCTTGCTATTGTGGTTCCTATGTTTCCATAGTTACATGGTTCTCCTTGTCCCTCTCAATCCTGATCATTGTTTCCTGGAGTTCCCTCTCATGAAACTCTTAGAAGAATGTCAGAACATGGACGTAATCCAGTGGTGAAGATTTTCAATCCTTTCCAGCTGTGACACAAAGTTTTATACAATTACACACATCAGTGTGAGAAACACACTCAAACACTACCTCAAGCTGTCGGTGTTGGTGTTCTGAGGTACATGTGGGTTTTGCAGCGTTCGAGGCTGAATGCAGTCGAGTATCCCATGTTAAGAGGGTTGGCTGCCACCACAGACAATGACAATGCCTTCAGTATCCCCTGTCTAACAATAACTATGTGTGTGATGTCTGTGACCATGCATGCTTGGGCTTATCAGCCACAAACGCTCACATATGCAGAAAGAAATCAATGCTGGATCGCCATCATCCATTTATGATGGACAACAACAAAACAATGTGTGTGTGAGATATCGTCATACTCCTCTATAAACACGACATGTGCGTTTATTGGGAACGAGCCGTGAGTGACAGATGTGTCATTTAATCAACAGAGGCAGGTCTGTGGGCTGAACAGTGTGTTCATCATCATTAGTGTAAGTGTTAATAAGCATGTGTTGTGCAGTCACCTCACACCATATGGCCTTCAGTGCTGCAAACACCAAGAGCCTCTCGCTCGGCTTAATGACGGAGAAATTACAGCAGCTCACACACACACACACACACACACTCTCTGTTCATGGTCAACCCAAGCTAATGAGACAGAAAGAGAGATAGAGAGAGAAAGAGAGTGAGGGAGAGAGAGAGAGAGAGAGAGAGATAGCTCTTCAAGCATCTGATTGGATGAGAGACTTGTATTTGCATACATGAATATTTATGAGCTGTAATTAGACGTGTGCATGGTGGAATGTGTGGACGTGACCCTCTTCAGTGCTTCAGTGAATCTTTAATGTGCTGTATTTATAGTGCATTCAGCAGTTTAATAAAGATTCCACTGTGAATTTAAAAGGACTTTTCACCTCCGCAAAGTAACATCTGCTGTTCAGATGAAGCGGAGTTCCACTATCCACTCAAGTTCGATATTTTTAAATATGAAACAAGTCCGTTCCATTTCTCACTCACGCTATAGCAGCTATAAACACAGATAAACTGTAAACAAATGTAAACTCCTCTGTCCTGAAAACATCCTACAGATTTCAGGTACAGCTTTACTTCTTACTGTTACACGGCGCTGACACAGGAGACTCCTTCCTTATATAATCATGTTCATGTCAATCTTTTATCTCTCTTTTCATGCTCTCCCTCGCTCTCTCTCTCTGTCTCTGTGTCTTAAAATGATTACAGTCATAAAAACATATTGGGATACACTGACTATAAGAAGAATAAACATCTCAGCCCACTCTGAGCAAAGGCGGGGTACCCTGCACAGATCACCAGTCCACTGCAGGACCAGCATACACAACCAATTACGCTCACACCTAGGGGCAATTTGGAACAGCCAATTAGCCTACTGTACATGTCTTTGGACTGTGGGAGAAAACAGGAGTACCCAGAGGAAACCCAGCAAGCACAGGGAGAACATGCAAACTCCACAGCAAACCTGGATGTTGAACCCAAGACCTTCATGCTGTGGGATGGACGTGCTAACCACTACACCACCGAGCCCCCTACACCCACCCCCACACTCACACACACACACTGCTTAGAAATAAGGTACAGTGTGATATGGTGTAAAGAGCTCATTTACATATTGCACCTTTATATAAATATTATTAACATAAAGGTCAACAGTTACTGCTGTCAAATGCCTGAGATTTCCGCAAAAGAAGAGGAGGAGTGAGTGATGGGTAATGGCTCTCTATCATTTATTTACAACTCATTATCGCCAGCAAAGTTTATCCACGAGGTGTGAAAGAGAAATATGCAAAAGTTTAAAAATAAATCTTGTACCATGAACAGAACAAATGAAAAGGTGATGTTGTTTTTTTAAATCCTATCAGACCCCTCATGGCTCCTATCGTCTGTTTATTCACAGGTGTTTAGAACGATGGATGAAGTCATAACTGAACTCAGTTACACTCTGCCAATTATTGTACAGATATAATTCCAGGTGTTGAATGTTTTCCTCTTGCAGTATAAATGCTCTCATTCCAGCTTGGGGAGGATCAACAAGTGCAAGGTGGTGGAAATGAGCGCCCTCTAGCGGTGCCGTCAGAAATCAGAATGAGACAGATTGTCGGTTTGGATATCCTCTGGATAACAATGACACGGTGCGGAGTGCGAGTAGCTCTATACACCACATGTCCAAACATTCGGGTTCAGATGATTACTTCTTAAAATACTTACTCGAGTGTTTACTGTGTGTTTACTTTCTATTCCAGAGCCTGGAAACTTGTCGGCATATCAAAGGGACGCTTCATTTATCCATCCATCCACACATCCATCCTTCCATCCATACATCCATCCATTTATCCATCCATCCACACATCCATCCTTCCATCCATATATCCATCCATTTATCCATCCATCCACACATCCATCCTTCCATCCACACATCCATCCTTCCATCCATATATCCATCCATTTATCCATCCATCCACACATCCATACATCCATCCATCCATCCACACATCCATCCTTCCATCCATACATCCATCCATTTATCCATCCATCCACACATCCATCCTTCCA
>JBCNYH010000001.1:16300090-16319790 GCA_039654325.1 Tandanus tandanus
AACGGCTAAGCTAAAAGCTAACCCCTACAAAACGCCGCTCCCATCCATCTTCCTCTCCAATGTCCGCTCCCTAGAGTAGACTACATTCAATGACTGTTTTGTTGAATTGTGGTGTCTTGTAGATCCTGTTCTACATGTCAACAGACACAGAGCTAATATTCCTGTCTTTAGTACAACCACAAGGAACAAAACATGATGCTTCTGAATGTGGTTATTATAGTCTGGCAGAGCATTTGGTTCACTTTGATAAAGAGTTTTCTATGAACATTGCTGGCATTCAGGATTTTATAGGGAACTTTATGTAAAATCTAGCTGACCTTGCACTTGGAGCTTTTGAAGGCCATTACATTAAAGATTGAATACTTAAAATTGTGGCTAAAAAGTGTATCATGCCCATGAGAGGTGTTCAATATCCCTGTTTGGATTTACTTACTTCCAGAATTTCCAATTTGAGGTAAATCATGTTTTTTAGGGATTTTTTTTACATGGCCAAACATTTTTTGTTTTAAATTTTAACAAAATTAATGGATAATCTCTTGTGCATATTTTAAATGTAATGCAAACAAGCTATTTTCTCCATTCATTCTTTCTTATTTTAGTAACCAAGCTCCCTGCATTCACCTTATTTTTCTTGATGCTACATGTGCTACCACATGCTCTCATTTTTTGGGTTTGTGTATCAAACTTGGGTGTCAAAAAATCAGAAAAAATGCTTTTTACATATTTAAAACTGCTTTAAATGTGAAATAATTTACTTCATAACTATAGTGTCCCTAACAATATACACCAGTCAGCCATAGCATTAACACCTCCTGACTGGTCTACAGCCCCATATGCAGCAAGCTGGTGTACTGACACATTTCTGTCACAGCCAGCATTAACAACTTCAGCAGTTTGTGCTACAGTAGCTCTTCTGTGGGATCAGACCAGATGTACTTTAGCCCAATGTGTTTCAATGAGTTTAAGGCACCCATTACACTCTTGCCAGTACACTAGTTGTCCTTCCTTGGATCACCTTTGGTAGTTACTTACCACTACTAGTCTACCACTACTATCATAATGTTGTTATCTTTAGGTTTACATCTTATTACTTCACAAATCAATGACTGAGAAATTTGTTTGCCATAAAAGAAAAACACACTTGACTGCCTATGCAGAGTTAAACATGCTGGTCATAGAATCCTTGCATGAGTAGCTTAGAGCAGGGTGATTCATATAAAATTCTGAAGAGGTCCATTTGAGACAAAGGTCCACAAAAAGGCAGGTCAATCAAGCAAAATCCCATCAGATCAGAACTATGGTGCTACTCCTTCTGTCACTGTCTGATTACAAATTAAACACTGCCTCAGGAAACATAAAGCTGTGTTTTACATTTCACCCTGTCTGAAATGCCCAGTTTTTACTAATTACCTTTTTTCTTGGTATTGGACAATTTTGACTGCCCCATTTTTACTCTGTCGGCATGAATACTTACCTTCAAGCTTGCGAACTAGCTTGCTAACGCCACTGACCGTTGACTGGTTGATGCATGAACTAGCTCTTGTGACTGTACTATTGTCATAGTGATGCTATTACAGCTGCTATGATTGGATCAGGAATGGTGATCATTTAAATGAGGTGAACGATTACTTAATACAAATAAAAAGTGCAGAATCTATGATTGTGTATGCTGCTAAAATGACACCAAGACTACAGTCAAATTACTATGCAGGTTTAGTCCACAGTAAATTGTATTTGGGTCCAGATTCATACTCGAGTCCCGTCCCATCTGCCCTCAGCCACCCCCCAAAAAATAATTTATTTTGTATGGGGAGCTCCACATTTAGGCAGTTCCCAAAACTGAGACACATTTTGGGACACATTTTTATTCCTTTCAGGACAGTACGTTAATTTGAAGTGGGAATGTAAATGCATGAAGAACTGCTGTTCAATATTCCAGTAGTCTTATTTTTGATCCAAGTTAATGAGTGATTTTTGGTGGTGTGGTTCCCAGAATGCAAGGCAGAGGTTTCGCTCTGTGTTGGTGGAGGCAACATTGAAATTGGATGAGCTGTTGAAGAAGATTGGCAAGGCTGTAGAGGACTCAAAACCATACTGGGAGGCAAGGCGTGTGGCACGGCAGGTGAGTGACGCTCACTCTTTCAACTCTTTTGAAAGCACATCACTTCTGATCTCTCCTCTATGTGGTTAGTGTTATGACTCTCTGGGGAGCACTGGGTTGCTTTATAGCTTCTACTCAACTCTCACACGTGCATTTTAATCATTGCTTACCTCTCTTTTTTATATCATGTGGCAAAGAAGTAGCTTTTTTAGTATGTGCTGTTGGCTTAGTTTAGGCCAAGTCATCAATTAAAGTTCAGAATTAATTTATGATATAGTAAATCATCTATATACCATGCCTGCTCAAAAGTCATTTTTGTAAGTCTCTAAAAATGAAATTAAAAATCATCTCTCAACTCCTTCATATTCTTAAAATTACCTACTAAAGTATGAATATTAATTTGATTGAAATAAAATAATGTATCAAATTCATTACATAATACAAACCACATGCTGTACTGTAATATACTTCCTATATTATATGCTCAATATGTTTATCCATTAAAAACAAAATACATGAATAACGATAAACCATTATAAACATTATATTCCATATAATCATCTCGTAAAATGCACAGTGCACTTATTAGATACTTTTAAAGTGCTCCAATTAATGCCAGTCATATTTTCTTCTTACTGGACTTTTAATTTTGAATGGGATGTAAATAAACATATTAGTCTTTAACTTGAATATTGACAATTTGTCCCAAAGCGGTCAATAATTGTTATAATTTTCCCTTTGGGGATCAATAAAGGATTATCTTATCTTTGTTTCTTTTTATCTTAATAACCTAAATGGACAAGTAGCACTATTTTAAAATGCTTTATTCATGAAATTACGTTTCTTACATATAGAAAAACATTATTAAAAAGTGTTAGTTTACAGTATATACCCATTTAGGTAGAAATGTTAGGCTAACAGATGTTTTTTGCATTGGAATAGAAATAACTACCTTGGGATCACAAGCTTTGAGCTTTTTTATTGTACTGGGCAATTGTGTATATTTGTTTAAATTTAAATAACAACAACAAAAAAAAGCATTTACTATCATATTCACATTTAATTTTGACATATTTATGTTTGGAATAGAATAGATGTGGTGAAGGGAGAAGAAAGTGAGACAGTTGGCTTATCAGAGCAGAGAGATTATGTAGATAAAAAAGCAGCAAACATGACAGCTTGAGAGTTAGATAGATTAGGTTAGATAGATTTGTTAATGGTGATGTAATTTGGCTGAAGGGCAGCTCTTTGTATCCAATAAGCCATTATATTTGTGTGTGAAGCCAATGTTTGACAGACTGAGCAAAACTCACAAATCACTGGTTCCTGTTATGTGCTAGACTTGATTAAGTCTTTCTGCTGGGAAAGACTAAGGCATTACTTGAATGAAACACTGTCAACCATTTATGTCTTCCTTCTCCCCTCCTTTGCTGTCTCTTTCCTCTCTTTGTTTTGCTTGCTGTCTCTGTCTTTTTGTCTCACCCACTCGTTTTTTGTCAGGTTCTTAATTACATCAGCCTGGGTTGTACCCTGCTTCCAAAGCTTGCACAAATTGTTTTCTACACTCTCTGTGTCACGTCACATGCTTCTCCAGGCAAGAGCTCGAATATAACCAAGCTGATTACAGGGTGTGGTACATGTTTCTGTGCTGAGTGCTGTGTGTTCTTGTTTCTTTCTGAATGGAAACGTAGTCTGCGTTTCATCAGCATTAGCCTCTTTTTAACAAATGAGGTTCAACATATAAAAATTACTTGTTATTTGCATTGAAGAGAGCTGTTGTTGCTGTGTAAAGATTAAAACATAGTAGAATGTTCTGTTTAAAAAAATAACAGCCAATAGCAGGGCAATGCGGTTTAACTGATACAAACTTTCTTATTTTTTTTTTTTATTTTTGATGATGTTTTGGGTCAGTGGTGGCTCGGTGGTTAAAGTGCTGGCTTACTGATCTAACTAAGTTAACTGGGTTATCAAAGGTCAGCCATGTCTCTTACAGTCTGTGGTGAGAGGCATGTAAAAGAACCATTGCTGTCGTTCGTTAAGAGTAGGCCATTGGATTGCCGTCAGCGTGTTTCTGCCCTGCAATGGCCTGGTGACCTGTCCGGGGTGTACCCTGCCCTCGCCCAGAGTCAGCTGAGATGGGCGCCAGCCTCCCCACGACCCTAATTAGGATTAAGCGGTTCAGAGAATTAAATGAAATGAAATGATGTTTTGTTTATCTTGTACTGCTGCAGTTAAAATTTGCTTATGATGCATGTAGTAATTTTTATCTTTTTATCATAACACTTAATGTAGTGTATGTGTGTATTAGTTAGTTATATCACATACCTTGTTTAAGCTGTAACTCTTGAATTGATTGTGTATAAACAAGGCATGTTATAGAAGCCCTTTCTGACCAATCAGAATTGAGAATACAACAGGTCTGTGATATAATCTTCCAAATTATGAACACCCATGTGGATGTTGTGTTTTTCTGCACAGGACTCGTCAGACTCAATGAGACTCTATGTTTTTTTATTTGTTTGTTTGTTTATTTTGACAAAATGTCCTCACCAACATCCACATTCTTTTTGGTTGCGCTGTTCTTCTGAGCACTGGTAACTAAGTGTTCAGATAGATAAGCTTATAGTGCTGCTTGTTTATTTATTTGCATGCTGTGATCTTGTGGTGTTTACCACATAATGATTCATCACAATATATCATTCTCCTCAGATGATTTACTAGGAAAGTGTGAGCATTGGGCACTTGAGGTTGTTAAGGTAATACGTTTTTGAGCCTTTTAAATGTAAAGACTGATAAAGGCTAATGATTCTGGTGTAGCTTTATCAGTGTACATTTTCTTTTGCAGAGATTTGCATCAGCATTTTTCAGCTGAAGCGAATCTCAGGCTAAAGGATACTATCCAACCCTTGCTGACCTTGATTGGTTCAGAAATTGTGTGCCATGCTCCACTACATATAAACACTTGGCATTGTGTTTGCTGGGACAAGCTGGAATATCTCCGCATTTTTGTACAATTATCATTATCTTTATTTTGTTTTCTTCATGGTTTCCTAAATGGAGCCTTCACAGAAAAAAAGTTTCATTTATAAAATGGGCTAAATTATTAAAAGATCCATCCTCAGGTATGGAAGAGAAATTATCCTTTGTACTGACGTCCATTCCTCAGACTCGCCAGAATGATCAGAGTTTCAGTGATCACAGTGGTTTAGGTGAAAAATTGCAAATCTGTTGAAGTTAAATCAGTTCTGTTTTCTGACGAAATGCAGACACTCATCCTTTAATTTGTAAGAAACTAATACGTGCCCACACAAAGTTAGCATACTAAATTAGCATAACTGCTAAAGTTATACTTTAGTTATACTTTAGTTATTGTTCAAAACAGACATTGACTTTGACATTGACTTTATCACTAGCAATGAGTGTTGGAAAAAGTTTTAAAAGGTCAGCGTTAGTCAATGAATATTAAGTCTTAAAAATATTTAAAATGAGTATGCTCATAAAAAAAAAATCTAATTCAGTTCATCACACTGTGTTACTGTTCCAGAATAAAACCTCTATTGCAGCTTACTGTTTAAAAATAAAAAGCAAAGTTATAGTCAGGAGAATATGAGTAGAAGCAGGACTTGGGAAATTAGTGTGAAGGCAATGGGTTACTGGATTTTGTTCGCTTAGCTCTGCTTGTTTTTGTTATTTTATTTCACCATTTTAGAACACATTGCCCACATATGAAACTCTGTAGAATTTGATGCTTGGAAAGTCCCATTAGGTGTTCATCTGTTGACCTCCTCTCTTTTTATTTCTTTGTGGGGATAAGATTAGAAAGAAAATTGGGACAGTGCTGGATTACTGATTCGAAGGTCTGGGGTTCAAGCCCCAGTTCCTCCAGTCTGCCACTGTTGGGCCCTTAACCTTCAATGACTTATTTGTATAAAAATTATAAATGTAAGTCACTCTTCATTAGGTCAAAGGTTAAGTCAATCTGCCAAATGAAAATGAATCCGACACAGAACTGACAATTCCTCTGTTTGTTTTGAGCTCTTTCTTTTTTTCCTTCATTAATAGTCTCTATTATCTTGTCACCTCCTGTCTTCTCTCCATTCTTGTGTGATTGATGCATCTTTCTCTTAATAATGTGAGTGTCTGCTGGCCGAAGGTGGATGTGAAGGGGAAGATCTCAGTTTCGGCTTTTTGTCTGCTGTCTCTTATTTTTTATCTTGGGGTTATCAGGCTGTTGTTTTTGCTCTGAGAAGGTCATTGTACTAGAAATTGTTAACAAACTTCATTTACAACCTCATTAGTTTTATCCACAACACAGTGTGACTTAAATACAGTAGTGTTCAGCGAAGATTACACACCAACACTTTTGTCTAAAAGGGCTCCTAATAAAAATAAGTAAAAAATTACTTCTATATAATATTTTGGTGAAAATGTATTGAACAAAGATATTGTAGGCAATGAAAACCAAAAAAATCATTCCGACAAGTATATTGAGGTAAAAGTATGGATAATAATTAAAAAAAAAACACTAAAAATACCAATTCTTCAGAAAAATTGAAAGGTGTAAATTAAATTTTTTTGACTTTTGCATAGCATGAATGAACTTCAAACCATGTGGAATGGTTTAGCGAGTGAAGAAATTTAAAAATACAGTAATGCACTGATGATTACACATAAATCAGAAACCAAGTACTACTCAAGTATTTATCACATGTAATATTGGATCATACTAATGAGAATAAGTAAACAAACAACAATATACAGTAATAACAAAAATGACCTCTTTTTTGAAGAAAAGAAAGTCAATATTTAGTGTGCCCACCCTTTACTTTGATTATAGCATTTAACCTTTCAGGCATAGTGTTCACATATTTTTTCATTTCTTCACTCGCTAAACCATTCCATATGGTTTGAAGTTCATTCTTGCTATGCAAAAGTCAAAAAAAGTATTTTTTGTCTGAAAAATTGGTAATTTCAGTGTTTTTGTTTATTAGCCATACGTTTACCTCAATATACTTGTCGGAATGTTGTTGTTTTTTTTGTTTCTCATTGCCTACAATAGCATTGTTCAATACATTTTCACCAAAGAATTATTTAGGAGCCCTTTTACACAAAAGTGGTGGTGTATAATATTCACTGCACACTACTGTACAATAAACAAAACCTTTTTTGATTGTATCCATTGCTTTCAGTTCATACTTCTCCCACATTTAAATCTATTGCTTCTCTTCGCCTACTTAATTGCTGATATTTGATCCCAGTAAAATCCTCCCAGTGAACACTGTACTTCTTAATGAATGTGAATACTATATTGCTCTCATTGAGTACACTACTGCTTGCCAGAACAGTACAAATAATTTACAGTTCAGTATGGTTTCAAGCAGTTTGTGGAAATAAAACACCAAAATCACCATCATTTCTTATAAAACAGCAATAAAATCATGTAGTATGGTCCAGTCCAGAGTACACTAACAGCTGAGCTCCTGAATATGTGCACACAGTTATCATTCATAATTGTAGCCTATTATCTATGTTTTAATGTACAGCAATATAGTATTATATATCGCAATTCCAATGTATTGTCAACATATTTTACTATGGAATAGTATAGGGAAAGGGTACAGAATTATTGATATTTATTGGGTCATTCCTTTTTCTGTAATTGGATTAAAAAATCTAATAAGGTAAAACAGCCAATGATTTACATTTCTGAGGAATGAACTTTGAGAGAAAACAGACCTCATAAATATCCTCACATGGGATAAGGTCATGTGGTATAAATATAGGGCAATAGACAAAACTGAATGAAGACAACTGGGCCATATGTTGCAGGCATGCCAAACCATGTTTTATAACAGATTGCACTAGTAGTCAGATCCTTTCCCCCCCAAGTTACTCATTAAGTCCAAGATCCATGCAAAGACTGAATCATTTACAGACATTTGAAAGAGAGGAATTTCCTGAATCATCTTCCAATTCAACAAATAACACAGATCCTCAGTTCTCATTCCTTAAGGCCAAAGATGTTCTTGTCCCATTAAAGCTAATGACACGCTTTGCCAAGCCACTAAAGAGTTTCTCTTCAACTGAGGTTGTGTGAAAAACAAATGAAAGGGTGTCCAATTTTTTGGATGAATGTTAACTTTATTTAGCCTCATGCTTATAAATACCTCTAAATAATGATGAATAAAGTCTTGTGGTTGTTTTTTATAAGTAAAAAGTGTCTTTAAATAAATTAAGTGTAAATTAGGTATGAATTAGGTTCTGATTCATTCCCTTTCAGAAGTGTAGGTGCTAAAAAATATATGACGAATTTATGTATTGTTGTTTATGCTCTAGGGCACGGAAGCCATTTTATTGTTTGTCCAAATTCTCAATGGCTTTCTTGATAATTCACTATATTATTATGCATAGTGAGTATAAATATAACATACTTCCTAATTAAGTACCCCAACATTGCATAACAATTACATTTACATTAAAAGGATTTGGCAGACACCTTTATCCAGAGCGACTTACATGTTTATCTCCTTTGTACAACTGAGCAGTGGAGGGTTACGGGCCTTCCTTGAGTGCCCAACAGTGGCAGCTTGGTGATAGTGGGACTTGAAACCCCAACTTTCTGAGCAGGAACCCAGAACCATTACCACTGAGCCACCTCAATTTCTTACTGCAGATCAACTTTATATCAGAGCAGATATTGCAGCAGCATAATTATGTCATGGATAAATAAATCAACCATGCAAGCAAATAAATAAATAAATAACAATCAGCATGGAGCATGCATAGCATATATCTTGACAATATTTCTGCAATTTAGGGTTTCTCCCTTTTTTTTTGTGCAGACATTTTTTCATCTTATAAATGTAGCAGTGCTGCTCCAGCTTATTTGATTTGAAGTGTAGTAATTCCCCATGATTATACCTGTCTGGAGTGTGGACATGGCAGACCAGAGAGCAAGATGAAAAACATGTTTTGAAGAATAAGCCCTTGAAAGACAGGCTTAATTTCCAGTTGATTGAAGGATTTTTTTTTTCTTTTCTCAGAGTTGTTTGCTTTTAATCTCATAATAATTTTGCATATACTGTATTTATAGTATATTTATGGATCATTTGTTTCTTATTCACTTTGTGAGGTTATGTGATCACATAATGTAATGAGCTGATCAAAGTCTTTTTTTATCATATGAGCAAAATCATTTCTATAGTTGATAATGTAACTGTTAAGGCTGGTATGTCTTTTGTATGTAGGTTTGCATTTCTTATTTGGTTATTAGGGGAAGTTGTTTAGCAGTAGCGGTTTTGTTTGAGGAAGACGGCTAGCTTACAGTTTCATGAGGAAATAAAGTAGCCTGCTACTTTTAACCATCGGCTGTTAACATGCAGTGCTTCTCATTAAGCTGTTGATTCTGTATTTGCATAACATGATACTACATTCAGAATAGATCTTTTACTTTATTCGTATCGTTTCATTTTTTTTGTTCAACAGATAAGCAACTCATGACTTCTAATGAAACTGCAGCAATGATAATAGCAGTTATTTATATCTCACTCTTAATTAACTTAAGATTTCGATAATTAACTGTATCTGTTTTGCATAGTGTGTTGAAATGCAAAAGTAATTATTTGGATCCCGAATATAAATTCAAAAAGAGGCGTGAGCGTATAGGAAACAACTTAAGTTCATATTGTCATATACAGGATGTATGTTGCATATAAAAAAATGTGTGTGTGTGTGTGTGTATATATGTATATATATACGTGTGTGTGTGTGTATATATGTGTGTGTTTATACTATAAAAATAAAATGCATTCAGAATAAAATGGTTCCTTCCATTGAAGGCCTTCATGTATTAGTAAAGCAGAAATTTTTTTCTGGCTTCTTATCTAATTGAGTAGCACCCACAGTATAACCCGGCTTTGTCTGTGAAGAATTTTTATCAGGCATTTACTGTTGGTAGCAGTGACTGACAGATTACAGCAAAGAGCATAAAATAGCAAAGGCTTATGATAGCAATAGTTTAATGTTCTCACATAGACAGAATGTACAGATGCAAAGTCCACACTTGTCCATATACTACTTCTGTAATACTGTATCTTGGTATTTCTTTCATTCCATGTGAGCCATAGTGTAACCACAAGTTTGCTTTGTGGTAATGTTTCAGTCTAACTGAAACCAGACTTTACATTTACCAGTAAATATAAATACTGCCTGTATTACAGAGTCAACGTTGTGCAGTTACTGTATATAGTGCCAGTGTTGGAGAAAAGCTGGCTAGAATATGTGACGAAAAGCGTAATTTTCAAGCTGTTTCCACAGCAGGGGTTTCTGCAAGCCTGCTCTGTATCCTGGCGTCATTCTGCTGGTGGTGTCAGACTGATGATTCTGTCACCTATTTTCCAGGCTCAGATTGAGGCCCAGAGAACAACACAAGACTTCCAGAGAGCCACTGAGGTGCTTCGGGCTGCCAAAGAGACCATTGCACTGGCTGAACAGAGGCTGCTGGAGGAAGATAAGCGTCACTTTGATTCAGCATGGCAAGAGATGCTAAACCACGCTACTCAGAGGGTGGGTAATGTGTTGCTTCAGTGCACTTAACTTCACTAGACATGAGCAGATGGGGTATTTGATACCCAGTGATATTTAATAAACATCATATTTTTGATATTAAATATTGATATTATTCATTTGCTGTGATGGCCTGGTGAGCTGTCCAGGGTGTACTCTGCCGTCGCCTGGAGTTGGTTGAGATGGCCGCCAGCCTCCCCGCGACCTTAATTAGATTTAAGCGGTTCAGAAAATGAATGAATGAATATTATTCATTTGTTCAAGTCATATTTGTGTTAATACATTGCCCTGATCACATTTTGACTAGCTAATATGACCTGGTACAGAGTATTTAACTTGCCTGCTAACATTAGTTTCCTAGCTAACTTGCTGTGCTGTGCTGTATGATATAAAATATTGTTTATAGCTTCTTTCCTGTCTTTCTAATTAAAAGTGACTGCATGTATGATTTTAGGTAAACAGTCTATTATCAGTAAAAGTAAACAGAACAGCAGGACCATGCTGAAAATGTTGAAAAATGCTGAAGGTCACTAAGAAGCTTGTGGTTTTATATTTACTGAATATATTACATTTTTAAACATGTCTGAAATTTCAGCAAGTGCCAAGTTAAACCATGTAAATTGCAGTAAAGTTCTTATAAATGTGCTGCGTTTGAAGGTGATGGAGGCAGAACAAACGAAGAGTCGCAGTGAGTTGCTACATAAAGAGACAGCAGCCAGATACAATGCAGCCATGGGCCATATGAAGCAGCTGGAGAAGAAGCTTAAACGCACCATCAACAAGTCCAAGTGAGCATTCTAATCCACACTACCTGAGCAGCACAGATCCAAACTGCAGCAGGGGATTTTATTCACCTCAGGCACTTTTATACTAAAAATATGATGACATGGGAATGCTTTCATGTGCTTTAAGCACCTGTTTGATAAGAATATCCAAGTACATGAGCATGCAGTGCTTCAGTAGGGATTTTAAATCTTCAGTTTTCTTGGTGCATAATCAGAAGTGAAATTTCTTCTTTCAAACTGTACTTCCTGCTTTGCATATATACATTTTAATAACAGTCAAGCTGCAGCTTTTTGGTGCAGGCAGTGTGACAGGTGGGTAATGTTACAAAACCCAGCAGACAAGGCCAATTGTTGCTATAGCATTAGGTACAGCTCTATTCATTTTCTTTCTCTCTCTTTCTCTCTCTCTCTCTCTCTCTCTTTCTCTTTCTCAGGCCTTATTTTGAAATGAAGGCAAAGTACTATTTGCAGCTAGAGGTAAGCTTTTATAGGCTTATGTGGCCACAGATATGCACAGTGTACTGTTTTACGCCTGGAATGTGTCTAAATTGCTGTCCATAATGTTTGTGATTATTGTTTAACAAGTACCTTTGCTCCATGTATCTCTGTCTCTGTCTCTGATTTACTGCATCTCTATCATCATAGCAACTGAAAACAAATGTGGATGACCTCCAGGCCAAGTTGACCCATTCTAAAGGGGAATATAAGACAGCTCTGAAAAACCTAGAGATGATCTCCGATGAGATCCACGAACGGCGGCGCTCTTTAACTATTGGTTTGCGGGAGAGAGGAGTGGGGTCAGAGAGTGATGGGGTTACTGGAGATGACTTCAGTAACTTCAAAATGGAGTCTGATGGCATATCCAGTGAGTATACCCTGATTTCTTAAATTATTGAATAGGGCCATAAATTATTGTCACAGAATTTACTGCTTTATTACATGCCACATTTAGAAGGATAAAACTCATGTGCTGTGGAAGACTGACACGTTTTATTAGGGCCTGACTGAAATACCAATACTCCGGTAATGGTGCTTAAATGGAATCGGACATCTTAACCTTGCATGAGCGCTGAACACATCAAACCAAGCCTTTGGCAACCACAGCATGCACTTACCAGAGCAAAGTACCTATGAGCACCTCTCTAGGTCACATAGAAATCGCGCAGTGAACATGCATGTTGTCCCATGTAACACCATTCCACCCAAGTACAATCCACCTTCCATGTATAGTAAAGGACTCTGGAGCACGTATTTTAATTTTTCCTCATAGGGAAACATTCTTTTAGTGAATTACTAAAAGAAGGCACCAAATCTTAGCAAAACACTCGAGGTATCCTTTTCATTCAATTCATCATTTATTAGCATAAGCTGAAATGAGGCCAATCAGTGGCACAATAGTATTGTAATTATGAGTTGCAGTTGCTTGTAGCACCTGAAGGCTACACATGTGACTTCGATGAGCAGTGATCATAAATGTGTTAATTTATGAACCAGTGAAGGTACATGATGTATAAGGTGGTATAAAGGTGATTATACAGGTTATGCAGGATGACCCAGTAAAACCACCACGTTTCAAAGGTAAATAATAAAAATAAAAAAGTTAAAGATAATCAAATTATTATTTGCACACATGAAGCTTCTTCCAATACAGCTTTTAATCATCATTATTTGCACACATGAAACCTAGTGAGGTAGGAGAGGTGGTGCTAAGGTCTGTTAGTAGCCCAACCTCAACTTAAACACCTTGAACTTGAAGAAATCAATGTGTGGTTTCAGTAAGATGGAGCTACAGCACACACAGCTTGAAGATCATTGGAAGTGCTGAGGGAAATGTTTCCAGATTGGGAGATATTACATGGCGATGTTGAATGGCTGAACCGTTCACCTGACTTTGCCCCTTGTGATTTTTTTTTTTTTTAAATCACAAGTGTATACACATTGATGCCAAACTCTTGAAGCCCTTAAGGTTGCTATTCAGCAGGAGATAGCCGCTGTTCCACCCGACATGACCCATTGAGCCAATATTTGGAGGATGTGATCTTTAAAACATGATGTATAAAACTGTATTGAATGAAGTTTCATGTGTGCAAATGATAATTTGATTATCCTCATGCATAACCTGTTGATTCAAACCGTCTCCTCTCCGTCCACATCTGACACTCTCTCATACTGTTGTATCATTTATGTTGTTATTGCCATTAAAAGTATTTGAGTATGTGAGACTGGTTATGTATAAAGGCCTATTTAAGGTAATTTTGTTGTGTACATAAATTCAAAATGGTTTTATTTTCATGTAGATTTAGTTTTGCAATTGGCTTGAGATATTTTTATTACAATGGCATAATGAAGGACGAAGACCAATAAGAGCCACTGGCATGGAGTGTTTATGAAGTAACTGGACTATAGTCTCAAGTTCAGGTTTTAAAGATTTCATTTGTATCTAGTTTTTAAAGCCTTATGGTAAAATGGTATTGTTTGGATGGAATGTTGGTTAAACATTGTACAGGAGTATGTTTTTGCTAGTGCCGGAGAGAGAGTTGGCAATAAGACTAACCCTTGTCCATCCTGTCTTACTGCAGTGGCATCAGAGACGTTTGAGGATGAGAACGGCAGTAACAGCATCATGTCTGAGGAGGATTCTGAAACGCAGTCCTCATGTAGTATTAACTCTGGAGGGAACAGCCCTTTTCAGCTGCAGTTCCCCTTTTCCCCTTCCTCATCACCATCATTTACATTTTCTTCCTCCTCCTTTCCCTCTCCCTCATCACGGCCATGCAGCCTAGAACTGCCCAGCTCCATTTCTCTGTCGGATTTTAGCCTAATTTCACCTATTCTTGGACCTCGAAGTGAATGCAGTGGCGCATCTTCACCTGAGTGTGACATGGAGAGAGGTGAGATTCTAACAGCATAGCCCCTTTATTTAAGTTTTCTGACTTTTTGGGGGGTTGGGTAAGATTAACACTGTTTTGCATTGGGCACACACTATTTTTCTATATCATGTCCAATTGTTTTATTCTTTACATATTGCTCACCCTTACTATGAATAGTGAGTATGAAATATGAATATAGAAAAAATAAATTGCTGATATATATATATATATATATATATATATATATTTATGCACCTGTGCCTCAGGGGATTGTCCTTATCACTGTGATATTTAAAACTGATGTCCCTGCCACAAGCAGAAATGAGAGATGACTCCATCTGAGGCCATTATTCTTCCTAAGTCTCAAAATTTGGCTACTTCCTGTCACTCTCTGCATATCACCAGATGCACCCAGTAATTTAGCTGTTTCAGTTTTCATTTATGTATTTGTGTGCACGCAGGTAATAGAGCAGAAGGAGCAGAAGATCAGTTAAGCAACGCTCTCAATAACAACAACAACAGCATTAGCAGCATTAAGAACCGCTTCCATTTCCTGTCTCTGAAACGTGGCCAGATGGACAACACCAAACCCACAGAGCATAAACCATTGAGTACGGCTTAAGAGCAGCACCAGCACCTCACCACCGCTTACTGGGGCACAGTTAGCTGTTATTACCCCATCACTCTCTCCCGTATGAAAGATGTAGGCAGTTGTACTTCTGTCTCTTTTTTTAAACTACGACTCGGCACTATTCATTTTGCCAGGGATGTTCTGGATCTTCCAACTCTTTACTGAGAAAGATGAATTTGAGGGAAGAGTGATCGGAATGTGTGCAAGAATATGGGGAATAATTTCTCACAGCACGTTGAAGGATATTTGATTATGAAAAAACTAAGAGGACAAAACTGAGTGAGGGATAGTACTGTCTCATTCCCCATTTTGTAGAAGGTCATGGCCCTGTTACTGATGAGCTGTTCCTATAATAGTGCTATCAGAGCTCTGATGCTGGCTGATGTGAGAGACCACAGAGATATCACGTCAGTGACGAAAGAGGAAGCAGTCAAAAGCCGTATTTCCAGGCTCATGAGCCGTCATGCTGGATCCCTCTTTTCCACATCCCACCTTTTTTAATTACATCTCCATGTGCACTTTAGTGTCTGCAATTCAGCAGTAGCATGACTATTATTACTGAAGTGTGCATGCTGCCATATCTGTGTCTTGTAATACTGTAGCTGCTGCTGCTTGATCTAGAGGTTTGTACTGGTCTGGTCTGGTCAGTAGTCCATGTAGGCTTTATTTGATTTATTTTTCCCCTTTTGATTGTTGTAGTTGTTTTTTTGTACTTTCTTGTGTCTAATAGAAACAGCATCATCATCCTCATCCTGAAGCTGTGATTTTATATCTTAGGTGTTCTGGTTGGTTCCTTGGGTTTGATAATTCGTGTAGTTGTTTTCTGACTTACAATAAAGTAATGTTCTGATCACTGTAACCTTTTCAGAAGCCTTTCTGTCTTTTAATTCAGTGTGAACATGTAAACATGCTGTTTTGCAAAGAGAAGTGAAACAGCATCTAAAGTGCGTTGGCTATTTTCTGCACCTGAATAAAACTGTCTAGGGCTGGGAAGTTTAGGGTATAAATTGCTCACTGGTAGAGATTTTGCTTTACTGTTTGTATAATAAATAAATATATATTTATACCTTTGCAGTATAAACACACATATACATTATATATAATATTTGTATATTATTATAAATTAATTGTTGAATCACCATGGTTACACTGCCATGACACAAGGTGGAGCCAGCACAACAGAAGGCGAGCAGTGTTGGGCGAGGGTATGTAAGCAGAGCAAAAAAAAACTGCTCAAAACTCTCACAAGCACTTTGTTGCTCTGTGTGTCCAAACCCCCATTTGTGTGAGCACTTGAAAAAAAATTTTAAAGCATTTTTATACTACAATGAAGTGCTCGTGTGAGTTTTGAGACTAATAACAAACAGTATTTTGCCAAAAACAATGCATATGACAGGAAATCTCAGATGGAAGTTTAGACAAACCATAATGACACACATACAGTAGTGCGCAGTGAAGATTACACACCACTTTTGTCTAAAAGGGCTTCTAATAACAAGAAGTAAAAAATTACTTCTCTATAATTTTTTGGGTGAAAATGTATTGAACAATGCTATTGTAGGCAAAGAGAACGAAAAAATCCTTCCGACAAGTATATTGAGGTAAAAGTATGGCTAATAAACAAAAACACTGAATGAACTTCAAACCATATGGAATGGTTTAGCGAGTGAAGAAATTAAAAAATATATGAACACTATGCCTGAAAGGTTAAATGCTGTAATCAAAGTAAAGGGTGGCCACAA
This sequence comes from Tandanus tandanus, assembly GCA_039654325.1. NCBI lineage: Eukaryota > Metazoa > Chordata > Actinopteri > Siluriformes > Plotosidae > Tandanus > Tandanus tandanus. Next base: position 16,316,785 of record JBCNYH010000001.1, read on the forward strand.
TAAATATTGATTTTTGTTATTACTATATATTGTTTGTTTACTTATTCCAATATTACATGAAATAAATATATGAATAGTAATAACCGATTTATCTTCATTTTGTTAAGTGTATAATCACTGCATTTTTTAATTTCTTCACTCACTAAACCATTCCATATGGTTTGAAGTTCATTCATGCTATGCAAAAGTAAAAAAAATTAAATTTGCGACACTTTCCGAAAAGTGGCAGCAGAGTTCACAATGTTTTTGTTTATTAGCCATACTTTTTCCTCAATATACTTGTCGGAATGAGTTTTTTGGTTCTCATTGCCTACAATAGCATTGTTCAATACATTTTCACCAAAAAATTATAGAGAAGTATTTTTTTTTTACTTCTTTTTAATAGAAGGCCTTTTAGACAAAAGTAGTGGTGTACATTCTTCACTGCACACTACTGTATTTAAAGACATGGTTTTGATTCATCCCGTTGAAAAGCCACTTTTCAGAGAGTGAGTCCGCATCCTCAACCTCAGGTATGTAATGCGCTCAAAAGCTTGTGTTTTCACAACTCCAAATGTTGTACAGATGTAGTCAAGCTGCACCACACAGCCTTATATTAGCCTTTTAAAACTTGTAAAAAATTGTTTTCTGTTAAAATTGAAGCAAGAGTACCAGATATTTGCACACTAGTTTATTTCGACAGCTTTTTGATAAATAAACTATTAACTATTTGCTTGTATACCACTATCCAGTGTCACCCAGAAGATGGGTTCCAATTTAAAGGTAAAGTGTATAAGATGTATTGGTATCTAGTGACATCTAGTGCTGAGGTTCCACTCTGCAACCAGCCAAAGCCTATGGTTTTAGGCTACTGTAGGAGCATGGCCGTGCAAGATGGCAGCCTCCACGAGAGGGGACCCGCTACCCATGTCGATATAAATAGCTTATTCTAAGGTTCCAAGACTTTTATTTTTTAAAAGATTGTAGAGTAATGAATTTTTTTTTATTGATTATCCTTAATATAATAATGAATGAATAAACGTCATTACTAATAGATTCTCCAAAATATTAAATACAGTACCCTTAAGTTTAGTTTTCTCAAGCTTTTTACCATTGTCAGGTCAGTTTTTCTTGCTATTGTTGCCTCTGGTTTATTTATTTATGTAAAGGTAAATTTAATTATTGATACGAAAGTACATAAAAATCGAGGAATGTTATTGAGAAAAAACATACAGAGGATGAACTGTGCAACATCTTAGTTTCACACCATTCATGATAAGTATACCTGTTTCTGTCACTAAACTAATATTTTATTTAACCATGCAAAGTTTTGTTTTTTCAAGAGGGACGCAATTGTTTATTGTCAGTAAATAATTAATTTTACATTACAGGTGAGACACATGGGTGTTAAGGGGGGAGAGGGGCAGCTCTTTTTGTTGTGAGTTGTTACTCTTTCCATCTAAACTTTGTGACTCAAATTAGGACTACATTTTTGTTGTTCCATTTGTTTTTCTCATGAAGACAAGATTGTTTGGTAGCTGCTGACCGCAGCTTGGCTACAAAACATGTATGCACAACACTTCTATATAAAAATATGCTGATTTTCTGGACAAAAGAATGTAATCTGAAACTTCATATTTTATTCCTTTCATTGAAAGAAATGCATCTGAGGGATAAAACCAAATTAGAAGGTAAAACACAAAGCAATATTCTATAAATACCCACATTTTCTTCCACATTAAGTGCATCCCTTCATCTACAGCAGTAAAGTAGATAAGTGTACATATTAATTTGGCTTCAATGTGATCAGAAAAAAGTGAGCACCACAAATAGGTAGAAAACTTCTTCCCAGAAATAAGATGTACTGTATTTCTAAAGTAGCAAAATAATCAAGCTGGCATGATTTCATATATATGAGTGCTATGACAGTTACATAGTGCTCCACCAGACTGCCAGTCCACCAAGGCAAGAGCCCAATATACTTTAAAGTACAACACTGTAAATTTCAACAGTTTATTGCCGTCTCCTGAGTGGAATAAAATAAACATGTATGCGCCCATGTTGTCAACATCCTTTAGTGCAACGTAATGATTTTGGAGCATGTGTTTCTTATTAATTGATGGCTCAGTCCAAACATTGTACAATCACAATAAGAGCCAGGCCACCCAGAGGGTGCCAAGTTAACAGTCTGATCTGTTCGACTGTACACTGTGGCAAGAAAAGCAGCTGATGAGAACAGAGTGACAGCAGACATGTCCATACCAGTGAGGAAACCAATATGAGAGAAGGCTTTATTCCTCAGTCTTTTGCAGGGTAGCAGTTTATAACAGTGTCACAAGTTCTCACTGAAGCTGAGACACTCGAAGAGGCATTGCACTGAAAAAATCTAGGAAGAATGGCCCTTCTTGGCCTGGCAGAAAAGTGGTGGGGATGACATTGTAGATGCCTGCAGGGACATGGTCCAGCTCCATATAGCAGAAACCACACCTGACAAGAACAAAGAGTGAGAACAGGTTATTGACCATGGTGCTAAAGCTCTTATAATTTATAAAATAAAATTAATTTATTATTGTTGTTGTAAATCACCAAATGTCACCGAAGGTGAGTGAAAAGGGAGCTATAAAAATGGGTTCTGTCCATCTGTCCGATTTGTTAGTACAATACCAAACTTTGGAAGAAAATAACAGAATCACCAGATTTGGTTTATGGGTCTCCCTCAGGGGTAAATAGTATGAGATTGTACATGGATCACCTTCTTTTTTGAAGGTCACTTTTTCTATATTCGGCCTCAGCTTTTTAGTGTGAGAACTTCAGATGGAAATTACATAGGATCTCCAAATTTGATGTATGGGTTACCTTAAGAAAGGTCTCTGTTGGGACTGTATATGAGTGCCCTTGACCTTGTTTTAAGGCCACAGTGGTCAAGTTAGTAAATGTTTTCTCTATTGGGCTTTTTACACACACACACACACACACACACACACACACACACACACACACACACACACACACACACACACACACACA
>JBCNYH010000001.1:16322765-16334924 GCA_039654325.1 Tandanus tandanus
ACACACACACACACACACACACACACACACACACACACACACACACACACACACACACACACACACACACATCATATATACGGCAAGTAACAGTTTTTGAGCTGGTTTGGATGTAATATACAATGTGTTGCGGCCTTGGAACGGGGAATTGTCTTCACTGCTCTTTTTACGGAGCAAAGGCATCTTTCTGATGGTCCAGCTCGACCTGGTCGTGGATCCATGGTGGTCTTACCTTCACTATTGAACTTTTTACCATTGACAGAATAATATTCAAATTGCTGGCTATTTGTTGCTGGCTGATGCCACCCTCTGACTGACCCACAATTCGACCTCTCTAAAAATCTGACTATTCTTGAGTTCCTGGAGTGCGAGGCATGCTTGCATAACTTTAGCACAACTTTGTGCACCTTTATACAGCAGTCTGACTAGTGTTCATTAAATTTAAGTCATTAAATTGTCAGATTTTACTTTTTTAGCTCTTTAACTATTTCTCCTCTGCTGCACAAAACAGTTTGAATAGCAGAGTTTTAGAGAGACTTTTGTGATATTTTCAGGCACTACTGAAATCAGTACTTCTTTCTGGTACAACAAAATGCTACTGCTTAATCAGCCTCCTACATGTATACTCCTCTCAGTGTGAGAACAACAGTACATTACCTATAATCTCCACTGCCCTTTTTCTGGCTGCCCAAAGTCCCTGAGTCTCCTGTGGTGGACACAGTCAAGACCTCAAAACCCACGCTGTACTGCCTGTTGAGGGAAGCCCAACAACACTTGAAACACATTCAAAACAGTGTAGAACCCATCCAGGCTATGCCAGACTACATAAATAATATAGATAATAAAAATAAGAATAATGACTGATCCTTGCCAGGATCACTGCTTTTGATTGTGCTAAACATGCTGTTGTATATCTCAAAATTCAGTGACTTTCCTAGAACAAATTCTATAAATACAGACAGCTAATAAATTAGGAAAACAATGTGGCTCTTATCCTGTGTGAGATTTTGCTGGCATGGTTTATGACTACTTTGTCTAAATAGAGGGTCACTGCAAATCAGTAAAAAGCTGTAATGGCTCACTGAGCAGTTTAATAAATATAATTTATAGTGTATATCCTATGCTAGGGCTAGAGTTCAACCCAAATTAACATATCTTTGAGAAAAGCAGCGAAGGAAAAATGGTGTTCATTCCTCACTAAGGACAATTCTCTTTTTTTTCTGTCAGCTATCTGTAAATGTACATCATGTAAAATAAAGCAGATTCTTAATTTGAGAAATAAATATATGTCCTTTAGCTGGTGGATAATGAGACTGACAGTCTCACCTGGAGCCTCGGAGCTCAATAAGCAGCGGTCCAGGTTTGTCCAGATTGAACTGGTAGATTGGATTATGCTTGTAGGTGTCCTTATAGTTGCCACAGCCTCCTGCACTGATCCCTTTCCACTGCCCATTTATCTTTTACAAACAGAATGTTTTTATTAAAATCAGATAACACAACCACATAGCATACAATAAATTGGTTATGATACAAACTTGCTTACCCTTTTGGTGTGGGAGAAGGGTGATGTAATTTTGGAGAAATTAAACTTGCACAGTGAGTAGACCTGGTAGTTAATAGAATAAATGTATATCCTATTATACTTCTGTGCAGAAAGAACATTCCATATATACTATATTATTGGCAGAGGTGCAGAAAATGGCATGACCTCATGGCACTCTCAGGAATTTAATAAAGAGCATCACATAATGAGCTTGGAATACTCAGCTATGTTGATGTATTTTAACAATATATTTCATGATCAAAAGACGCTAGGCTAATGTCAACATACAAAAAAAATGAGCTCCAAATTGTTGTTATTGCCTATACCATTTTTTCAGTCAGCACTCTTCCACAAGGTAAAATATGAAACACAAATAGTTACCCTTAATGTGTAGTTGATGGTATTTTGCTTCTCATATTGAGACACAACCAGAGTAAATGTGTGAGATCCTGGACTAGTCAGTTTAATCTTTGTCAAGTAATGTGGGCTGTTGATCCTGATGCCATCAATATAAGGAGGAGGGTCACCTGAAACATGAGAAGAGAATTTGCTTTTAGAAGCGATGAAAACACAAGGGATTCTATTAATATATACACCTCGCCTCATGTGAGCTTAGGGCTCAAACCATGAAGACAAGACAGATCATGCAGCTTTACACTGACCAAGCAGTGTAAAGCTGCAAAAAGCCATTGTAAAGTGTTTGGTGTGAACAGTACACACTGGTGTCACTGTGATCTTGTCAGGAATATTTTGAGATCTCAACTCAATTAAGCACATTTTACATGAATAAAATGGCTGTACCTAATAAAGTGACAACTTGAAAATTCTAAGCTGCATTTAATACACAGAAATAATATGCAGTTTTATTTCCTTATTTATTAATTTTGATTTATAAGACACGTACTTGGATAATAAACCTTTCTGCCGTCATTCTTGTAAATCACTAAAGTGATGAACTCCCGGTTTTGGGCGAAGTCGTCCTTAAAGAGTATATGAAAGAATTGTTAATATCAGTGTATACATCACAAATGCAAATGAAAATATCTATCCTGTGACCAAATGTACCTTGTCTGTGATGTGTCTTGTTAGCAGCACCCACACTGCAGTGCCACCTTGTGGGCACTGCACCTCTAGCTTGTACTGAGGGTTATTGGCCAAACTATATACATCTTTCACTGGACCCTGTTTTCCATCCCAGCAACTGCAAAGGACATGAGCGATTATTCCAGCAGCCCACTTCACTCACAATTCTAAAACTTCTCGTCACCCAGATCAATTTACTTACAATAATTTGAAAAAGTAATTTAGGAACTGATAAGTCCTGTCTGAGCTTCAGAGCTTACAGCAGGTGTTTCCTTGTGTTTTCAGGTGTTGCCATTTTTTTTTCTGACAGAAACTCACTATTTCATGTGGTATCTAGTTTAACCACCACTTACTTACCAGAGTTTTTTTTGAGGGGGGAAAACATTTGTAGATGTTCTGCACACTAAGTAAAATGATCTTAGCTGACTTTCTAGTCCTCTGCATGCTACTTTTATACAACCTCTGTTCTGACCACATCTAATTGCTCTTTCATATGGTGTATACTATAAATAGCTCCTGGGTAATATCTGTGTAGGTACCACACATCCACAGATAGGGGAAACTTTTATTGAACTACACTGACTCAATCTTCCAACACAACACTCAAATGTACCCTAGGGCAGGGGTTCTTAACCTCTTGACCTCGAGGCCCAACCTTTCCAGTACAGAGAGGCCCGGGGCCCATTCAAATATACCCTTGATTTGATTTATATTCAATAACTATATCTAATCTACTTACAGCTTAACATGCCAAAATCTTGTCAAATGACATGAAACCATGTGCTCATCACAAAGATATTTATTTATCGTTTGAACATAAATCAGCACATAAAACAACATGCCGAACAGGCTATCAATTCATGGAACTGATCAAGCTGCTGAAAGAACAAGACTCAATTCAGGCTTATTTACACAAAAATAAATACTAATCAAATTTACTACAACAAAAATGAGGGACTCATAAAAAAAACTGATGGAAAAAACTGGACATATAAAAATTATGGGGTGATAAAATAAATACATTCAAAATAATTGTTGGATGTCTTGGTTGACACGGCTCTACAACATTGCGTGGTCATCAGGGGCCGTACCCCTGGATTGGCAAACCGGGGTGGTAGCTCCCCTTTTTAAAAAAGGGGACTGGAGGGTGTGTTCCAACCATCGTGGAATCACACTCCTCAGCCTACCCGGGAAACTCTATGCAGAAGTACTGGAGAGGAGGATCCGACTGATAGTTGAACCTCAGATTCAGGAGGAACAATGTGGTTTTCGTCCCAGCCGCAGCACTCTTGACCAGCGCTACACACTCTACAAGATCCTGGAGAGCGCATGTGCTTTGTGGATTTAGAGAAGGCTTTCGACCGTGTCCCTCGGGCTATCTTGTGGAGTGTGCTCTGGGAGTACAGGGTACCAGACCCGTTGATACGGGCCATTAGGTCTCTGTAACACCGGAACCAGAGCTTGGTCCGTATTGGTAACAGCAGGCCGAATTCGTTTCCAGTGAGGGTTGGAGTCCGCCAAGGCTGTCCTTTGCCACCGGTTCTGTTCATAATTTTTATCGAGGTCTTGTTCACGAGTGAGGGAAGGATGGAACGGGAGATCAACAGGCGGATCGGTGCAGCCTCTGCTGTAAAGCGGAGCTTGTACCGGTCTTTCGTGGTGAAGAGGGAGCTCAGCCGGAAGGCAAAGCTCTCAATTTACCAGTCAATCTATATTCCAACCCTCACCTATGGTCACGAGCTTTGGGCAGTGACCGAAAGAACAAGATTGCGGATACAGGCGGCTGAAATGAGCTTCCTTCGAGGGTGTTGGGGCTCCACCTTAGAGATAGGGTGAAAAGTTGTGACATCTGGGAGGAGCTCAGAGAAGAACCGCTGCTCCTCCGTGTTGAGAGGAGCCAGTTGAGGTGGCTCGGGCATCTGATTAGAATGCCTCCCGAACGCCTACCTGGTGTGGTGTTTCTGGCATGTCCAACCGGGAAGAGACCCTGGAGTCGACGACCTCACGATGTGGGGTGACATGGTCTGGGAGCACATGGTCGTGCATTAGTGCAACCTGTGTCACTGTATATCCTCCACAGCCTTGAAATCGTGGATATGTTAACATATAAAGTTCATGCGACTTGCCTCTGACATTCCACTGACAAGCATTCCAATGGCTTATTCTGTCTCATTTGATGCAATAGTTCCATAATAAAATGTTGTGTCAAAACAAACCCAAATGGTATTTAACTCACACATTATTGTGGATATTTATTTATTTACCAAGTTTCAGAAGGATTGGCCACAGACTTTAACTCATAATAGGTGGAGTCAGTAACAGGAAGTATGGAAGATGAGTACGTCAACACCATTAACAATTCACAAAACTAAACATTACAAGGACAAAAGCTGCATCAGCACTCATTCAGAGTACACACATACTTCAAAAGGCTCAAACTGCATTCTTCTTGTATTTGCTACAAACTCCAAGCAAGACTGGGCAGAAAACAGACAGTGTTTACTATTATTTCTTTAGGTTTACTGTGTTGTGTATTGTACTGTGTTGAATATGAAACCTGTTTTGCTTTATTTTAATCACAGGGATTCTTGGCTGTGAACCTCCTTTGTTCTTTCGTTTAGATCTGTAACTTTGCATGTGGTTTCACTCTGTGCTCAGTAACATGGCTCCATAAACAGTAATCAGTTATAGACTGAGGAAAAATAAGATCTGCATTCCTTAACATTATTCCCATAATTCCTGTTACTGCACTCTGGGCTTTGTTATAACACTATTGTACTTTTAGAGATATTTTGCCATTAGAAATCACTTCTATCACTGGCACACAATCACAAGTGGAGTCATTGAGCTCCCCACCATATTTCTCTCCACATTGTCTCAAATTTTTTTTTTACCATTCCAGGAAGTATAGCCACACTGGTCATAATAATATTTTCATAAGCCTCTACAGTGGTGCTTGAAAGTTTGTGAATCCATTAGAACATTCTATATTTCTGTATAAATATGACCTAAAACATCATCAGATTTTCACGTTCTAAAAGTAGATCAAGAAAACCAAATCAAACAAATGAGACAAAAATATTATACTTTGTCATTTATGTATTTATTGAGGAAAATGATCCAATATAACATATCTGTAAGTGGCAAAAGTATGTGAACCTTTGCTTTCTCTATCTGGTGTGACCCCCTTTGTGTAGCATGCACTAAACAACTAAACTGCAATTAAACATTTAAGGTAACTGTTGATCAGTCCTGTACATCGGCTTGAAGAAATTTTAGCCCATTCATCCATACAGAACAGCTTCTACTCTGGGATGCTGATGGGTTTCCTCAAATGAACGGCTCACTTTAGGTCCTTCCACAATGGATTTAAATCAGAATATATTGTTCCATTAATAATGGCAAGCCATCCTGATCCAGATGCAGTAAAACATGATTCTATCAAGCCATGGCTGTACCACTAACAAGTTTCAAAGATGGGATAAGGTTTTAATGCCGGAATGCAGTGTTTTCAATTCTCCAAATATAAAGCCCCTCATTTAAACTAAAAAGTTCTATTTTTGTTTCATCCATCCCTTAAAATATTTTTCCAATAACCTTCTGGCTTGTACACTTGACATTTAGCAAACTTCAGCTGGGAGGCAATGTTTTTTTTTGGAGAGCAGTGGCTTTCTTCTTGTAACCCTGCTATGCACACCACTGTTGTTCAGTCTTCTCCTGATGTTGGACTCATGTGAGAGGCCTTTAGTTGCTTAGACCTACCCAGGATTTTTGTGACATCACTAGATATTGCACACATTACTTTTGGAGTGACCTTTGTTGGTTGACCACTCCTGGGGACAATGACAGTAGTCTTGAATTTCTTCCATTTGTACCCAGTCTGCCTGACTGTGAATTGATGGAGTCCAAACTCTTTAGAGATGGTTTGTTATAATATCTGATGTTGTTTTAAGTTATATTTATGCAGAAATATGTATAAAAAATTCTCAAAGGTTCACAAAGCCCCACTGTATATCACTGTTATGAACATTGCTATAATACCTTACATCTTATATAAATAAATCTCTTCCCATACACCTGATTATGTTCTGAGAGATATATTCACAGTGTCAGGATTATTGATTCACACTTGCATAGGTTTCTGAACATGTCTAAACAGGAAATTATGTAATGCCTGCTAGCCAATTAGAATTTTGTGTAATGGCCATGGTCTAGTATAGGATAGAGGTGATCAAGCCTGGCATTTCATGCAGTAGTCACCTTTTGAGAGAAGAGAAGAGAAGAGAAGAGAAGAGAAGAGAAGACTGACCTGTGTATGCAGGAGGACTCTCTGAACAGAGCAGGATTCCAGCTCAAATAGATGACATCATAGTATTGACACAAGTCTTCCCAGATGATCCAGAACACCCCTTGAATACAGCCTGCAAGTTAGCTGACAGGCCTTGGAAGTCTTTCCATTTCACTTATCATTAAGAACAACATAGTACTCCCTCACCGTTATCAAATTTTTGTGCAGTTTTGGGGTCAAAGTTGAGGTACTTGAGTAGATCTGGCATCCAGTTCTTCTCATCCCGCTCACTGTAGCGGCCCTTCCATCTGAGATGGCTCCAAGGGTTCTTCAGCTGCAGGAAACGCTTCCCCTGGAGCCCAGGACAAACAGAACCAAAATATAACTGCAGAAATAACTGCTTTTTCCATTGTAAAGATATGCATGCAAGAACATTATGGGGCACACAATAGAGATCCATTTGCAGAATAAATCCCTTGGTGCACTACAGCCTGTCTGGTGGCTCAACACTCTATGTTGCTTTTTTTCCCCCTTAATGATCACAAATCTCTATGCATACACTAGAAGAAAGACACAATAATAGTGAGGAGTATGTGATAGGAGTTTGTGCAACTGACCTTGTATTCCCTAATGTCTAACACGGCATAGGCGTGTGTGGGCACTAGGCCCCACCTCTCCCCTTCCTCCTCCGTCATTACACCAGTCGCTACAGTGATTAGGACATCTCCTTTGTGAAACCTATTAATGGAAATCCACATGGGGAGTGGCTGTCAGAAGCACTGCCAAAATGTTTTGCCTGCTAAACAAATATGATCTTCGACCATGATCTCAGACACTTCAAGAGTATGTATGTACAAGTGGTGTGCGTATGCAGGTGTGTGCTTAATTTCTACATGCATAAGTGTTTACCTTTGGAAAAGCATGCGGAAGCTGTCATCTTTGCTAAAGGACTGATTGTCTGAGTGCATAGCAATGCGTTCTGGAATCCAGCCGGTGAGGGCATGCAGGTCAATATTCTAAAAAGAAAAAGAAAATCAGGAAAATTTCAGACATTAGAAGTTACAGATTACAGGGGTCACAACACACAAAACATTTCCTAGCATTATAGTCTTAAATTATAATCCCGTTTAATGCATGTGAATCTGGTTGCAATATTCTTTCTGTCTATGTGGAGCAACTGTAATCCCTTCTTCATTCAAAAAGAAATGTCCTGTAATCAAGGTCTTCTTTTAGTTAATACATTTCTATTACAGTGCTCATTTAAAATGTAAATTTATATGTAGTTTGTAGTCTATACTTACAGAGTTAGAGCCAGGGAAATCATATCCACCCATAATCTTCATGTAGGCTTTCTCTATGAGGGAAACCCACAGCTCATTCCGGTTACTTGAGTAGGAGCAGAGCAGCTCACCATTGCGGTCCACTGGGAGGAAATCATCAATAATTACCTTAAAAGGAAAAGCAGAAAGTGTGTATTTGTAGCTTGACACAGGTGGCAAATCACAAATTAATAATAATAAAAAAGCTTAACCTAATATATTATTCTTTCTATAATAACAGATAATTCGGCTAAGGTCCTGTGTGTGTCAGACATCACCACTTCCCAGTCATTATTTATTTTCTAGCAGGCCTGTCATGATTTATAGTTTGATAAAACAAGATATCATTTTTGTACCTTTCTAGGGACCCCATTGATGTGGAGTTTTACCATGTATTTCCCACATGGGTTATACTCTGGCTCACCTCTCCTATTCTGCGGATAAATTATGCTGTGGATCACAAAAGCACACAGACGCATTGAATCACACCATTTTGTGTTGCTTATTAAATGACAAAACTGAGTGTAGGAATAAAGTTTACAGTAAATGTGCAACACAGAGCAATCCCTGCAGCTGAGAAATAACTGGAGGGAAAGAAAATAGTCATTAGAGATGGCAAAACCCCTCAGCAGCCAAACAGATTTTGAGAAAAAGCCAGGACAAAATTTATGAGGTCAAGGTCATTTTGACAAGGTCAAAGGTTAAACAGGGAAACTAACAAGCCTATGCACACCTACACACCATAGAAAACCTGCATGCAAAAGTTCATAATGATCCGCCCAGCAGCTCTTGAGAAACGGCCCAGAAAAACTGAGGACATCGACGGGAAGGGAAATAACAACATGGATGCAGGCAACAACAATACCTTGTAATGCGTAATTACCTTGTAATCAACTTCTTGTTAAAGCGTCTCTCATATGCTGCACTGATGGCCAAAGAGGCAACAAAAGAACAGTCTGATACCACAGTCTGAGGGGGCAGCAAAAGCATGTTCAAATTTACAACCGTTTATAGCTGCTTTTATATTTATGTTCCACAAAAAGTCCCACAAAATGTTAATGTTCTGAATTGCAGGAAACCATGACACCTGTTTGATGCTGAAGCTCGACACAGTGAAAATCATGGTGGGATTGTTGCAGATGTCATCAGGTCGGACCCAGCGGCTGAAGATGGCCATCTGTTTAGGAGATAAGGCCAGCTTTCCACATTTATCCCTGCAGGCAATTGTAAATTAGGCTTCTTTTTTATTTTTTCATTTATTTTTTACTAAAGCTTGGTAAAAAAACAAAAGGGGCATATTTATCATTTATCAAGTTGTGTGTAACAAAATATAGCAGATCTAAAAAAGTACATCACAAGGTACTCACGAAAATGGAACAGGAAAGGCAAAGCGTTCTCTTAGGTCAACATTCATGAACGGTACATATTCAATTCCATTTATCTTGGATGTCGTCCTTCAATAAACAAAACAAGAAATTTAAAAAAAGTCAGCCGGGAAAAGAAACACTATTTAAATAGCTATAGATATTGTTACCTGAGCACTTCTATCTCCTCCTGTGTGTAGCGCTGACCCTGTGGCTCACTAGACTGCACCGCTCGCATTGGCTGTGGCTTGTCATGAATGGAGAAATCTGGACCAAGGGGTAGATACTGCCTCACAGTAGCAGGTGTTTTAACAGTGGAGGAAGTGGGCTTTTCTTGGGGCATGGGTCTCGAAAGGGCATCTTTGAGTCCTTCTGCCCTGAAGTATACAGACGCAGAGATATAACTTATAGAATAGTTGGTGGAGAAACTGAATGAATAGCAGATGTACACATAAGCCAGGCATATTATATTTTATGAAATTATGAGCTTTTTTGGCATGGAATAAGTTGTGCTTCCAAATCAGTCTTTGCTATTTTGCGTTTGCTGTCAATCAGTCTTTGCTGTTTACCTGTCCAGTGCCTGGCGAGCAAGCTGTTTAAGTTTGCCCTGCAATGCTTGATCCGAGGTCTCATTGGACTGTAGGGGAGAAAAACAAGGAAGTTCAGTTTACTTGGGGTGCAGTTCAGGTTATGACAGGGCCAACACAGGACAAAACATCAACCCACCACCGAGGAGGAAGAGCGTTATAAGCACAAGTAATTAATCTATGCAACCCAGTATTCAGTACTGCTATCATGTCTTTATACTCACAAACCAAGGTGGCACACTTAAATATCAACACAAACTGCTCTGGCTTTTGGGGGAAAACCTGGAAGCAAAAGTTAACTCACAAAAACTTAGCTAACATAACAAACTAGTAATTTAGCTACACTACTGGATCATCTTGTATTCTTTTCAACCTTTCTGTCTCTATTCTAATTTGTATAGTGCAATAACCAAACTAACCCACTGCTGATAAAATGAAACAAGAAAAATCCTCATGAATGTCAATCATTATCAAATAGGACAAGTAATATTTGAAGGGGGGTTGGGTGATACTGCTACATAGAATCCTATCTACCTTTTAACCCCAGAAATGACTGCAACTACAGATGTGGCTGTGCTGTTTACAGTTATTTTATGTGTTTATACGCAGGACACATGCAGACCTGGGGAAACCAACCTATTTTTATAAATGCAATGTTGTAATCTAGAGTAATAACACACAGAATAGTCTCTCCAACCCCTATAATACTAATCACAAGTATTGATCTTGATATAAAACAGAATAAAATGACAGTAGTGGGGTTGCTGTTCAATTTTGGGGGGAAAAAAATCAATCCATAGTTTCAGTTCATGCATGCACACTAATAGGGATATTTTTCTTGCAAAGATTGTCCTATGACAACTATCTCCTGGTACATTTTCTCTTGAGCATTACCAATGCACTGAAAGTAAATCAAAATGCACCTACATGTTTTATTTTCAAACACACATTAAAATCTTTCTTATGCTGTCTTCCCTTCACAGGGCTTCCTGTAGCTGCACGCATCAGATTTAAACACCGAAAGCCAACCACAACTATACCACAAAAACATACATCAAAACTATTTCCTTATACCAAGGGAGTTGAAATAAACTTCCTCTAGGTGTGAGAACAGCTAACTTGAAAACACTGAAGACCTTTAAATAAACACTCGCGTGAAAACTAAATCTGCACTTTACACTCTACAAAAAATAAATCATGTCTTTTAGCTTTATAAATTCTGATATTGTAACGTATTTCTATGTGCTGCCATGAGGATATGTTTTTTTCTTGGACACTACATCATACTGGAGGCTTTTACCAAGTGTAAATTATAAATAGAAATATGTATGGTGTCTGGAGTGCAGCACTCACTGCTTGTATACACAGTTCTACGGCCTGAGTATAGAGCTCAATGGCTTCATCACTGTTACCCTTCTCATCCTCTTCAAAAGCCTGTGTTACCAGAAAGTAGGAACGCTCCAGATCCAGCTGATGCTTGGTCTTTAATGGGTCACTGCTTTGAGCCTGAACTGGTGAGGGACACATGAACAGAAAATTTTAACAATTCTTACAATTAAATACAAAGTGCAAAAACATGCAAAGTGTGGTTAGGCCTCTTTACTTTCTGTCAATACAACATGCAAATGACAAATGCTAAAAAGTCACAGTGTTCTGAGTTCAAACTAGTATATGTTAAGTTGTTAAATCCTGTTAGTACTCCATGGTCCAGGGCCGGACTGGGACAAAAGTCAGACCGGAAGACCTTTACTCACTCAGGCCACCCCTACTCATATACTGCACACATATGCTCACACCTACGTGTGCACAACCACAAATCCATGCACCCACTGACCCACATATGGGTAAGTAATCGTCAAAAGCCCATTATTCTATTTCAAATTCAGATCAAATTTATATTTAACAGCCATGAACACAAAACTAAAAGCCACCAGTTCAGTGCTTTTCACTCCCCCACTCATCAAAAGGTTCAGTA
>JBCNYH010000001.1:16338824-16351137 GCA_039654325.1 Tandanus tandanus
AAAGAAGTCCAGTTGCCTCGACTCAAGCTTTTTAGGATTATTATGACCTGGATGATTGAGAATCTACACCAACATCTTCCTATCTAGTATTACAACATTTGACTTGATCTGAGGAGAAAGTATTGCTCTATTCAAAGTTCATTTTGCTTTTTTTGTCAGTAGCCACATAATCAATAAATACCAGTGACACAGTTCCACAGGCAACCATATGTGAACACGGTCACCATGTTTGTCAGAGGATGTTGTATGCTTGGGATTGCAAGCCCTTCCTTCCTTCGTCATATTCTTCTCTTCTCATCAATCTGGCACATTTTCACCTTTGTTTTATCTGCAACATATCTGAGAATGAAAGGAGACAGCCATGAATTGCCGTTTGCATCAGTTGCTTTTCTGTTGCACCTCTAGTGTGATCACCCCCTTATACTTTACTTCAAATAATACCCCCTGCAATTATTTAGCAACAATTTTTAATTCTCTCGATTTTGGGGTTATCTAGTTAGGCTATTTTAAACACCAAGATTTGGTTTTAATGTGTGATTTATTTGGGGTTTTTTTTAAGTCAAGGGCTCATTACAATTGCTTTTTACATTGCAATATGTTTAAACTCAGAGGTTGTTTAAATCATTTACTCTATTTAATACATCCCCCTGTGGTGATCCCTTTTTATCTTCTCAGCAGACAAGCATGATTAACGTGTTTGGGAACAAGATTGGACACAAGAGAACACTGTAGTATACTGCTACTACTCCACCAAGTTGCATAATAGTGTACAGCCAAATAGATTGCAGGGGGGTTTTTTTTGGCATTGGTTTCCTTTAAAAAAAAAAAAAGTAAAAATTTTTTTGCACTACTCTTGTACTTTTGGAGAAATTACAGTAACACCCACTTAACTTTAAAGAGTCTGAGGAAAGAGAGGAGTGGTCCATGTGCCCCTTTTATTAGAGTGCTGTTTCTCCCTCTTTCTGCACACTTATTTCACACCACTGTACTTAGGCTAATATATAAGTGCACAACTTAAGTCCGCAATATATCATGTTTTATTTTTAAACCATATTTATCATCATTGGCGGTGATCAACACCTGGATAGACTTCAGTGATATCTTTCATGGACACTTGGTAAGCAGCCCTTACAGAAACATTTCCTAAAGCATGTTGAAGGGATTAGCCTACATGATTTTCTATTTAATTTAGCGCTAAACCTTTGTAAATAAAATATTAAAATATATTGGATTTATTGCATACTATATATTATATTTATTGTATACTGCATAGTGTATGATGGCACTGAAAAGGGGGGTTTATAACAGGTTTAGTGCACTTTCAGAAATAAAGGTACCAATTTTTAAAAAATTATTTCTGAAGAAGATATTATCCATTATTCTTTCTGAGATATGAGTGATCCTTAAGGGGTCTAATTATGTACCTTGGATTATTTTTTTAACCAAAATTAAAAATAAATAAAATAAAAAATACAAAGATAGGAGAAGAAATCATCTTGATGGTACCACCGAAGTGGTAAGGAAAAGAACAATTTTGCACCTGGATTTCTGAGAGTGTATTCAGTTAATTATGTCATAAACATGATTAGCACTTTCATTTTCATGCATTGTACTTTGACCTTTATTGATTTTACATAGGCAATGCCATTACTCTTAAAGTATATGAAACTTATTTTTTCATCTGAGCTGTTTCCTTAAATGGTCCTATGTGTTCTGTGTGTATGAGGGGAAAAAACCTTGATTTTGGTGGTGATTTCATGTGTTTCCATTCTGAGTTGACCAAGACAAGGCTTAATAATGAATAAAAAGTAACTTGTACCATGTCATTTTGTTGTTTTTATGGTGTCATATGAGATTGTTGGCATTTAGTATTTTTGCACTTTATATTATAATCATTCTGTTATATTGCTAACCAGCCAACTGTTATTGGCTTCAAAATAAAATTTCCAATCAGTGATTCCTTTTTCTGTTAGCAAGAGAAATCACCAATCATCATCATTTACAGGTTTTTTTTCTCATTGAGGAAAAACATGAATGCTGAAACACAAAAGAAAGATCACTGTTTTGGAGACAGCCATTTACGTTCTTAACACATTACCCCCTTTATTAGCTTAATTAATGTAAGCTCTGGCAGGATTAATTGCTTATATTTATGTACAGCCAACTAGAAGGGTTTTTCTGTTTTGCTGCTATGATAGAACTAATGGCTTTGTGCCTGTTTGCTTTGTCATTCTAAGCAGGAAATAAAATCTTCCACGGAACTGGTTTGCACATTCCCTTGCAGCAGCACTGCCTCCCCAATCCCCATTGGATTGTTTTCTTTCATTAGACTTTGGGGCAGTGAACTTAATACCAGATGGGCAGGGTTATTTTTGTACTGTTCTCTGTAAACTCTGCTGTGACAGTTGTGTGTGAATTCCCAGGAAATTATCAGTTGCTAAAATATTCAGTCCAGCACATCTGGAACCAACAAACATATCATGGTTCTTTTTTCCTTTTCTTATGTTTTTCTATTTTGATATTTACTGTAAATATTATAGTGAAACTCTTGACCTGTATTTGCATGGTTTTATGCATTTCTATGCTTCCACACGATAACTGAAAAACTATCAGTAACTATCATAACTATGAAAAAATGAAAAAATAGTGAACTGGAGGAGCACCCATACAGTGCAAGGTACCTTCATCAGGCACAAAGGGATTATTATAACTTTGCATAGTTAAATGTCCCCCCCTTGTGGTCACCAGATAAACATTTGCCCTTTGTTAAAGATAGGGATTTTTCAAGATTTCTGGATTTTTTCCCCCAACATGATCCCATACACGGGTCAACTGTAAAATGTTATGGGTTAAATGGGTAAAAAGTTCCTAACAGTAAAATAGTGGACAGTGAATGTAATTCGATACCGGTGCATTAATTACTCTTGATATGCATAAATTTCTACACTTTCAGGAGCATATGTAGCATACAAATGGCTTCCTGAAATGTCTATCCTTTCTACAGTTGACTTATAAATATATCCACTCCTATTCATCTTGATGAATGAGACTCAATACTCATAGTCCCTCCAGCGTGTTCTGGGCCGACCCCAGGGTTTCTTCTCAGTTGGACATGCCCGAAACACCACACCAGGAAGATGTTCGGGAGGCATTCTAGTCAGATGCCCGAGCCACCTCAACTGGCTCCTCTCAATGTGGAGGAGCAGCAATTCTACTCCGAGATCCTCCTGTATGACAGAGCTTCTCACCCTATCTCTGAGGGAGAGCCCTGTAACCCTACGAAGGAAGCTCATTTCAGCCACTTGTATTCACAATCTTGTTCTTTCGGTCACTACCCAAAGCTCGTGACCATATGTGAGGATAGGAATGTAAATCAACTTGTAAATTGAGAGCTTTGCCTTCCGGCTCTGTTGATCTCCCACTACATCCTTCCCTCACTCGTGAACAAGACCCCAAGATACTTGAAATCCTTGATACTTGAAAACCACTTGGGGCAGGACCTCATACCAGCCATTCCACCTTTTTCCGGCTGAGAACCATGGCCTCGGACTTGGAGATGCTGATTCTCATCCCGGCCGCTTCACATTCAGCTGCGAACCGCTCCAGCGAGAGCTGGAGGTCCCGGCTTCATGAAGCCAAAAGGACAACGTCATCTGCAAAAAGCAGTGACGAAATCCGATGGCCACATAACCAGAACCCTTCAACGCCTTGGCTGCGCCTAGAAATTCTATCCATAAATATTATGAACAGAACCGGTGGCAAAGGACAGCCTTGGCACCCTCCAACCCTTACTGGAAACAAATTTGACATGTTGTAGACATGCAGACCAAGAGAGACGTGTCAACCAAGACAGCCCTACAACATCCAGAGCACTGAGGTATTCAGGGCGGATCTTGTCCACACCTGGAGCCTGGACACCGAGGAGCTTTTTAACTACCTCGGCGACCTCTGCTCCAGTTATGGGCAGACCCCCTCCCGAACCCCCAGGCTCTTCCTTTTGGTGGGATTGAGGAGGTCCTCAAAGTATTCCTTCCACCTACCGATAACATCCATAGTCGAAGTGAGAAGCCCCCCACTTCCATTGTAAACAGTGTTTGTGGAGTACTGCTTCCCCCTCCTGCAGCATCGGATGGTGGTCCAGAACCTTTTCAAGGCCAACTGATCTCTTTCTAGGCCCTCACCGAACTCCTCCCACATCCAATATTTTGCATCGGAGACAGCCCAGGCTGCAGCACATTTGGCCTGTCAGTACCTGTTTGCTGCCTCAGGAGTCCCACAGGCCAAAAGCACCCGATAGGCCTCCTTCTTCAGCTTGACAGCCCCTTCAACCCTCACCACCTCTCCCCATGAACAACTCCAGAATGAAATAAGGTCCAGCCCCTCCAAGATGGGTGGTTCCAGGGCCCAAGCTATGTGTTGAGGTGAGCCTGACTATATCTAGTCAGTATCTCTCAACCTCGCCCATCAGCTCAGGCTCCCTCCCTGCCAGAGAGGTGACATTCCATGTCCCAAAAGCCAGAGTCAGTAGCTGAGGACCTTTGGCTGCCACCCAGCCATACTGCACCCGGCGCCTGTTGCCCCTACCACAGGTGGTGGTTTCGTGGGAGGGCAGACCCATGTCTCCTCTATGGGCTGGGCCCGGCCGGGCTCCATGGGCAGAAGCCCGACCACCAGGTGCTCGCCTTCGAGCCCCTTCATCAGGCCTGGCCCCAGGGGGGACACTGGTAACCCATGTCCAGGCAAGGGAGAGTGAGTCCTTCAACTTATTTCTCTCATTGGGGTCTTCTGAACCACACTTAGGCTGTACCTCACCTAGGACCTGTTTGCCTTGGGTGACCCTACCAGTGGCATAATGTCCCCAACAACATAGCTCCCAGGATCAATAGGACATGCAAACCCCTCCACTACGATAAGGTGGCGATTCAAGGATGTGCACATCAATATTTACTACTCCAAATCCACCTGTTTAAAATAACATAATTATTTTATTGGTTTACCTTGGTGCTAAACAGAAATTTCATCTTGTTTCCACTTTTTCTACTGTTTTATGTGTTTCAGTTCTGAAATGAAGAATGTATTAATATTAATGAATGAAATTAAGTTGAACAGACAAAACAAAATATCTTGGATTTGTACTGTCTGCAATGGAATAGAAGTTAAAGTAAATTAATAAAAAACTCTCTAACATTTTATTTGAGTTTTCTATCTAAACTTTATTCTGATTTGAGGTTGTAAATTATGAATTCATTGCTTTACACCTCTTTTCAGTTTCAGTTTCGTGGCTAACTGTGTTATATTTGCCTACTGAATTTGTTATTACCTGGATTCTATTCTTCCCTCTATCTGTGTAATGTTATGTTTGCCTCTGGAAGACAAAGTTAAAATATAATAGATCCACCCCCATGCTAACCAGTTGGCAGTGTTCTTGTCATCAGATCAATCTTCTCCTTTTTTCTTTAAACCTCAAGTGATTGTGACTGAAGGGTTTAATTTTTACTTAATCATTATTAATAATTTGAAAATGATACCTCCAAGCATATGAAGTTAAAAAAGTAGAGAAAGAAAAAAGAATGTAAAAAAGAGAAAAAGGCAATCTTTTTAAACTGTATGAATATCAGTACAAAGTTGTAGTACAAGTTGTAAACTAAGCACATATTTTATCAAAAACGGGAATATTTTAATTACCTGTTTATCTAAGAGTTTGCTCAACAACAAATTTCAAACAGAAATAGACAATATGAAAAAGAGACAGAGAGAGAGAGAGAGAGAGAGAGAGAGAAAGTTAAACAAGTGCATAAGGAAATTTTACCTTTGAGTAGTCACGGAGACTACTCCTCAAAGGCAGTACAGAATTCACTGAAGCCAATAAAGTGCTAAAATAATTTTTAAAAGCATTAATAAAGTCCAGATAAATCTTTTCCAAGAGTGATGATAGAATGGAGTGGATAGTATGAAAGGAGATGGACAGCTGAATCCGTGCTTCATCAGCGCTAATGAGAGCACTGCACTGGTCCAGTCAGTCTGTCTTCCTACCCTTACCTATGGTTATGAGATTTTGTAGTAACCGAAAAAATGAGATTTCAGAAACAAGCAGCTGAAATGAGTGCCCTTCGGAGGGTGTGTGGGCTTAGCCTTAGAGAGAGGGTGAACAGCTCAGATATCTGGGGGTGGGTAAAGCGACTACTTCCTGCTTTGAAAGGAATCAGCTGAGGTGTTTTGGGCATCTGTTAAGAATGCCTACTGGTCGCCTTCCTTTAGAGTTTTTCAGGGAACATCCAACAGGGAGGAGGCCCCGGGGCAGACCCAGAACCACCTGGAGGGATTATCATGCCATCTGTGCTGGGTACACATGGGGATTGGGAAAAGGATGCCTGGGTTTCCCCTCCTAGACCACAGATAAGCAGAATAGGATGGAAGAGATGGATGGATGGTTGCCTTCATTATACTCCTCTTCTGCAACCACACACTGCTGCATTCTGGTCTTCAACTGATCAAATCAGTGCAATAGGCTTTCTTCCATTGGTTGTCTCAGAAGTTAAGTAATTTTGTACTCCACTTCTGGAAAAGCAATTTCCTTGGATTGTACTGGAAGATCCAAGTCTTGTTGCATGTGATCGTCTTTTTTTTTTTTTTTTTTTTAAACCTGGCTTTTCTTCAGTTTGCACAAATTTCCTTGTGAAAAGAAAGGAAACACAACTTCACAAACACTTTTGTCATGTTCAAAGTTTTGTGCAAAGTTTTTTCATGCAAAACAGCCTCTTTATGAATGGTGACCATTTCTGCGATCATTCTGATGCTGTCATGTGGCATACGTACTTACCCATAAATGTCAGTAAGTATAAGCAAAGATTCAGTGGCTGTTTTGCTCTATTTCACAGAAAACGCATTTAGTCAATGGGCCAGACTAGATTTCGGTACCACTCAAGGTGGCAAAATATGGTAACAATTTTTAAAAAGGTACATGTCCATAGATTATATTTTGGTATGATAACCTGATCTAAGTGGTAGCTTTGTCACAGTTATCAGCACATGAAGTTAATCACCCCCTACAAGAAATTGGATTCTAGGCGCTGGTGCATATTCTACTTAATACTCATTTTCCAGACCCTTATTCATCTTTTAAGAGGGCATCTTTGGTAGCATTTTAAAGGGTAGTCTCATAGCTTTCATTTAAACCCAGTGTTGCATCTGTCTAATTAATACAGAAGTCGCATGGACTCTTCAAACTATCAACAAATATTATTTTTCCTCAATTTTCGCCTAAACTGTAGTTTTTATTTGAGCATTGTGAGAAGTAGGAACAACACTGGCACAAATAACAAAATCTGAAATACTCACAGGACTGTAACAATTCAGGAAATGTATAATCTTCCCATATTATCCCACTATTAGGGGTGATTGTGAGACCTAAAGTAGAACATGGGCCCAGGCGAGAATTTTCACTACTTGTATTTCATCACTACATCACTACTGCATTTTCAAACAGCCTTTATTTGATTCAAAAACCTTTCCAAGTGCTATTTTAGTTACAACTCACCTTTAACAATCTGATATGGTTTCCAAATCTTATTTATTAATCTTTACACCACTAATCATCATCATCATTATTTATCATCATCATCATAGTCATCCATGGTTATAGCAACTTCTACATCATCCTCCTCTTCCCACTGATTGTTGCAGGTTTGTAGTTTGCACATTTCTGTGCATTTCAGTTTGTTGGCAAGGCAGGAGCACGCTGGAAGCTTACAGGTCCATCCAGTCTAATGTCAGCATTCCTAAGAATAAATGTAAGATCAAAGCTACATGTATAGCTGTCCTAGTTATTTCTCATCTATTTTAGTGAGGAGCCCAAATGTTCAGAAATTAATATTGCAGTATTACAACAACAACAAATTAGTATAAACCTACCTTTATCATCAGTTCTCCATCCATGCCCGTTTGGCTCTGGTATGTCTGGCTGTCCTTCCAGGCAGTGCCTCCCGACTGCTGTTTGGTAGTATGCTGTCTGGCTCGCTGTATATGCAGCTGTAAGCAGTCCCTGCAAGGGGGAAGTAGGCTGGACTCCACTTCACCCCTTTTTGTGCAGAACAGCAGGTAGCGAAGATCATTGGCATCAATATGTTAAATGATGGTGCATACATCCTGCAAACAAATGATTCCATATCTCTGCATAATTCCTCTGATACATCCCAGGATGTTCCCAGGGATTTGAAGGACTCTTGAAATGTCCTGTTTCCTTTAACAAGTTTAAGAGCACTGAGTTATCCTCTTACTGCAAAAGCACTTACACTGTCACAACCTGTAAAGGCATGAACACCTACAAGTGCATCACATAGGTCATCTCCATGGAGCTCAGCAAGGCTGGTCATATCGATGTATCTTGTTCGATTGTGAGTCCCACATTTCAAATACATGGTGCAGTTGATCTTCTTACAGTGTCCCAGACAAAGGATCATGACATCTGTATCCTCACTCACGATCACTGTAGTTTTATAGCCATTCTGGCTGGCATGATTGGCATGTAGGAGCATGCGGGTATCCGCCTCCTCATATAATGACTTCAGCTCCTCCACAACCTTCCATTCTTTTTTCCTCAGACAATAGCATGTCTCTCCACAGGTTGCAAATAGCTGCTTGTCCTGAAGCTTCATCTGGTTTGCTGGCAGCTTCCACTGGTCCACAATGAATCTAATCACAGCAGTTTTGCTGTCTGGATTACTTAAAAGCTTTCTCCACTGCACAACATTGTGTCCCGGGGCAATGGTCTTCCACTGAGTGCTACTTGCTGAACCACAATGGCATCTCTCAGCATTCTTGATTGATGTATTCCTGTACACATCAAAAACCACATCTATTCGCATACTCTTTCCTCCTTCATGCAAAGCCAGGTTCAGCACTGAACCAGCAATCTCTCCAAAAGTCTTGCCATCACCTTTCAGTCTCTGAACAAGGCACATTCCATCAATGATGCATGCAGAGCGATTTCCAATATCTTCAATTGCTGATCCTGATTTCTCTAACTCTCTAGCAAGAGTGGCCTTGTTGGTCTTTCTTAGTGAACCATCTGGATTTGAAAGTGACCAAGGCTGGGGACCAAGTGGATGAGCCAGGACATCTTTGATGTGAAGATGTCTACTTTGTGAAACAATGATCATATGCCCAAAGAGATTTCTATCTGCTTTCAAGACCAGATCCTTGTTGTATTTTTGGTCTCCTCTATCTCTTTTCGTGATGCTTGAAAATGTCTTCAGATTCTGTTTTTTCATTCTGTCATGGAACTTAGTTTCTGATGACTCTTTCTCCAAACGTTCACTTCTGAACTTCCGATATGCTTTCTCTCCAGTCTGGTGAGCTTGCAGCAGATCACTGGCTATATCTGGTGATACAGCAATCCCTGTGGAAAGACTGATTATATCAGACTGATGTAGACCTAGAGGGTTTACCCAGCTTTTCTCCATAAGCTCTACAAAGGCATTCACATCTGCCCTATCTTTCTCTATCCTGGGCTTCTGTAGATCATGATGACTGAAACAGCCTGTAGATTTGTTGCCTGTCATGTTCCTGAGTTGCCTCAGATACCGACTTCTGTTTTCTGAAGTGAGATAGTATCTAGTGACTGCTCCCACTCTCAATTTGTACAACTTCTGTTCATCTTTTAGTTTTACAAGTTCATCCATTTTCAAATTGTCTGGGTATACCAATAGCTTTCCTGTATCATTTGGAATGATATGTAAAGATCTACCAAATTCAGCTTCAACTTTACGACGTAGGTGTTTCTTTGTTGATGGTGTCACATGTGTTACAAAACACATAGTCATTTCTGTGACCAGCATAGTGGTCAGGTCTGTGAATGGGACTACAGTAGGATGTTCAATCAGTCTTTCTCTAATATATGCAAACACTTTAGAGAGTGCCATTTTTCCCGCTGCTTCATATGGGGATTTTGCCCTGCCCAAGTTACTTTCACCAACGTCTTTGTCTTTATCTAGATCCTTTGTATATGCTCTGTAGCAGGATCTGTGGTAATGAGCTTCAGCTGCTACTAGCTCATGACTGACAGTGGCTAACAACTCTGTATCTCCTTTCCTGATGGCTGCTCTCCTGACGGTGTCATCTGCTCTTAACTCTGACATTTTGTTAGGCTTTCTTTAGTTCTTTGACCTTTCAAATTCTTGCTGACTTTGTCACAAAATATACATTTTGCTTCATTTACCCTTGATGTTTGTGATTCTTGTCTAGTAGATTTTCTTAATTCTTCTGTGAGAGAACTTTCTGAAGAGCTTCCTTTTGCAACAATGCTGTCAAGCCATTTCTTCATAGTAAAGATGCTACGACATTTTCGGTGATACAATACTGATGGTATGTTACCTTCAGGGATTTCTTTTACAAGATCAAGGATGGGGCTGTAGCCTCTTATTTTAGCTGCTCTCAGTAATGTGTTCCATGACTCTATATTTGTGGGTGCCACAAGTTTTGAGCTATCATCTGAACAGTGGATTAAACAGTCGGTCATGGGACACTTTGGCCGTGTGTCACTTGTACTTTGTTCTGCCATACTTTTCTATTCTGTGATATACATCACCTGAAAATAAAAATACAATAAATAAATATAATAAACTCAACACTGCATTAATGTAAATTGAGCCACTCTGACACATTAAAATCCTACATCATGAACTCACTTTTTACACGTCCATTTCATTATTAAATCAATGTTTCTTTCACACACAGATTTCATTTTTAAACTCGCCTGGATGTATTTAGGTGTGCTGATGACTATATGATGCTTTGCCATTTTTAAACACACAATAAAAGTATGTTTGCAATAATGGACATTCATGCAATTATAGTTGTTTTGTTTATTCCACAAAGAGGCCTGCAATGCAACATGACTGGGACTGTGACATTGAATGTGAATTAGAAAGCATGCCTGGGCATGCCTTGCCACAGTTATTAATTGGCTGTACTTCTATTGTTGTACCACTACAATGAGTCTCTTTTTCTCTTTGAAATTGAAAAAAATACATTTAACATTGCAATATATTGAAAAAAGAAAGTAAGTATAGTAGCTTATAAATACAAACATACATTGAATTTTTAAAATCCAGTTTGATATAAAATACAATTTGGTATTTGTTTAAACTTCATAAACATTTTTAACACAAACATGACCGTATAACATGTTTTTAATATTACAATATTACAGTTTGGCAGCAAAAATATAAAAAATAATTAAAACGAAAATTGAACTATAGATTTTTCAAGACATACATGAACATTTTAGAAAATTTAATGTTGCTGACACATTGATGAGTCCATGTGACCTCTACATTTATCAGAAATACTAATAATTGGGATTAAGGTGAGTTGTAACTAAGATAGCACTTGGAAAGGTTTTTGAAGTTGAAATGCTGTTTGAAAATGCAGTAGGGATATAGTGATGAAATACAAGTAGTGAAAATTCCTGCCTGGGCCCATGTTCTACTTTAGGTCTCACAATCACCCCTAATAGTGGGATAATATGGGAAGATTATACATTTCCTGAATTGTTACAGTCCTGTGAGTATTTCAGTTTTTGTTATTTGTGCCAGTGTTGTTCCTATTTCTCACAACGCTCAAATAAAAACTACAGTTTAGGCGAAAATTCCATTACAGAGTCCATGCGACTTCTGTATTAATTAGACAGATGCAAAACTGGGTTTAAATGAAAGCTATGAGACTACCCTTTAAAATGCTACCAAAGATGCCCTCTGAAAAGATGAGTAAGCGTCTGGAAAATGAGTATTAAGTAGAATATGCACCAGCGCCTACAATCCAATTTCTTGTAGGGGGTGATTAACTTCATGTGCTGATAACTGTGACAAAGCTACCACTTAGGTTATCATACCAAAATATAATCTGTGGACATGTACCTTTTCAAAAATTGTTGCCAGATTTTGCCACCTTGAGTGGTAACGATAAGTGAAATTTTGGACTTTGGCCCATGGCCTAATTGTTCAGTTTTTGAATTGAACATTTTTATGGCACATCAAAAAAAAAAAAACACAAACAAGGAATAATAGTGAATTGAATATGCAAGCTGCGTTAAACTTTCACCAAATGTCTGGGTCCAATGCAAACCACATTTCAAATCAATTTACATAAACTCTGTTCAATAGCCACACCAATAAATTACTAAATACCCTCTATATACCTACGACTGTGTGGCCACTTCCAGCTCTACCAACATCATTAAGTTTGCGGATGACACTGTGGTGGTGGGCCTGATCTCTAACAACGACGAGACGGCCTACCTAGAGGAGGTTAGAAA